>CP092870.1:88755243-89095892 GCA_030710605.1 Cordylochernes scorpioides | reverse complement strand
TTTTGAAGTAGTCTCCTATAGCTGAAGGTAAGAATGATGGCATGAAACATAATATGTTATATGCCATCTTTCTTGGCTTCAGCTAAAGGATACTCCTCTAAAAACTCAGCTTGTTTTGTCTTTATTTACTATAAAAGAATTAGCCCTCGCAGTATTTTTTTAATGTCTTTCATTAAGTTATTTATTTGTATTATTGTTTTTGGATGTAATTAATTTTGATCCTCCCTCCCTTTTTTTTTTAATATAAGAATTTTCTGTCTTCTTTTTTTTTTTTTGTTTAAATATTGAAAAATTGAGAGATGATGTGTGAAAAGTGGTTATACATTTTGTGTTAAAGACTTATAAAATAATAAATATATGAATTGTCTGTTTATTGTTTTTTAAATGATATTTCTGAGGCAATTATTGCTACAAACTGTAACTATTCCTGATTCCTAGAGCCATGTACATAAGTCACCATCCGGGGTATCTTTGCAACTTAAAGGAAAGAGAACTAGGAGAGAAAAAAAGACCTCTCATTGCTTGCAGCTCCATCTATAAAGAATAAGCATAGTTTAATTTTTTTTTTTTTGCTTATCCCTAGTACATGTTGTAGAGGCCATGATAATCATGGTGGGTAGAAGTAGGCTACTGTTTTTACTGTAAGTGTATCACAGCCAGCTTTATACCTCTACTGGTCTACATTGTTCTAGTGTGGTCATCGGGATTGTCTGTATTATTATTATTTTTTGCTTATCCCTAGTACACATGTTGTACAGGCCATGATAATCATGGTGGGTTGAAGTAGGCGACTGCTTTTACTGTAACTGCACTACATGTCTACACATGTCAAAAGCAGTTAGACTTTGCATTTACAAATGTTCCAGATCCCCGTTTGGTTACTTGCACTCGTTGGTGGGGTTGGAAAGAAATCTCAAGAAGAAAACTCAAGAATCGAGGGCCATTGGAGCATTTTTTTTGTCAGTCGCCAAATATTCTGTGGTAGCCTTACAACTTAAAGGAAAGAGAACTAGGAGAGAAAAAAGATATCTCCTGGCTTGCTGCCTTATCTATAACACAGTGGAATCTTATTATAAGGGCAACTTGGTTTATTGAATATAAGAAAATTGCAATAAACCTGCAAAAAATGAACCAGGGATATAGTGAACCTTCCCTTATAACAAACCTGAAATAATCCCCATTTTATAATACAGTGAACTATGACTATATACAGTTAAACCTGTCTATAGCGCCCCCTCTTGGGACTCATCAAAATTGGGTGCTATAGACAGGTCACTTTTAATGTAAATCGCATCGTACTACGTATTTAAAATAGGGCGCTATAGAAAGAAAGGCGCTATAGACAGGTTTAACTGTATATATATTAATATAAAACGAACCATGGCAATAGTGAACCAAGGATTCAGTTCCATTGAGGTTTGCGATAGAGAGGTTTTACTGTATTTATTTTTTGTTAGAGAATCCATTTCATAAAGATAATTAAACAATGGGTACATGTATCTAAGGAACTTGAATGGAATAGTAATTCACTCCCTCATTATTTATAAATTATATACAGAGTTGGCTTTCTATATATGGCCTGGGTATTTCAGTAATTAACAAACCATCAGATGATATTGCTGAAGTAAAAAAAAAATGAAGAAGGAGGGAAGGCATGGAAGAATGCAAGAAGCTAATGTTGTTATTGTTTCTTTTCCCTTGTGTAAAGTTTACACGAATTCCATGAGTTCATGCTCCTCGAGCTGTTTTATGATAAGCAACAGCCTCTCCCAAAGGTAGCTATTTTATTACTTACATAATTTGCACATGGCAGACCAGGCAGCCAAGACAGAGAACATGTTGTCTCCAGATCTCTATCTCAGAGATCTACAAGAATGTGACCAGCAAGGATGGTAGTGGTGGCCATACCAAGGCAAATCTTGGACAGGAATGTCTTATGGTGTATGGAGTGGACTCATCTTTCGAGTCTTCTGTTTGGGTAGTCTTCGGTGTAGATTAAAATCCAGGCTTCCGTTGCAGATGAGTGGGCACGGTTGCGAGCTAGGCTTTGGGGAAGGATGGAGTAAGACTTCAGAAATATTTAATCTGGTTCTGTCTTACTCCATCCTTCCCCAAAGCCTAGCTCGAAGCCGTGCCTACTCATCTACAATGGAAGCATGGACCTTAGTCTACTCCCAGGAATATACAAACAGAAGACTAAAAAGATTTGCATCCACTCCAATCTGTCTTAAGACATTCCTGTTCATGATCCATCTAGGAATGGGCACCACTACCATCCTTACTGGTGTTGTTCTTGTAGATCCCTGGTATAGAGATCTGGATCCAACATGTCCTCACTGCCGAGAAGAGTCACAAACTGTAAACCACCTCCTCTTTTTCTGTCCAGCTTTTATGTTACACAGGCTACAAACACTACTTGGAGTACAAGACTTCAGCCCTACTTACTGAATCACTGCCAGCCTGGAACTACCTGGTTCACAGCAGCCCTCCTCATGACTAGACTTCTAGACTGTGGCTGTACAGCCCAGGTAGTTGGTGAATTACGCTCCAGGAACCCGGGTTATCTCTATTCTCACTTATCTTACACACACCTCTTATGCATTACTATAAACAATATAGTAGATATGGTACAATTTTTTTGGATTATAGATTATAAACATAGGGTAGCAAGGCTATATCCAAATGAAACATGTGATGTATCAGTAACAGCATTGCTATCATCTTCAGACAAAACTACTTAATGTATTATTTCAGTACTTTTCCCTGTGAAGATGGTAATAAGGTACAGTAAAACCCTTCTATTGTGAACCCAAATGGGACTGGACCTTTGGTTCACTATAGCCATGGTTTATAATAGCCATAGTTCACTGTATTATAAAATGGGGATTATTTAATGTTTGTTATAAGGGAAAGTTCACTATATCTCCGGTTCATTTCAGCGAGGTTTTACTGTAGTTACCAAAACGTCACAGATTTATTTGGATTTGGTCTTGGTACCTTATAGAAAAAAATCTTAACATTATTTTTCCTAAATAAAAAACTTCCTACTGTCCTTGCGGTGATGGGAAATGTTTAAGTGGGTTTGGCTCATAATTGCTGATTATGTACAGGGTTTCATTTACAATTATAATTTATAATGATGTCGTTGGGTCCTCAGGTTCTTGGGGATATTGTTCTTGAGAAGGTTTTTTTCTGTCTTGTTTGATATTCAAGGTGGGTTTTTTTTTCCCTTTTTTTTCCACTTTTCGTCATTCTGGCTTAATTGATTGAAAATTTGTCTAGGTTTTAAATTTCTTATTTTCCTTTTTCCGCATTTGTAGTTTGTGGCTTCCTTGAAGGCGGGGTTTTCTAATTTTTCGGATTTTTCATAGAATTTAAATGATTGTCTAATAATGTAGTCATTGATGTTTTCGATATTTAGATGGTTCCTGAGGATTGTGTTCCGAACGAACCAGGGTGGAGACATGATTTTTCTGACCATTTTATTAAAAAAAAAACTTCTAGATTTTTAAGGATGGTCTTATGTGCTGTCATAAAAATGGGGTGGCCTAGGATTTCCAGTGGTTTTTCCACTTAGAACATCAATGCCTATAGTTTTCTTAAATACCTTCATTCCAAAATTGCTACACAATTGCCGGCTATATAAGCACAATACCTCTCAATACAATATTATAATAGTTTATAAGTTTATAATAAACTGGCGAAACCGCTATGAGGGTTTACGACTGATGAACCGGTTCTTCCCAAAATTTGCTATAGTAGTATGGATAGTAGGAAGTTCCAATAGCGCTATGTTATTACCATTCTTACCTTCAGATGGCGTTCTAAAGTATTCCAATTGCCTTGATTTATCATACAGACAAATATCTCGTTAATGGAAAATTTGTTGAGAAACCAAAAATTGGTCCCAATTATGATATTATGATAATTATCATAGTCTCCAATTAACAAATAAAAAAGGACATAAAAAGAAATGTCACCTTCCTGTCAAAATTGGACGATAAAACTGCGCCATTGATTGATCCTCTCTGCAAACTAGTAAAATCGGGTCGGTGATAAAGCCACAACACCAGCTTTGGCAAACTGAGAAGGGCCATTAGCTATGGTTTCCAGGTAGGCACTCTAAGTTTGTCAAAGCTGGTGTTGTGGCTTTGTCACTGACCCGAGTCCTCTAGTTTGCAGAGACATTCTATTGATGGCACATAGTTATTTTGTTTATTTTGACGGGAGAGGCAACCATTATTTTTCTAGAGCTCAATATATTCTTCCCTGAAAAATTCCAAATAAAAAAAAAACGTTTTTATATATTTTATAATGATAAATTGAGTTTAATATACTAAGCACTTAGTAATTATACTGGATGAGAGCCTAATAAGAAAGAGATACCTTACTGTAGCCTGATAGGAAGTTTATGTGCTGATTGGTTATGAGTCAGAGAGTAGAAGCTGTCACAGATGTAGAGAAGCTGTTTTTGCTCTCAGAATTAATGTGTCAATCAATACTCAAGCTGCTTCAATCACAGCTGTGGAATACCAATGTCCCGAGTGTTGTCACAAATCCTTCAGGATTAAAATGGTATCGCACATATTATTTAATATTGAGTTTTTTTTACACACACACACAAAGCTTTATTAAGACCACCGGTCTTATACAGATTCACCACGTGAAGAAATAATAGATGGAGCTCCTATACTCCAGGCAGCGCATCACCCAACAACAGCCTCCTGGTCCGACGCATGTCCAATGGCCACACGTTCCTTTGTGTATACGTCATGGTTAGCAAATCACTGAACAGGCGAGTGTGGAATCAGCCGCGTTCTAGTCTTCGCTTTCCTCATCCAAATGGATCACGGCATTCGGCGATTCTATTAATCTCCTCCGAACGGTGACTGCGGCCTTGTAGAATTTATATAAATTAAAAAGAAGACCTTGATCAAACGTCATTGCATATTATTTAATACTGAGGTTTTGTGACATCCCTCTGGTTACCCCCCTTTTCTCATGGAAATCAAGGAAATAGGATGTTAGTGGAAGAATAGTGTAAACTCCGTCAATTTTCGTCAACACGACCCAGGATCGAATCCCAAATTGGAAACTTTTTTTCTGAAGAAAATATTTGCTTCAATGGTCATTGATTCTGGCAAAAATTCAACCTCACCGGTGAGTGCAATAACTAAACGGGATTCTAGCATATTGGTGCTGTTCTGCTGTTAGACCTCTCATCCGGGAAGTTTTTAATCACCTACAGCAGGACCTACAGAGATGGATCTTCGGATCTGGTCTTCACTGGTCTGATAGATCAGAATCTACAGGTTTTTCTTGACTGGTAATTATCTGTGAGGATCCTCTGATTGCTTGGACTTTTCATCGTTGGGAGAGCTTCCTCGATGGAACATAATTGTATAATTTTGTTACTATCTTTATTATCATTTTTATCAAAGTGATAAGCCAGTACTGTAACTTAGAATAGTGTTTTCTTGTTTTTTATCCTAACATTGACTTGTATGGTTAATAAAATGGTCATAAAGTGGCCATGAAAACTATTCTTTGTGAAGAGGTGTCCTCTAACGGGAGTATCCTCTCATGGAGATTGTTCTGCTGTAGATATCACACAAAATACACAAGTAAACATTATACAGGCTATGATAATCATGGTGGAGTAGTTAGCGATTGCCTTTTTAGTATAAGAGCGCCATATATTTAGACATCTAGAAAAAAGTTCGACTTTTGCATTTACAAGGTATCAGAGCCCAATTTGGTAAACTGCACTTACTAGTGGGTTCGACTTTTGTATGAAATGGGAGCGAATTCAAGCATTTAAAAAATATTTTAAATAAAAAGAGAGAGAGGTTAAATCCGGGCTTCAATTACGGGTTGTGATTTCCCAAGATATCTCCTTTAAAATACGCATTAATATATATAGTCACGACCGTCTGTCGTCGCCTCTGTCACGGATAATATACAGTTATCATCGTCATGCGTTCTTAATTCTGTCACCGTTTGCTTTTGGTTCAGTGGTAGAATGCTCGCCTGCCACGCGGGCGGGTTCGATTCCCGGCCGATGCATTTTTTTTTTTTACAATTTTTAAAACTCATTTATATATTACGAGTGAAAGTTTGCCTAACGAATCAACATATATAGTCACGACCGTCTTTCCACCGTCAATCAATTCCTCAATTCCTCATGTCACGGATGCGCGCGCATCATCATTATGATCATTATCATTATCTAATGATAATAATAATAATAATTATTATTATATTATTATTATTATTTTATTATCATCAACATATATAGTCACGACCGTCTTTCCACCGTCAATCAATTCCTCATGTCACGGATGCGCGCGCATCATCATTATGATCATTATCATAATCTAATGATAATAATAATAATTATTATTATTATTATTATTATTATTTTATTATCATCAACATATATAGTCACGACCGTCTTTCCTCCTCAATCAATTCCTCATGTCACGGATGCGCGCGCATCATCATTATGATCATTATCATTATCTAATGATAATAATAATAATAATTATTATTATATTATTATTATTATTATTATCAACATATATAGTCACGACCGTCTTTCCTCCTCAATCAATTCCTCAATTCCTCATGTCACGGATGCGCGCGCATCATCATTATGATCATTATCATTATCTAATGATAATAATAATAATTATTATATTATTATTATTATTATTATCAACATATATAGTCACGACCGTCTTTCCTCAATTCCTCATGTCACGGATGCGCACGCACAGGGAGGTCACGTGCTCGCCGGCAGCCAACGGGCGCGCGCCGCCGGCATTACGTCATAGATTATAAACACAAGGTAATAAGGCCAAATAAAAAAATAGTGTGTGATAAGGCACAATTTGGATTATCTACTTATATAATTGCCTTATTCTGTCTGTGTGAAGTTCACTGTGTGAAGTTCACGGATAGATTTTGGTCAGAATGGATAAAATAAAAAAAGTGTCAAGGGATGGGAATCGAACCCACGACCTTCCGCTTACCGGGCAGATGCCATGACCACTAGGCTACCCTGGACATATTTTTCCGTTCACATTTTTATTTTTATATTTTCAAGACACACACAGTTTGGGGCGGGACGTTTCACAAAAAAGACATCCAAGGCGCCAATTTATAATTGTAACGAATAGTATTTTAATTAAAACATTTTTAAAATATATACGCACCCGGGTAAAACCCGGTCGTTGCCCGGGCCATTCGTCTAGTCAACATATATAGTCACGACCGTCTTTCCTCAATCAATCAATTCCTCATGTCACGGATGCGCGCGCATCATCATTATGATCATTATCATTATCTAATGATAATAATAATAATAATTATTATTATTATATTATTATTATTATTTATTATCAACATATATAGTCACGACCGTCTTTTCTCAATCAATCAATTCCTCATGTCACAGATGCGCGCATCATCATTATGATCATTATCATTATCTAATGATAATAATAATAATTATTATTATTATATTATTATTATTATTTTATTATCAACATATATAGTCACGATCGTCTTTCCTCAATTCCTCATCGCTGTCACGGATGCGCGCGCATCATCATTATGATCATTATGTATATTTACAAAAAGTCAATTCGCTCGCGCCTCTAGCGGTGAAAATGAGGGGTAATACCAGCTGACCTAATGTACATGTAAAGTTTGGAGCGGGACGTTTCACAAGAGTGACATCCACGGCTCCAATTTATAATTGTAACAAATAGTATTGGAATAAAAACATTCAATCGGGTAAAACACGGGCGTTGCCCGGGTCTCTCATTCGTCTAGTATTATATATTATGAAGTATAATAAACAATGTTAAAGATTAGTTTTAATTATTAATCAAGATTGTGTGTGAATATGTGAGAAAGATGTAATATCGTTGTTGTTTTCTTGGCCGAATGTTTTACATATGGTGTTATCTTAAAATTGCTTGTTTTGAATATTTTTTTAGATTGAGATTATTAGCTAGTATGTAAAAAAATTAACTCTGTTGAATTTTTTTTTTTGTATTTATATATAAATAAAATTAACTCTGTTGATTTTTTTTTGTATTTAATCGATAACACCGAAGTTACGCATGTTAATGTTAGGAAAAATATGTTGATGTTAAGCAAAACCTGCTCCATCTCGTTTTACATAAATATTGAAAATTTGGTCGAAGTTGATGCATTGTAAAGAAAGTTTTTAGCGAACAACACTTATGAAATTTCCATTTTATTAATATAGAATACAAGAATGACATCCACGGCGCCAATTTATAATTGTAACGAATAGTATTTGAATAAAAGCATTTAATCGGGTAAACCCCGGGCGTTGTAGATTATAAACACAAGGTAATAAGACAACATCCATGATAAGGTACAGTTTGGATTATAGATTATAAACACAAGGTAATAAGACCACATCCATGATAAGGCACAATTTGAATTATAGATTATAAACACAAGGTAACAAGGCCACATCCATGATAAGGTACAATTTGGATTATAGATTATAAACACAAGGTAACAAGACCACATCCATGATAAGGTACAGTTTGGATTATTACTATATATAGTCACGACCGTCTTTCCTCATCGGCCGCCTCTGTCACGGATAATATACAGTTATCATCGTCATGCGTTCTTAATTCTGTCACCGTTTGCTTTTGGTTCAGTGGTAGAATGCTCGCCTGCCACGCGGGCGCCCCGGGTTCGATTCCCGGCCGATGCATTTTTTTTTTTTACAATTTTTAAAACTCATTTATATATTATACAAGAATGACATCCACGGCGCCAATTTATAATTGTAACGAATAGTATTTGAATAAAAGCATTTAATCGGGTAAACCCCGGGCGTTGCCCGGGTCATTCGGCTAGTATACTATATATATATATATACTAGCGGATGTACCCGGCTTCGCCCGGGGTTTTACCCGAGTAAAGGTTTGTATAACGAACATTTGTTAAAACAATTATCTATAAACTTACAAAAAAATAATAGATATATTTTGATAATTTGAAACTCGTAAATTTGAATCTCTCGATAAAGTGAACATTTTTTCCCGGTCCCTGTGTGCCGTGTCATCCTGAATTTTGTCTTTCCTAATTTTCTACATTACAAAATCATCGTTTTATCTAGTGAACATTTTTTCCTGGTCCCTTGAAAAATACTCGATGAGTTGAATAAAATCAATATTAATTGGTTCCCTCGGTAATTGGAAGTTAAAGGAATAGTATCTCGCCTTGGAATTGTATCATTATTCTTGTCTCGAATAAATTGCCGTGTCATCCTGAGATAATCTTACTTTTGATAAATAATCTTTAAGATAATAAACTTTGTGATAATAAAACTTATAGATAAAAAAACTTGTTATCATCGTCGCAATGGTGGCGCTGCTTGCGAGTTAAATCTACAAATCTGCAAATAACTCTAAGGATATTCAAGAAATTATTTTTCAAAAACCTTCCCGGGGATATACCTAATAATATCCCAAAATTTCACGGCGATTGGATGTATGGTTTTTGAATCTATAGAGTACAGACAGACAGACATTCAATTATATATATATACTAGCGGATGTGTACCCGGCTTCGCCCGGGTTTTATCCGAGTGAAAGTTTGCCTAACGAATATTATATATTATGAAGTATAATAAACAATGTTAAAGATTAGTTTTAATTATTAATCAAGATTGTGTGTGAATATGTGAGAAAGATGTAATATCGTTGTTGTTTTCTTGGCCGACTGTTTTACATATGGTGTTATCTTAAAATTGCTTGTTTTGAATATTTTTTTAGATTGAGTTGAATGAATTGCTGAATTTTTTTTTTTGTATTTATATATAAATAAAATTAACTCTGTTGATTTTTTTTTATATTTAATCGATAACAGCGAAGTTACGCATGTTAAAGTTAGGAAAAATATTTTGATGTTAAGCAAAACCTGCTCCATCTCGTTTTACATAAATGTTGAAAATTTGGTCGAAATTGATGCATTGTAACGAAAGTTTTTAGCGAACAACACTTATGAAATTTGCATTTTATTAATATAGATAGATAGATAGATTGAGCCAATTAGACCGATTCCATAACTCCTTTCGTAGAATGTTATGAAATCGAAGCCACCACTGTACTGATGATGGCTAAAGCCCGAAACCATGGTATATAGGTTGTTGGCCTTTGTTGAGTTTGCCAAAACTGGTGTTGTGGTTCATTCTTTATCACCAACTTTATGTTTGGTACTGGAGTGATAACATTAAAAAAAAATGCATTGTTTCTTTATTCTAATGCATTTCTAAAGGGAGCTGTACCACTTTTGGTACATATACTGTATATATAGATGGAAATTTTGCCGGGAGAATAATGATCTAAAGAGACAAATTTTGACGGGAGAGGCGACCTTTGTCTCTTTATACTGTATATACAAGTTGTATATATATTTCAAATAGAAAAATGCATCATTAAATCGTTAAATAATATGAAGATATTAATATGATGCATAATGAATATATCTATATATAAAGATATATATTGTGTGGAAATTGAGGAAAAAATTAATGAGACGATACAAATTGAAACAAAAATGCGTTATTTTATTTTAACAAAACTTGGCGTTGAGACAACTGATATATTGGTATTTAAATACTTTTCAAATCCAATATATGTCCTATTTTTTCTATATAATTTCATATTAGAAATCCCCCAAACGTGTTTATTCATGTAAGCACAACGTCACAAGAGCACCGATTTAATTACAGAATACAATCAAGATTGGAAATAGAATGGATGTTCAATTATTTACATATAAGCACTTTACTCTATATCTACTGTTTTCTCGTAGAGTCTACAAAATCTACGTTAAAGAACGATATGATAAAAATCCAGTTTCAAAACTCGTAGATGATGAAATCTATGTCAGTTATGTTCCATCAATATGTAGATGAAATCTAAAAATATTTTGACGGCCATCCAGAAGCCAGTATTGCCCCCGTAGAGTCTACAAAATCTACGTTAAAGAACGGTATGATGGAAATCCAGTTTCACAACTCGTATATGATGAAATCTATGTCAGTTCTGTTCCATCAATATGTAGATGAAATCTAAAAATATTGTGACGGCCATCCAGAAGCCAGTATTGCCCCCGCAGAGTCTACAAAATCTACGTTAAAGAACGGTATGATGGAAATCCAGTTTCACAACTCGTATATGATGAAATCTATGTCAGTTCTGTTCCATCAATATGTAGATGAAATCTAAAAATATTTTGACGGCCATCCAGAAGCCAGTATTGCCCCCGTAGAGTCTACAAAATCTACATTAAAGAACGGTATGATGGAAATCCAGTTTCACAACTCGTAGATGATGAAATCTATGTCAGTTCTGTTCCATCAATATGTAGATGAAATCTAAAAATATTTTGACGGCCATCCAGAAGCCAGTATTGCCCCCGTAGAGTCTACAGAATCTACGTTAAAGAACGGTATGATGGAAATCCAGTTTCACAACTCGTATATGATGAAATCTATGTCAGTTCTGTTCCATCAATATGTAGATGAAATCTAAAAATATTTTGACGGCCATCCAGAAGCCAGTATTGCCCCCGTAGAGTCTACAAAATCTACGTTAAAGAACGGTATGATGGAAATCCAGTTTCACAACTCGTAGATGATGAAATCGTTGTCAGTTCTGTTCCATCAATATGTAGATGAAAGCTAAAAATATTTTGACGGCCATCCAGAAGCCAGTATTGCCCCCGCAGAGTCTACAAAATCTACGTTAAAGAACGGTATGATGGAAATCCAGTTTCACAACTCGTAGATGATGAAATCAATGTCAGTTCTGTTCCATCAATATGTAGATGAAAGCTAAAAATATTTTGACGGCCATCCAGAAGCCAGTATTGCCCCCGTAGAGTCTACAAAATCTACGTTAAAGAACGGTATGATAAAAATCCAGTTTCACAACTCGTAGATGATGAAATCTATGTCAGTTCTGTTCCATCAATATGTAGATGAAATCTAAAAATATTTTGAAGACCATCCAGACGGCAGTATTGCCCCCGTAGAGTCTACAAAATCTACGTTAAAGAACGGTATGATAAAAATCCAGTTTCACAACTCGTAGATGATGAAATCTATGTCAGTTCTGTTCCATCAATATGTAGATGAAATCTAAAAATATTGTGACGGCCATCCAGAAGCCATTATTGCTTCCGTAGAGTCTACAAAATCTACGTTAAAGAACGGTATGATAAAAATTCAGTTTTACACAGCATGTAGATGATGAAATCAATGTCAGTTCTGTTCCATTAATATGTAGATGAAATCTAAAAATATTTTGACGGCCATCCAGACGCCAGTATTGCCAATCCATTTTGAAATTTGCCATTTTGTTTACAAGAGTGATGTAATACCTCCACAGAACACACAAAATATAATAATAATATTTAACCACCAACTAAAGATTATTTTAAAGTATTAGAATTTGTAGCTATCACACAGAAACCTCATCTTTAAAATCAATAAAGTAGATTTTAAGATATAACGATAATCTCTCTATATTATGATATTATAAATTCAAAAGGAGCTTCTTTTATAAAACATATTGAGGAACAAACCTCAAGACATCTACTGATCGATTGCCCAGCATTTAAAGATTATAGAATGAAGAATGAACTAGTTGTTTGTGAACTTAACTATTTGATTTCCGATTTAAAAAGTCCTATTTAAAGTTCAATTCACATTTTGTAAATACATTCTAAACTTTCTACAAAATCTGGATCTCTAATGTTTTCATGCGTTGAATAATGTAAATAACTTATGTAAATAAACTTTTTTCCTTGTTTGGCGCAAGTATCCCTTGCGGGATATAGCGCTTTGGAAATAAAATAATTGTAATTGTAATAAAACATGTTTATTTCGATAGCTTTCGAACAGATTCGTTCTTCAATGGGCGTAAAGACAAGGTGTGATATGTGCAATTATATAGACGTACATTGAGAGCCAAGATATATACAAATTTGTAACAAATATGATAACAAAAAAGGCATCTCCTTATCGTGCAACTGAAAGTTGCTGATGGCTTGCGCCATCTATCGGAATAAATATCAACTATTCTCGTTGATTTTTAATTATTCCAGAATTGGCCAAATACCCATTCTTGATTAATCAAGAAAAGGTACAGCTTGCACCACGCTGATGAGGGCCAACAGCCCGAAACGCGTCCGTGGTTAGCTTTTCTTAATTAATCAAGAATGGGTATTTGGCCAATTCTGGAATAATTAAAACTCAACGAGAATAGTTGATATTTATTCCGATAGATGGCGCAAGCCATTAGCAACTTTCAGTTGCACGATAAGGAGATGCCTCTTTCTTAATTTATGCACCTTATCTCAGTACAATATTGCATTTGTACTATTTTTTCAAATATGATAACAGTTAGAATTACAAGATAATCTCCCTCTTCACTATAGAAAAAATAAACACAAGTCAGAGAGAAGAGCTTCTTTTATATAAGAAAATGATCGTACAAGAGAGCTTTCGGACGTAGAAAGACGTCTTGTGTTGTATATATATTATACTCGACGAATGACCCGGCTTCGCCCGAGAATTCCCCCCAATGCAATTTCCTTCATACTGAAATAACATCAATAATAAATAGTAGAAGTGCCATAGAATAGCAATACGGGTTTATAAAAAGCGACATGCAAAATTTGGTACCAATTGGTTCAGTAGTTTTTGAGTTTATCGCGAAACAGACAACAGACATTGATTTTTATATATAAGATAATAATATAAATGAGTTTTAAAAATTGTAAAAAAAAAAAAAAAATGCATTGGCCGGGAATCGAACCCGGGCCGCCTGCGTGGCAGGCGAGCATTCTACCACTGAACAACCGATGGTTATAAGAAATGGCCATATTTGGGTATTTATTCCATTCACAAAAGCAAACGGTGACAGAATTGATTAAGAATTGATTGATGACTCTGATACTTGTATATATTATATTAATTAATTGTGTTCCACAGAGTGTGTGTAAGCTCACAGGTAGATAGGCGCTAACCGAAACAGAAAAAAAGTTCCTTTGTTCAATATTAGTTTCCCTTTTATATTTTGTTCTCTCTCTTGTAAATCAATAAATATAATGTTTAATTAATAATTATTGGAATCAATTTCATTTAAAATATTCTAAGCAAAGTCAACATCTTGCCTGTGAGCTTATATAATCTTTTTCTTAAATAAATAAGCTTTTTTCCTCGACCTGTGTTTCTTGTCTAAAGCAGATTTTTTCAAAATTATAATGTCATATCCTTGATGGCATGTTGGATCTAGGAGAGGCAAGTAGGTGACACAAGATGATAACTCTTTATTTGGTCTGACTTATTTACACATGTATGATGATGATAAATAAATAAATAACAACAACAAAAAGGTTTTTATTAGGGCCCATTGCCCTGTATGGATTCGCCATGCAACAACAAAATAATACAGTAATTTTTTCTCCCTTTCCCCATATGCACGTGAGCCTTTTTTTGAAAAGGGTTTTATTTACACATCTGTTCTAAAACTTTCCTCACTACCTATTTTGTGTATGAATCTATTTACAATTGATCTGTAGAAATTATAGAGTTCTATTGCTATATTTTTCTTTTCTGAAATAGTTCTCAGCGTCTTCAGTGGGTTGTTAAATCTCCAGAAGGTGTTTTAAAGAGTTTTTTTCTTTTTCTTCACCTAAATATTTGCATTCTATGATATAGAAATAAATAAATAACAAGTCAATGACAACAATACTCTGCTGTCAATACAAAATAGATAATAATAGCCTTGTTAGGGGGGAGAAAGAATACAGTGCTGTTGGTAGAAGATACTGTGGAAGAAGCGGATGTAAGAAGCTCTGTTAGGTCGCGAAGACTCAAAATCCAAAGAGGGTAGCAGGTGATACAGGGAAAGAAAACAGAGTACTTTCAAACTTGCGCCTATTCTTAGATCAGTGTGGGAGGGGATCGGTGATGGGGAGTTGTGTCTGGAACAAGAAGAATTGAGTTCACTGAAGACCATCTTGCCAATATCTCATGGTAGAAATACTCCTTTTTTCCTTCAGATTCTTCTGCCAATTCAACTCTATCACTGAATGTAAGTAACTAACTGAATCCTTGATAGAAATTTCCATCTATATTTTGGTCATAGATATAAATGGCTTAGTCACTTTACCAGCTTAGGGGGTCGGTGGAAGGATGTTCTAAACCGTTGTTTTTTCAAATGCTATGACTCGGGTTCGATTCCCGCATTGGGCAATTTTTTTCTGATAAAAAAAAATGCTCCAATAGCCCCCGATTCTTGCAAAAGTACTACCCCACCAGCGAGTGCAACAACCAAACGGGGCTCTAGCACATTTTTAAGTGAAAAGTCGAACTGCTTTTCACATGTGTAGACATGTGGTGTACTTACAGTAAAAGCAGTCGCTTACCTCTACCCACCATGATTATCATGGCCTGTACCACGTGTACTAGGGATAAGCAAAAAAAAAAACCTTACCAGCTTTGGCAGATTTATTTATTTATGCTTATGAGGTGATACAGCAACATCTTTACAATTAGAGAGGAGACAAAATGAACCAAATCTAGAAAAAAGAAGTGAGGACATGTAGCTGCTGTGAAGATTTTATTTAATCCCTTATAGGCTTCCCTGCTCTGACGAGGACCATTAGCCCGAAACAATGAACTCCAAATGGACGCTTCTCAGTTTGCTAAAGCTTCATTTAAATGTTTTATTATTAATGCCTTACTATAATGTCTTATATTCTAGTAATGGAAGGTGGAGCGACTAAATCAGGAGGAGCAGAGACCGGGGGATAAGTCTCCAACTTCATCCTTATATGGAGGAGGACACTTACTTATCCTTAACGTTGGAAACAGCTTCTAAAAACGGATGATTCTACTAATTATTAGATCAACGGTATATAGATGCGGAAGGTAAAGGGACACACACCGCTCCAATACTTTTCTTTAAAAAAATCCTGAATGAATGAGCCAAGTTAAGAAAGAAACTAGAGAAAAACGTCTTACCATAGAGAGAAGGCTATGGATCGATCATCTTATAAGAATCTAAATGAGGAGGAACACCAGTCTTAGTTAGGACTGATTCACTTGGAATAATAACGATAGAAATACTGCAATATGGAACAACACAATGGTAATCCACCACATTGATATTGGCCAAGAAAAGTCCAACTTCTTTAATTCAACCTACATGGATCAGGAATTTTCGGTTGAATTAAAACAGGAGTAGAATTATAGTCGGTGAAATTATAGTGAATAGGCTGATTGGTAGGTGAAATTTTGATTGAATTATAGTCTGGGTTGTAAATTAAAGGGGCTATACTATCTACACTCATAGAAAAACTTAAGGAAGCTTTACCTTTTAGCATGTCCCGCCCAGAAGTCCAACCCCTCCTCTACGTGGCGGGCGGGAGAAGCAGCCCAAGTAAGGGACTGCCCTGTAGGGCGAAGTACGGTGTCGTGAGCCCCGAGCAGCTACGGTAACCGTGAACAGGGGGCTCTAAAATGTGGCTGACTAACGGGGCAATGGCACCCCCCTCCCCCCCTTTCCATGGAGCAACAAAATCATGGACAAGACACCACCACCTTTTATTGTGCATATTGGAATTTAGACAATAACTCTGAAAGATATTATACTGACCTTTATTCAAGAAACACGAGATAACCAAGTGTGAACAAAATTGGTTTTTTCTCCTTAAAAAAAAAAAAAAACGACAACTGGCGAAATTAAAGATTTTTCACTTACTCAAGTTTTGTCCATGAGTGTATTAAGAATGATGAAGCATAAAGATCATGATAGACGTTGGGAGTTAAACTCATAGTAGAAGAAACCTTATAACCACTGTGGAAATTCATTATTCGTAGATGACCTAAGTCTGGTAATCAAAAAACGCTGTCTTCTTGGAATGAAAGACTTGATGATTCTTCCTTGTTTCTCTGCTCTAAACTTCAATGTTTTCTGTGCGAGGATGAAGGAATATACTGTAAAGAAAGAGAGTGAGACAACCAGCTAATATGTAAATGGTATTTAATAAAAGTAAGTAGAAGGACCCAGGTTCCTGGTAGGGATTAAGCCCCGGGGGTGGTCTCCGTTCCCCCAGTTCCTCCAGTGCCCCCAGTTGGGCCCGGGCCCCCTGGGCTGGTGGCCCCTGGGGTTGTGATCTCGGCTGATGACGAGGTAGCAGGGGGTTCCTGGCAACACCCCATCCGTTTTATAATCTACTTGACACAGTAGAAATCAGTTAAAATGACAATAGGAGTTGTGCTTTATTTCTAAAGAAATATCTGTGATTTAATGTGGTTTCATCTATTGATAGATGGAGCGTGTTAAACTAGACGCCATATATATATGTAATGTTTCTATGATGATCTGTACACGCCAATATGCAGATGATATTGTTTTGCGTAAAGAAAAGAGAACAATCAACCGTCTGACTAACTACCTTTATTCCAATCACGCGTCTTTTATTTATAGTAACAAGTATTTACACAATTCCTGACAGCGTGAAAATTTACATCTATTAATAATTTATAAGCAGAATGTGACATATATATATATTTAATTGAAAAGGCATATATTGGATCAAAATATAATTTATTTTACCAATACAGTGGTACCTCGACATACGAGTTTAATTCGTTCCGCAACCTTGCTTGTATCTTGAATTGCTCGTATCTCGAAGCAAATTTCCCCATACAAAACAATTGAACTACCATTAATCCGTTCCAACCTCCAAAATGTCACCCCAGTTATTTTTGTTACGTGGTTTTAAATAATAAAAACGTATTTATAAATATCAAATACTTATTGCACAAAAACAAAAAAGAGAATGTAAAGAAATAAATTAGATATCCTCACTGGTCTTTGCCTTTTTCGCTACATTTTTCTCGCTTTCACCTGTAGGCCGTTTAGAAAAAACATGTCCAAACAAACTTTCTTCCGATCCATGGTTATAAAAATAAATGAACTAAAACTGTAAATGTAAACGCAACACAAAACACAACTTATCACAGCGGAAGCACGCTGCTAACTGATCGTAATGGCGCGACTGCGTGTTACTACCTGTTGTGTTTTAACTTTAAAAGCACACAAAAATATAATAAACTTGAATTTGTTTATTCAAGTCTCAAAAAACAAAGCTTTGCATATAGAACAAATAATAATGAAGAAGAAGAAAGAAACATTTTAGGAAAAGCAAAAACAAAACAAAAGTACTGGTCAAAAAGAAACATTTAAAATCACAGATTAATATCTTCAACACTACCGAACCGAACTCGTATCTCGAATTTCGCTCGTAACTCAAAGCAAAAAAATCACTTGCTCGTCGGCTCGTATCTCGAAAAACTCGTATGTTGGGGCGCTCGTATGTCGAGGTATCACTGTATTTCAGTTTGCTGAACCCCAACCTTTATCAAGGTATTATAACATATTTAATGAATGTAAACAACAAACTCAGCGCCACAGGCCCTCCCATTATTTTATCATCGCAGTAAATGAATCATACACGTCGAAAATAGTTTATATTTTTTATAACAGATGGCGCGCTAATATGTCATATATTAATATATATACAATATATGGATAATTTCTAAATATATGTATATATATATGTAGTAAATAATGATGATAAAACTATATTTTAAACCGACTCTGTCTCTGAGAATAAATAAGCTGTATGATGCAACAACACTACACGTGGCCTTGTTTATTACTTAATATTGTGTCAATACACTATTTGTAATGATTCACCATTATTTTTCTCGATCCTCTAAATGACTACCTATATGCATATTTCCTAGTTCTGGAGGAGAGTTGAATCCAACCAAGAAGGTCCCTAGGTGGCAGAAGAAATGATAACGACGGCCATCAGAAATGGTGGTTAGCTCTAACTATGCAACGCTGAAGACCCGTTGGATATATTCTATCATACTATGTATCGGTGGAATCTTGTACATAATCCTTGTACATAGCATTTATATGTACTTAGGGAGTCACCTCCCTTAAAATATGAATCAGAGCGATGAATTATGTTCATCACCCTAGATAAAAAACTTTACTAGTTTTTTTTTTTGCTTATCCCATGTACACGTGGTACAGGCCATAATAATCATGGTGGGTAGAAGTTGGCGGCTACTTTTACTGTAAGTAAAAGTACATGCACCACATATCTACACATGTGAAAAGCAGTTCGACTTTGCACTTACAAATATGCCAAAGCCCCGAAATTTACTAATGATTAGGAAAAATAAGCCAACTAACATATACACAAATACAGCTTTATTATGACCATCGGTCTTATACAAGATTCACCACAGGAAGCATAGATGGAGCTCCTATTACTCCCAGAACCCAACAACCTCCAGGTTCGACGTATGTCTAGTGGTCACAGATTCCACCATACATACGTTAGGTTAGCGTATCACTGAAAAGGCGAGAGTGGAATCAGCCACGTTCTAGTCTTCGCTTTCCTCATCCAAATAGACCACGGCATTCGGTGATTCCATGAATCTCCTTCGAGCGGTAACTGCGGCCTTGTAGAATGAACTAAATGAATCAAGACAACATCTTAACACCAGACTATGGCTATAGCTCGATGGATTGTTATGAAAGATCCTGATTAAGAAGACATATCAGACTGTTTCACCTGAAATATTTTTTAATTATCCCAAGTACACGTAGTACAAGCCATGATAATCATGGTGGGCAGTAGTTAGCGACAGCTTTATACTGTAAATGCGCCACATGTCTACATATGTAGAAAAATTTCGACTTTTACATTTAGAAGTGTACCAAATTCCCGTATTGGTTACTTGCAGTCATTGGTGGGGTTGTGCTTTTACAAGAATCGGAGGCCATTGAAGCAATGTTTTCGTTTGAAAAAAAAGTGTCGAATGAGAATTTCGATCCCAAGTCATGGCTGACGAAATTCTACGGTTTATAACATTCTTCTATCAATTCCCAGGTGGAAGCCTTCGTCAGATGTCCCCAAGGTCCATCTCATCGGCCATGTAGACCGGTAAGATATTTTCTCAAATCTCCATCCTTTCGCTCCTAGCTCGAGTTTTATCTGGGCAGGCTTCTTACCTCCTTCGTTGTGGTCATCCGGTCGTTGTGTGGTAAACCTGTCGACTTAAGCTATGGTGGACTCAAGCTATCGACTCTCTCTATACTGTGATATCCAGAGGGTCTCTCACTGTGGTGTGAGATTTGAGGGGGATTTGAGGAAGAATAAGCCTATAATTTAGTGGATAGAAATTCCCTGTTTTACCTTAAATAAATAATAAACAAATTGACAGAATTTAGTAGATAGAGCTGGTAAAATATCCCGCAATAGTCTGCAAGAGCGTCAATCATAAAAAGTGGTTAAGTTGGATCAAATTGCTGTTATGGGAAGAGTACATTTTTCGCTCTAAAAATGAAACTCGCCTCTCCCGGAAAAATAGACACTAAAATTGAGCACTATCTATTATTGACCGTCTCCACAAACTAGCGGACTCAGATCGATGACAAAGCCACAACAAAAGTTTGGAAAACTGAGAAGCGTTCACCTAGAGACCATGGTTTCGAGCTAATGGCCCTCGTCAGTCTAGGGCGGACTTTATTCCATGAGATTCACAAGGGATCAAATGGAATCTTGACAATCTGCCAAAGAGATGTTTAGCTGGCACAGTGGCTAGACCAAACCTATGGCCAAAATATAGATGTAAATTTTACAGTACAGATGTAAATTATATATTTATCTCTTGAAGTAACAATCGGAAAAAAAAGTGGGTCAGGTGTTGATATTAAAAAAAAAATAAAGAAAGCATATCCTGACCAGGAGGACATGTGCTCGTGGTCAGGATATGTTCTCTTTATTTTTAATATTTTTCTCTGTTTAACTTTAAATTTGTCTTTTCTATCAATATCATACACTTTCCAATTACAAGAATACCCGCCCTCAAACAGCGCACTTGGTGACGAGTTTATTGGCGAAAAACGGGACACAAATCCTACCTCAACCATCCTATTACCCAGACATCGCACCAAATGACTTTTTACTGTTCCCCAAACTTAAAGCAGTTCTAAAAGGAAGACATTTTGACACCAGGGATGACATAATAGAAAAATCGCTGTTGGCATTGAAGAGCATTCCAAAAGAGACCTATAAAAACTGTTTCGACAATTGGGAGAAACGATGGCGCTGGTGCGTTGAAGCAAGGGGGGATTACTTTGAAAAGTTTTAATTTTTTTTTTTAAATATCTTATATATATTTTTTATGGACCCAGTCCGGGAACTTATGGGACATACCTTGTATAAATAAACGTTATTCCCTAATTTATAATATTATAAGATAAATAAAGATTCCAGGGCTAAGTTTATTGTTAAACTTTTTATTTTCAAGCTTTCAGACCTGTCAGTTCTTCAACAGGAGTATCACGTTAACAAATTGAAGATATATACTACTTTCCAATTAAATTTGCACACACACACCAGGATGTAATAGAATAGTCGGATACTTACAGGGGAAGGTGGAGGTGCGCTGTCTTCTCTAGCCAACTTCTGGAAGCCTGACTTCAATCCTGTCACAGCACATGTTACATTATTGTCATAGCACGTGTGACATTCTTATCATAGCACGTGTCACATTCTTGTCATAGTACGTGACCTTCACAGACTTCCTCAATCACTGAACAACACCCCTATACCCCCTTATTACCTTAATCTATAAAAATATCCTTTATAAGAACTTATTTAGAACTACAACATGTCCTAAATCTTGTTACAATAACTCCATAATAATATTATTAGGAATATATAAGGCATATTATTATTATCATAAGTCCCCCACAACAGATGAAATGTATGATTACATTTTAACCTGGTTATATAAACAACATTGAATATATATTTTATTATACAGCTTGCACCACGCTGATGAGGGCCAACAGCCCGAAACGCGTCCGTGGTTAGCTTTTCTTGATTAATCAAGAAAGGGTATTTGGCCAATTCTGGAATAATTAAAAATCAACGAGAATAGTTGATATTTATTCCGATAGATGGCGCAAGCCATCAGTAACTTTCAGTTGCACGATAAGGAGATGCCTTTTTCTTAATTTATGCACCTTATCCCAGTACAATATTACACTTGTACTATTTTTTTCACATTGAATATATAGTTTCTACTATGTAGCATTTATGACCTAAAGATTTCACTTATTTACACAATATGGTAAAGAAAGCATAATAATTATATAAGTTGATGTATTGAAGCTTGATTATATTTCGTATATTGTCCCCCAAATATCTTGTTTGGTGTCTTGGATACAATCAAGAAGATGTTAGGATTGGATTGACTCGTTACTGGACAGAATTCTCCGACGTCGTCACTACGTTACTCGGAGTTTTGCTGGATCTCGGACTCTCTCTTGTTGGAGGAGTCTCCTGGACTTTACCCAATTCTAAACAGTATCCCCCTTTTTTGCCTTTTATTATCTTTTATTGTAGTTTTATTTTTACTACCATTGACTTGTATAATATTAATAAAATAGATTTAAAATCTAAAATAATCTCTCTCCTCTTCGTCTACTACTTGCTCCCGACTCCTGTGTACTTCCATACCACTCCGACTGCAACTCACGCCACATCTATAAATTTCCTTTAACCATTGTCAACTGATATCAAAATAAACATATTTTAATTGTCAAAAATACCTAGAAGATCTCATCTATACATTTACACTCATGGACAAAACTTAAGGAAGTGGGATGTCTTTGATATCACCGGTTGTCTCTATTTTTTTTTTTAAGAGAGAGGCAATTTTGTTCACACTTGGTTATCTCGTGTGTCTTCAATAAAGGTCATTGTGTATCAAATATATTTCAGAGTTATTGTCTGAATCCCGATATACATTCTGAAAGGTAAAACTTTCTTAAGTTTTGTCTATGATTTCAAAGGAGGGAAAAGTGCGGCATTTACTTTTATATATGATTTGAAGCTCTCCTCTATTTCAAGAAGTTGAGAAAACACAGCATAAAAAGGGTAGAAGAGCTTGTGACTCGTGGCTTGAGGAGACCGCGTCACTTGCAGACAGAATAAATATATCTTTCTTTCAAGTCATTTAAAATTCAACGTCTAAGTTTATTTTTGGAAAGTTCAGCTTCTTGAAGTTTACAAGGTGAGTTTCTCAGTGTTATTTTCTAAGCGACAATATATTCCTAAGCCATTACAGCTAAGTATAAAGGTGTTGGGAGGTAGATGGACTCACGGTCAACAAGGTTGTCGGTGTTGGAGCCTCCATTGCCATTCGACGCCCCGCTCGTAGCTCCGTTCCCACCCCAGCCCATGCCGAACCACGGCGACAGGAAGCCAAAGCAGGATCGAGGCTCAGCAAGCGCCAGCGCAATGGCCGCAATCAGAGCTAGCGTCAAATTTGCCATCGTACTGCAGGTGCGAACTCCGTGGGGGCCTCTAATACACAGCAGGCTGTGACGTACGCAAGGACGATGCCCTACATCTGCCGTATGAACATCTGCTTACACCATCCCTGAATCACATTCTTTTTATAAACATCACCTACTATTAGCGTATATCGGCCACACTATAAATATATATATATACATATATACCATATATATACTATTTGTAACGAATAAATTGTATCGATAGATGGCAATTGAATTTATACATATACTATATATATATATGCATATTCTCTATATGTGTATGTATATATGTATATGTATTTTGAAAGAGAAGAATATGGTACAATCAAAAAGGAGAATTTAGGAATTACAAAAAGTACGCCGCGCAACTCTTTTTATTTCTTTGATTAAAGGAAGCATTCGAGAAAGCCTTTCTTTAGCTAACTGAAAAGGACTTTTCTAAAAGCTTCCTTTAATCAAGTAAATAAAAAAAAATTACGGCGTCTTAGGCTTTTTTTTTTTTTTTGTAATTTGCCGGAATGCGCTATCCTGTGATAATGGATTTACGAATTGTTCGAAACATTTTTTTTCTATATTATCTAAAAAATACGCCTTATTATCGATCATATACAAATATTTTATCCATTCGTGCCCGGGCCGGACTGGCACAGCGCGCTCTCGCGCCACATACCCGCCCTAAAGAGCCTCCACCCGGACGACGGCGGGGCTCCAGCCCCCCTCGTTAGACCTAGCTACAAGTATATACATATAAAATGAAAGGATTTAAAAGCGCGAATGTTTCTTTTATACACAATACAAACTTCTACTGCCCTTACTGCGATGAAAAAATATATTGGGAGGGCTTGGCTCATCAGTGGTGAACCCTCCCAGCGGTTTCGTATTTAAAAGCACGAATGTTTCTTTTATACACAATACAAACTTCTACTGCCCTTACTGCGATGAAAAATATATTGGGAGAGCTTGGCTCATCTGTGGTGAACCCTCCCAGCGGTTTCGCGCTTTTAAATCCTTTCATTTTATATGTATAGATGGCGCGTTATTGCTTTGTGTTAAAGTATATACTTGTAACATTAAATTACGGGAGGATGATAATCATGTACCAAAAGAGGCACCTTTCTCTTCAAATGTGCATCTGAGCCTTGGCACTATGCCCCTCACCTTAGTAAACAAATTTACTGATGATAATAAAGAATGAGCCACTACACCAGGTTTGGTAAATTCGGTCAAATATGAAATCGAAGTCGCCCCTGTACTGATGAAGATCAAAGCCCGAAACTATGGTATACAGGTTGTCGGCTTTTTGTCTGAATTTGCCCAAACTGGTGTTATGATTCATTCTTTATCATAACTCCGCCTTTGCCGGTCCCAAGCCCGGATGAAAAAGGAGGAGGGGGAGCAGTAACAAGCTCACTAAAAAACCTGGGCTCAGCTGGCCCGGCTAATAGTACCCTGTAAGGGCTCCTAATCCAGGGATACAGGATGAGCAGCGTTTGTACTCCATGTTAGGAGCGGCTGCATATGGCGTCTGTTCCTCATGTCAGAGGCGGCCATTTCTTTTGGAGCTAAGTCGGCCTGCCACTGAGTAGTGCTCTCAGTCTTATGACAAAGGCAGACGCATTCTACTTCACCTAGACCCTAATATGATTGGGTGGAGATAAGAAAGAAGAAAAAGAAGATTCTTTATCATTACTAGTAAAGTAATGTCTAATAAACTAATAAAGGGGGTCGGTGGAAGGATGGTCTAAACCGTTGGTTTTCGACCGCTACGACCCGGGTTCGATTCCCGCATTGGGCATTTTTTTCTAATTAAAAAAATGTTCCAATGGCCCCCGATTCTTACAAAAGTCCAACCCCACAAGCGAGTGCAAGTAATCAAACGGGGCTCTGGTACATTTGTAAGTGCAATGTCGAACTGCTTTTCACACGTGTAGACATGTGGTGCACTTATAGTAAAAGCAGTCACCTACTTCTACCCACCATGATTATCATGGCCTGTACCACGTGTACTAGGGATAAGCAAAAAAAAAAAAACTAGTAGAGTTTCTTTGAGTGTACTTCGCTTTAAAAAAATTGATCCGGTACTACTGTAAGACTACTCTGGCAGACGATACCTACCAGTGAGTAGTGAAGCAGACGACTAATGGCAGATCTCCATGACGAGGGTTAAATCTATCTCCACCCAGGAAATTGTTTGCAAATTCTTTGCGTGTCTACATCCGTGTTTGCTATTGTTCCATCCTCCATTGCCAAATATTGCTGTAGATTGATGCGGTTATGGCGTTGACATAAAGGTCATTTAGGTTGACCAGAAGTATTCTCTCGAGAGGTAAGCGCCATATTGGAAACTACATTAACAATTTACTTTCAACTTGATACAAGTATTTCTGATTACTAAACACGTTATATCATAAAACTGAGTTACAAAACTATGTCGTAAAAAATGCATCACGAATGCCCTACACCAGGGGTCGGGAATCTGCGGCTTCGCGAGCCACATGCGGCTCTTCATACGCAAATATTATTTGTGCGAGTATATTTATTGTTGGCAAGAAAAAAATGTTGTGGCTCTTTAAAAACTTCAAAAATTTGGTAAATTTTTGACTCTTGCTACTCAAATGGTTGCCGACCTCTACCCTACACCCATCCTGTAATCTTGTCGAAGTATCATTAATAAAGTTTAAACTTTGTGCTTTTCGGGGCTTCTCTCCAATCAGAAAAATATTTTTTTTTCCTGATAAGAGAGAGAGAGAGATCTTCTACAAAGCCACATTTTTTATCTGGAGATGACGGCCGTGTTTGATTTATAAATGTATGTATGCATTTTTTTTTTGATTGGGAGGAAATTGATCATAAAAACGAAGGTCCTCTCTCCCGTTAAAATAGGCGCTGAAACTAAGCGCCATATATATATATATAAACAAATTTGACATTTCCTGACCGCTCACATGAGCATTTTAGATGGCAGAGCGCTATCTAGTGTAAATAAAATAAACTAAACGTTGATTTATCTTGTTCCAAAGATATTTGGCAAACCCAATTTCTCTATTAATCAAGAAAAGTCAACTACGTACGCGTTTCGGGCTGTTAGCCCTCCTCAGCGTGGCTCATACTGTACCTCTACGACCAAAAAATTGGTCCTAGAGACTTCCTGAGAAATCAAGAAATTTGTTGAAAATTTTATCGATGGAAGTCAATCTTGGAACCTATTGTTGAAAGCTATCTATAAATAATTCTTGAAAAAAAAAAAAGAATGTTGAAAATTATCCATCGAAGTAGGGCCTCCAATACCGATGCATACTTTCGACCCCGGGTTTCGGGATTTTGGGGGTCTGAGTATCAACTTCAGCTTTTACTTTTCTCTTCGAAGTTTTGATTCCATGGACCGCCTCCACTCACCCTACATGCAGCCCTTTTGTTGATCCACCGATGCAAAAAACCTATTAACGCTATACCCTGTACATTTTGGCCAGATTCGTCTCGTAGGCAATAGCATCAGATTCCTACTGATTTAAAAGGAATAAACTTCTTCACCATCACCACCAAGAAGCCCAACCTGAGGGATCACGTAGAATACCGAGAGAGTAGATAATGTGAATGAAGGCGGAGTGTGTACAGAGTACAGGATGCAGAATATAAGCATAAAATAAAAATCAATATCAGAAAAAATTGGAGCCCAGATAAGAGATTAGTGCCGGGTCCATGTTACACATGAGCAGGTCCACCACAAAAATAGAGGGATACCGCTGCTAGCTAAGATGCCGCTATTTGCATCTATCAACAAATGCTGAGGTCCCCTCCATGAATTCCGCTGCATATGCTTCTTATAGAGGACGCAATTTCGGACAGAGAATACAGAATAACCCTTCGTTATTATTGTAAGAAAATCCGATCAAATCTCTCAGAAAAAAAAAAAGACCTGATATGCATGTGTGTAAACAAAAGGTAAAAAGTGCGTTATCTCATCATTTGTTTGATTACCAATATGCAAGATAAGAAAAAAAAAAATTTTTTTGGCGGATTTCCATGCACAAACCTGCAATACAGGGATTTTCCAAGGAGAATCTCAGATTTCTGGATCATTATTTGGGTCTGGGATTCTGGGATTGGAGGTCCTATATGGAAGTCTTTTTTTGAACCGATTGGTGAACGTTATCCATGAGAATCATCCTTGAACTGAATGTTTAAATTAATCCATTGAATTTATTTTTGAAGTTAATTGTTGAAAGTTATCCATGGAAGCCATTCTTTGAGAGAACGATTGTTGAAAGTTATCCATGGAAGCCATTCTTTAAGAGAACCGATTGTTGAAAGTTATCCATGGAAGCCATTCTTTGAGAGAACCGATTGTTGAAGGTTATCCATGGAAGCCATTCTTTAAGAGAACCGATTGTTGAAAGTTATCCATGGAAGCCATTCTTTGAGAGAACGATTGTTGAAAGTTATCCATGGAAGCCATTCTTTAAGAGAACCGATTGTTGAAAGTTATCCATGGAAGCCATTCTTTGAGAGAACGATTGTTGAAAGTTATCCATGGAAGACATTCTTTAAGAGAACCGATTGTTGAAAGTTATCCATGGAAGCCATCCTTTGAGAGAACCGATTGTTGAAAGTTATCCATGGAAGCCATTCTTTGAGAGAACCGATTGTTGAAAGTTATCCATGGAAGCCATTCTTTGAGAGAATCGATTGTTGAAATTTATCCATGGAAGTCATTCTTTGAGAGAACCGATTGTTGAAAGTTATCCATGGAAGCCATTCTTTGAGAGAATCGATTGTTGAAAGTTATCCATGGAAGCCCTTCTTTGAAAGAATCGATTGTTGAAAGTTATCCATGGAAACCATTCTCTGAGAGAACCGATTGTTGAAAGTTATCCACGGAAGCCATTCTTTGAGAGAACCGATTGTTGAAAGTTATCCATGGAAGCCATTCTTTAAGAGAACCGATTGTTGAAAGTTATCTATGGAAGCCATTCTTTAAGAGAACCGATTGTTGAAAGTTATCCATGGAAGTCATTCTTTGAGAGAACCGATTGTTGAAAGTTATCCATGGAAGCCATTCTTTGAGAGAACCGATTGTTGAAAGTTATCCATGGAAGTCATTCTTTGAGAGAACCGATTGTTGAAAGTTATCCATGGAAGCCATTCTTTGAGAGGACCGATTGTTGAAAGTTATCCATGGAAGCCATTCTTTGAGAGGACCGATTGTTGAAAGTTATCCTTAAAAAATATTATTAGAACCGAAATTTGTGTGAAAGTTATATATACCCTTGGAATTTTTTTGAAGCAATGGTTGAAAGTTATTCTTGTAAGTCGTTCATAGAAGAAAATATTCAAAAAAGTTCTAAAAATCCAAAAACCTTAAGAAAAGAGGAAAACTCAACAGCCAATTATAGCCAATCTTAGTTAAAAGCCTTGTTGATTTTTTCTTATCGATTATTATCGAATTTAATAGAAATGGGCATAAACAGAATTAAAAAATAATAATAATAATTTTCTGAGATATGATACAAATTTAAAATCAAATTTTCGAAGCGTCAATATTACAATATGAATTCATACATGTTTCATTTCAAATATATCGGTTCTTTTTTTATTGAAGAAGATAAAAGGCAATTATTAATAATTCAAAATATCATATTTTGTGATTATCACACGCAATTTTGATTATAGGCATAATCGAAAAGAGGAGAAATGGTTAAAAAAAAGTGACTAAAAGTGAATTTGAAGCTCTAACTTTCCAGTAGATATCATTCTCTAGAGAGCTGGGCCTCTGTGTGAATGGCCAGGACAGGATGCTTGTTCCAAATGTATATTCACATGTTCCCACTTTATCTCATCTCCAATTCAAATAGCTCTGAAAGGAAGAAACATTGTGTAATAAATTTCTAGACCAAAGTTTTGTCATCAGTTTTTGGTTTTTATTGTGGTTCAATCCATGATAATTATTGTAGGTAGTCGCCAGCTACTACTTTTACTGTAAGAGCATCACATATCTATATATCACCCCACTTACTGTTGGGATTATACTTTTGTAAGAATCTAAAGCCTTTAATGCATTTTTTTTCAGAAAAAAAAGTGTCCAATGCGGGATTTGATCCCGAGTCGTAGCTGTCAAAATTCGACCGTTTCATACAATTCTTCAACCAATCCTCTGTCAGTAGCTGAGCTAGAGTGAAGTATATGAATGCCTCACATTTCTTCGATACCCATGCTTTTGATGCAACTTCCAGTTGCACGATAAGGAGATGCCTTTTTCATAATTTATGCACCTTATCCCAGTACAATATCACATTTGTACTATTTTTCCACATTGTGTCGCGGTCTCACGCAATTCTGGCCTTAACTACCCGTTTCATGATTTTTCAGGATGCCTTAATGACCAGTTTTTTTGGTCGTTGAGGTACAGCTTGCACCACGCTGATGAGGGCCAATAGCCCGAAACGCGTCCGTGGTTAGCTTTCCTTGATTAATCAAGAATGGGTATTTGGCCAATTATGGAATACTTAGAAATCAACGAGAATAGTTGATATTTATTCCGAAAGATAGCGCAATCCATCAGAAACTTTCAGCTACACGATAAGGAGATGCCTTTTTCTTAATTTATTCACCTTATATCCTAGCACAATTTCACATTTGTACTATTCATTCACAAAATTAGTTTAGTTGTTTAGAAGAAAACCTGATGAAACATATATGTTACCTGCACATATGTTGTAAAGTTTGGCCTTAAATACGCATTTCTTGGTTTCTCAAGAAGCTACTGGGACCAAAAATCTTTTTGGTCACAGTGGTACAGTCTACTCCACGTTGACGAGCGCCAAAAAGCACGAAACGCGTTCGTGGATGGCTTTTCTTGATTTATCAAGAAATTGGGTTGGCCAAATATCAGGGAACAGGCTAAATCAATAATTAGTTGATTTCTGTTCCACCAGATGGCGCTCTGCCCTCTGAAAAGCACATGTGCTCCTGGTCAGGATATGCTTTCTTTATTTCTAATGTTGCAAAGTGTAGAGCCGACATCGTTGCAGTGGACTTCTCATCCAACTATAAATCACGGGCCAGAAGTGGGTTTGTCGTCGACAAAATTTTACTTATTTTTATTTTTCATTTGGAGAAAATATTATTAAAGAAAGCATATCAAGTCTCCGCATGAAAGGATTCCTCGGATTATCAGTAAACCTATCACCATCTGGAATATAAATGTGAGGCATGTTTTCTTGCTTTTTTATTATTAAAAATCTATGCACAATACCTCAAGAAGAGAAATCGTAGGTTGATCAATCACGACACCATATTCTTGTGTATTTTCTCCTTTCTCTTTGAAATCTTTTCTGGAGACGTTGATAAAAGATCTCTAATATTCTTTTCAACCGAATATGGCTCTTTGGTCAAAAAGGGATCGTTGATATACATGACTGGATTGTTGATTTATTGATGATTGTAATAACGTTCTCAATATCCTTCTAATATTTGACGTTGTAACCAACAGGGAATAATAAAAAAAAAGAACTTTTGTATTCGTTCAAAAGTCCTCAATAAAGCGATCTCAGTTTGCTTTGGAAAATGCTCTGGTATTGAATTAGGACTATTCTGCTTATATACACGTCAATAGTCAATACTGTAGAGGAATTTCGATTAGAGGGAACTGAGGAATAAATTCGCGAAACCGCTGAAAGGGTTCACCACTGATGAGACAAACCTCCCAATATTTTTTCATCGCAGTAAGGACAGTAGACGTTTGTTTTACTTGGAGAGAGGAAAGGGAATTCGTGTTGAATAGTTACAACAACAACAACAACAAAAGCCTTTATTTAGGGCATTCCGCCCCATATAGGATTCGCCGTATTTACACATCAACAAGAGGAGAGGGAAGAGGAAACATTTACAACAAAATAAACTTTGTCTCACATTCAGTTTCCTATTTACAGATAGTTCATCCTCCAGTATCCTTTGCCCCGCATTCTTTCTCATGCGCCCAGCTTCTGTGCAGAACTTAAAGTATCTAACAATCAGTAATTCATCATTCAGAGCTGAAGAGAGAAGTTGACATATGCGATGGTATCTAAATTGACCAGAGTTAGGGCTTGGGAAAATTTCAGTACGTTTTTCTGTTAAGAGAGGGCATTGGAAGAAATAGTGAACCAAATTATCATCCATGAGATCCTTACAAAGTAAACAGTTCCGGCCATTTTCTTTCCAGAAGTCTTTTCTTTCTTCCCTGAAAAATTGCCATAAAACTCTATGTTGTGCAACTAGTCTTTTGTTGGGAAGCGAGATATTTAATCGTAGGTACTCCTCTGTCATGAATGATTCACTCAAAAATTTGTAGTGAGCAAAGTGGGTTGAATCAGTGATTTTCATCTGATCGTTTTGAATTAGTTGGTCTGTGGTGGTTCTAATTATGCCTGGTAATTCTTTCTGTATGGCTAAGTAGTCTTCGCAGCCCTTAGGAAAGGAATATCCCTTAGAGTCTAAAATTTTTATTAAATTTTGAGTAAAACTGTTTTCTATTTCCTTTTTCGCGGTGACTTTCCAGAGATAGTTTAAGCAAGCATGTGGTAATCTGCTCGTCTCCATTTTTAAAATCCTGACCCAAAACTTTAATGTGAGTTTTACAGCATTAAGTTCAGTTGATATTCTTCCACATTCTCTTCTGAGGATATATCCTGGTGTGAAGTTTGGTAAGTCTAAGAGACGACGAAGAAATGCATCTTGGGTATTATTGACTGTCTTCAGCTGGTTAATTGCCCACATTGGTGCCGCATATAGTAACGTAGGAAGAACAATAGTGTCAAGAAGTTTCATCACTGAGGTAAAGGACTTTATTCGCGCCTTTTTAAGGATTCTCCAAAGTGCATTAATTGCATTCAGTGCTTTGTTTCTAAAGTATTGGGAAGCATATTGGGTCGAGATTTTTGTAGTCAGAGGGTAACCCAGATATGTATACTTAGCTACTATTGTCAGGGGTTGCTGACCCCAAAACCATGTCTCGGAACGAGCTGTTCTTCCACCGTTTCTAAACACCATTATTTTAGATTTATTTTGGTTTAACGTTAGGCAGTTCTCTTCTAAGTACTTTTTAAGTAAGTTAATCTTCAATTGCAAATTTATTTTCGATTCTCCTAAGATCACTATGTCGTCTGCATACAGTAAAAGGTGTATAGTTCCATAATTCTCAAGATTTATGCCTGGCAATTCTGATTCATCGAACAGGGGTACCAGATCGTTTAGGAAGAGAATGAATAAATAAGGTGACAACGGCTCCCCCTGCAATACTCCCGCTTGTATTTTGATAGCCTCCGTGAAGGAACCCCGCCATCTGACTGTTGCCGTCATTTGGGTATAATAGTTCTTAATTAGTTTAATAAATCGACAGCACAGACCATTATATGCTAATTTTTTCCAAAGTAGATGGTGCGGCACAGTATCAAAGGCCTTCCTTAGGTCAATGAAGAAGGCATATAACTTTCCCCTTCTACGGCTAAGGGTCATTTGAATTAATGATACGAGCGTGAAAATGTGGTCCTGACAAGAGTAGCCTTTTCTAAAACCAGCCTGATTTTCTGCCAAAATTGACTTTCTCTCCATCCAATCATTCAATCTTGTCTTCAAGATAGATGTAAATAATTTCGATAGGTTAGAAATCAGGGATATTCCTCTGTAATTTGACGGGTTGTCCGGATCTCCATTTTTAAATATTGGGTGGATTATCGTTTTTGTCCATTGTTGTGGAACTTGGGATGTCCCTAAGATTTTATTAAATAAGTTCCTGAGATAAATTGTATGTTCTTCTAATAAATATTTAATCGCTTCGTTAGGAATTTCATCAAGTCCTGTAGCCTTATTTTTACCCAATTTGGAAATTTCCTTGGTGACCTCAGTTAGAGATATTTCACAATCTAATTCGGGGTCAATATCAAATATCTCAAGTGGTAACTGTACAACTTTTGTTAAATTTGAACCAAGTAACTCCCGATAGAAGACCTGCCAGTCTGCAATAGAAATTTCACCGTGTAGGTTATTCCTATATTTAAGTGAATTAATAGTCTTCCAAAATTGGGAAGGATCTTTTACATTACTGAGGATAACTTGAATTTTGTCAGTATATTCCCTTTTTTTGAGTTTTAGGATAGCTGAATATTTCTTCTTACTCGACAAGTATGCAATTTTATCGGCCGAGATATTATGTTTTACGTATAATTTAAGATTTTGTTTCATTTCCTTTTTAGCCAAATAACAGTCTTTGTCGAACCATGGCTTAGATTTTATATTTTTTGTTTTTGCCTCCATCCGCGTCCCCGAGCGTAACATTGCTGTTTGAATTAAACCAGTAAAATCCTCAGCCTGAGTATCAATTGTGGAGTCAGCTGGATGTTCGGGAGTTAATTCTTTTAAAGTTTCTATATATGTTGGGATTTTATCTACTGACCAGGAAAATTTAATCTTGACACTAGGCTCCATGTAACAATTTTCAGTTTTATTATTTGGGCAGATAAACTTTAAAATTATTGGTAAGTGATCCGAATATGGCATACAACCAATTTCAAAATCTGCTATGTGTTCAAGCACCGCAGGTGAGACAATCGCCAGATCTAACACAGAAGAGCCTCTTTCGGATATGAATGTAAATTTACCACTTTTATCATTAATGGATATACCATTTATTATAGTTAAGTATTTTTTATCAAGAAAGTCAATAAATATCTCCGCTTTGGCAGATTTTGTTAGATCACAGGAATTTCGGGTAGTTGAAATAAGGTTTGAAGTATCTATCAAATTATGGTAACCCCCCAGATTGCCAATACGGACATTCAGGTCGCCGACCAGTATTATTTCAAACCCGTTATATATCTTATTTTCCATCAAATGAAATAGTCGTCCAAGGTTTGTAGCATGCGTATCGTTTGGGGGTAGATATACGAATATTACACAGATCGCTGGAGAGTCATTGTCTAAACTTGGATTGAGTGTGACTGCAATCCAAGAGGTTTCGATTTCAACATTGTCAATTTGGGACTGTAGTTTTTTATTTATGCCAAGAATTATACCTCCGGAGCTTCTCCCTTTATCTGTTGACTTTACAGCAGGTGATTGATACATTCCGAAGTTCGCCAGGTTCAAGTCGATATTGAAGTGGCACCAAGTTTCTGTAAGCGCGAACATCTCAAATTGTTTCAAATATTCGAACAGTGGAAAGAGAGAATTTATCCTAAAAAAGCCGTTTATATATCAATTCATGAATCGTTCGTTTTTAGCTATGTCAACCATTGGTTTTATTTTTTCGATCTTAATTTTATTATGTTTTAGATTTGTGCCCTTAAGTTGACTTTCTTTAATAGTATGAGTCTTGCTATGTGAAATATGAGGAGTTCCTGTGAGTTGAGTTTTGTTTCTAGATTGTACATCTTCATTTGTATGTATTTTATTACCTGAATATTTACATCTCTATTTACAGAGATCCGCGGGTGTGCCTCTAGCTATATTAGTTCTCCTTTGGCATTCACCACCTGTCCCTCCACTACCATGTAGTTGATGCCGTTTAGGAGAAGTTTATTATCCCTCAACTTCGATCCTATACCTTTTTTGTAAAGTTCCTTTCTCTTTTCTATCAAAAATTTTCTCTGCTCTCTAATCTGGGGGCTGTAATCCCTGCTCATAAAAATATTGAGTATTCGAAGTTTGGATGAGTTCTTTAGGAGACTTATTCTGGACTCGTGATCAGGAACTTCAATCAGAATAGGCGCCTTTGGTCCCCTGCCCAGGCGATGACATTCGGCAATTACCACATCATCAGTAATCTGCATATCTTCCGCCATTAACTTCTTGACCTTTTGTAGCAGCAGTTCCCGACTGTCAGTCTCTGTTGATTCGATGCCATATATTATTAAGTTGTTTTCTCGGGCTCGTCTCTCCAAAGCCTCCGCGCGTTCTTCCAGATTCCTTATTTTTAGGGTATTGTGAGAAATTGACCTCGTGTTAGTCGCCAGTGCATCTGTGCACGAAGCTATAGATGTTTCTATTCCCGTCATTCTTCGTTCCCAATCCTCCATCTTCTGCTCAATATTAAGCAACCTTGCATCCATTTTCTCTCCCAATCTGTTCACTTCAGCCGAAAGGTTAATTATCAGTAGCTTTAAATCGTCCATTGGTGCCTGGTCTGGAGTTGAGTGAGGCATATTTGTCAATGTGGCCTGTCTTTTCGGCCCTGGATTTAGTTCTATACATCCAATTATCAATAAGGCCGTGATCACTTTTAGCCAGTAAGCCATCGAACAGTGCTTCAAAGTTACACCAGTTCTATCCCTGTAATATTTCATCTTATTCCGTGTTGAATAGTTTTATTTCTTTCATATGAAGCATGAGGTAGTACCTTGTGGCTAAAATTTTTATTTAAAAAAAGCCATCTCCTGATAGTGTAACTGAAAGTTGCCGATGGTTTGCGATAGTAATATCGTTGATTATTAATTATCCTATAATATTGGCTAAATACATTTTCTTGATTAATTAAGAAAAGAGAACCCCCAGTACACGTGTGTTGTGTGTGCTTCAGGCTGGTAGCTCTCGTCAGCGTTGTTGCAGGCTGTACTTTAATGAATAAAAAAACTGGTTTTTGAAGTTTCCTGAAAATCAAGAAAAAGAGCATTTATGGCCATAAGTGTGTGAGAACACCAAAATATGCTAAAAGAGTACAAATTGAAATTTTGAGTTTGTAAAATTTCATGTTTTCATTTTTTCTCATATAAAATATTTCATAAATACTATAGAATAAAGCGTTAGGAGAAAATGATGACTAGTAGTCGATTAATAAAAATCATTTTCTCCTAACGCTTTATTCTATAGTATTTATATTCCAAGGAGAAAGTTTCTATGTTTAAATAAAAATATTTCATGTTTGTCAAATAAAATGACAACATAAGCACTTACTACAGCAGAAGATACAGTAGATATACTGAGAATCAATCTAACAAAAGATAAGGAAAGGTCAAATATGCGCTATAAAAGCGCGCTGAGAGAAGAATAACAAAAAAAAAAAAAACAATCACAAGACTCAGAATGAAACATTATAAAGGAATGACAGTACATCCAGATGGCACAAGAACCTACAGGACATGCAACAATTATCCAGGTGTGGAACTAACATCAATCCAGATATTCTTATGTTCAACAATGGCTGCAACCTTGCAGAAAATGGGAATGGACCTAGAACAGCAGCTATACACACTGAAGATAGAGGATATTGCGACTGCTGTGATAAAGATGCATGGATACATCTGAGGATCTTCATTGGACACGACAACAACAACAGAAAATTGAAATGGACCCAGAACTGCAGTTTCCCACACTCAAGATAGAGTATATTGCGACTGCTGTGATAGAGATGCATGGAGACATCTGAGGCTCTTCATTGGACACGACAACAGAAAATTGACATTGATCCCCGAACAGCAGCTTCACACACCCAAAATAGAGAACATTGTGTTGGCTTCCGTAGGCGTTTCTTACTGGGAAAAAGAAAGAGAGGATCCAATGAAATAATTTAGTAGCGTTTATTAAAACAAAATCATAATAGTGAACAACACATATAACAGAGAGTACCGTCGTCTTCCGGGTATTCCTTCTACTGGGGACCTCGGATTCTATATTCTGTGCGTTTATAATCTGTTTATCTGTGGCTCTCTGGTCGGGATGGCGCCTACATTCGGCCATTCCTGGATTTCAATCGTCCTCGATTTTACCTTGCGTTGCAGGAACGTCGTGGGTTGCGTCGGGGGGTATCTTCTACTTCTGGCTCCTCGTCCGGACTTTCTTCTGTAGCTGAATCATCTTCTTCACTGTGCCAAGACTTCAGTTGACTGATATGGGCCGTTGTCGTGTAGAACCGTCCACTGGTTCTTTCGCTTAACTGAGTCACTCTATACGTGTCGCTTGGCAGAACCTCGGTAATTATCAAAGGTCCTTGATATTTGGGTTGTGCCTTGATTGGTTCACCCGTCATTTTGGGTACATGCCTCATCACTACAATTTCTCCTACTTCGAATTGGATTGTACGGCACTTCTTCTTATCGTAGTATGTCTTCATAATTTCTTGTTTATTCTCAATTTGGGTTCTCACACTCTCTTGAATTCTATCCGGCTCGGTCCATGGGTCCACGTCTTCGTCGGCTAATCTTCTAAGTATCCCATCGTGGAATCGAGGGGAATAGCCGTGGAGTGTTTCGAACGGTGTTTTATTCGTCGTCTTGTTCACCGCATTGTTCAGGTCTCGCTCTACCTCCTTGATCTTCAGGTCCCAATCCTTCCGTCGCGGATCCTCGATACTGGTTGTTATAGTGGACAATACTGTTCGGTTCACTCTTTCGACCATCCCGTTCCCTTGCGGATGTTTCGTAGAGTTCAGAGTATGATGTATTCCATTTCCTCGACAGAATTCTTCAAATTGCCTTGAGGTAAAACATGACCCTCTGTCGCTGATGATCTTGTCGGGTAGTCCGAAATCATTCACAAAACTTTTCATTACCTTCAGGACGTTCTGCGTCGATGTATTCCTTACAGGGCTTAATCGGACAAATCTTGTCAGATTATCGACAATCACTAAAAGTTCCTGGTTACCTTTTGTACTTCTCACGAAGGGGCCTACGTGGTCCATGTGTACGATGGAAAACGGTCTCTTGCCTGACTTAATGGGATGTAGGAAGCCTTGTTGTTTTCCACCGGGAACTTTGTTAAATAGACACTCGAGACACATAGCCACATGGCGTCGAACGTACCTCTTCATTGAAGGAAACCAGTACAATTCCTTAATTTTGTTGACAGTCCTATCAGTCGCAAAATGTCCCATTAGGTCATGGAATTTGACAACTAAGCTTTTCCTCATACTTTTGGGTATAACATACAGGGCTCGTTCCTCTTCTCCATTTTTCACCATGCGGAAAAGTCTGCCTCCTTTGTAGCTGTAGTCGTTAATTCTATTTTGTTCTCCTACTGTCCTATCACACGGGTCCTTTCGAAAGATTTGGATCAGGTCTCTCAATTCAGGGTCGGAATGCTGAATCATTAAGATTTGTTCTTCCAGTGTGATTGTGAGGCACACTTCAAGGTTTTTCTCCACGATTTCCTCCATCGTGTCTCTAGGGTCGTCGACTGGAGCTCTACTCATTCCGTCTACGTGGGCCATCTTCTCCCCTGGTTTATGTCGAATTTCGAAATCGTATTCCTGAATCAGATTGTACCATCGCGCTATCTGAGGATTTGTAGTCTTCTTCGCGTTCATGTAGACCAGTGCTTGGCAATCTGTAACCACTGTAAACTTGATTCCTACGAGGAACTGACGTAGTCGATCCAAGGTCCACACTATCGCCATCAGCTCCAATTTGCTTGAGTGGTACATCTTCTCGGCCTCTGTTGTCTTCTTGCTCACACAGTAGACCAAGCGCCATTTGCTGTCTTCGTCCATCTGTAGCACCATTCCTGCTAATCCCTCAGCACTCGCATCGCAATGTACTTCTGTCTTGAGTTCAGGGTTGTAATGAGCTAGTACCGGATATTCGACCAGATCCTTTCGTAGTCCTCCAAATGACCTTCGCTGTTCTTCCTTCCATTCAAATTGTGAACCTTTCTTCGTAAGTCTGCTTAGCGGTTCTGCTTTCCTCGCGAAGTCCTTTACAAATCGTCTGAAGAAGTTCGTCAGTCCCAGAAAGCGTCGTATGTCGTGGACATTCTTGGGTTCTGGAAATTCTTCTATCGCCTTGATCTTTCTTGGGCCTGGCTTAAGTCCGCCTGTACTGATGACATACCCTAAGAACTCAACTTCCCTCCTTCCGAACTCACATTTAGAGGGTTTCAGTGTCAACTTCGCTGATCTTATTCTTTCGAGGACTTCCCTCAACCTTTCGATCATCTCCCGCCAATCCTTTGCCGGGATAATCACGTCGTCGAGATAGCAGAATGCCTTCTTCTTCAGCAGCGGACCTAGGACAGTGTGCATCAGTCTTTGGAATTCAGCTGGTGCGTTGGCGAGTCCAAAAATCATCCTTTCGAATTGACCTGTATCATCTGGGGTGATGAATGCTGTCTTTAATTTTGCCTTATCGGTCAGTGGTATCTGCAGATATCCATGCGCCAGATCCAGAGTGGTGAAGAATTTCGCATTCCTTAGGCCTTCCAGAAGGTCGTCTATCCTTGGTAATGGGAACTTGTCCTTAACTGTTTGAATGTTGAGTCTCCTATAATCTACCACCAGACGATGATCTCCAGTTTTCTTCCTCACAAGTAGGACGGGACTAGCGTAGGGTGATCTAGTTTCCGTGACTATTCCATTGTCCTTCCACTCTCTGACAATCTCCCTGATTGCTTCGCGTTCACTTGCAGTCGTCTTATACGGTCTCAGACAGACTGGCTTGCTTCCATCAACCTCCTTAATGTCCATCTTGGTGACATCGGTGCACCCTAATTCCTCCATGCCAAGAGCGAAACAGTCTCTATACTCGTTTACTACATCTAGGATTTCTTGTCTCTCTTTCGAAGTCAGAGAATGATTGACGTTGATGTCCTCAGGCAGTATGGGGCGCTTACGTTTCATTTGGTCTTGTCCTTCCCTCTTCTCTTCATTTTTAGTCTGAAACGAATCCTCTGCGACGTCCAGGTTAACAACAATATCATCAAGGTTCAGTAGTTCAACTCGCCCTACACATTGGTTCTTCCTTACTCTCAACTTGCCCTTGCCAGCTGAGATGATGGGTACGGTCGTCTTTCCATCGACCACTTCCAATAGGGAATCGACACAGGCGTCATCTACTCCTGTGAACAATACATATCCGTCCTTTACCTCGTCTGTGATTGCACTTGTAAAGTTAATGGAGTCGCTCTCCAACTGAACAGTTTCGGTTGCTCTCAGTTCGATGCGACGCGACTTGATTTCTTCTTGCAGATTAGCAAACGGAAATTCGGATGAATAGCCAATATGCAAGTTTTTACCAATTCTGGCGAAGGATACGTAGGGCAGATCTGTCCATGTTCTTCCAATTAATAGGTCATAGGGTTGGGCATCATCGTTGACAATGAATACAGTGATTTCCCTTCCGACGATGCCATCAATCTCCAGGTCGACTGTCGTCTTCCCAACGGTCCTGGCAGCTGGTGCAGTCTGGTTACCGATGCCGTACAGACTAGTCGAGTCTGGTTCGATGTCGACGCTGATCCTCCTTGCGACCGATTCTCTCATTAGACAACTGCTGCTCCCGGTGTCTATCATTGCCTTCACGGTTTCCTTGTTGTCGATCTTGACATCCTTCAAATATACATCTGGCGGGACAGTCTCCAGTCCTTCGACTTCCAGGTTGGCTACTTTTAGTCCTTCTTTGGGTCTTGTGCAATTCCTTTCCTTGTGTCCCGTTTGACCGCATCCTCGGCATGTCAACGTAGTCCTGGGTGCTGGGCAGTCTCTGGCAATGTGTCCAAACTGATTGCAGTTGAAGCACTTCGGTTCTCCCTTGTCGTTTCTGATCGTACGGTTGACCATTCTCCTCAAGGTGTTAGGGTACGTTTCACTGATTTCGTTCCTTGCAGCGTCTTGACCCGAAACATTCGTTCCTTGTTTAGTCTCTTTAACTTCGCTTTGGTTGGGGAATCTCGCAGATTTCTGCTGAAACGACGGTGGTATGAGGTGTTTCGCATTCCAATGCGGAGGTCCCATCTCGGTGCGAACATTTTCGTACTCGTCCAGTTTATCCGCCAACTCATCTGGGTTGTTTAACTTGGTCCAACCGTCAATGAGATGATTACGCAGCACATTTGGAACTTTTTTCTTTAGCTGGTTAGTGACGGACAAATCCTTTAGGGCGTCGAAATTTTCCACGTTCATTCCTTCGATCCATTCGTTGAAATATCCTCGCAATTCGAAAGCGAAGTCTCTCCAGGAACCCTTTTGAGATCTCTCGTGCTTCTCGAATTTTTGTCTGAATTGCTCGGGGCTCAACTTGTACCGTTTTAGGAGCAACCTTTTCACGAACCTATAATCGCCGCTTTGTTCTTCTGTCTCCCGAGCGATTAATTGAGTCATTTCGTAAGGTAGCAATCCTAGGAGGCTGAACGCCCATTGGTCTTCATCCAATCCTAGTCGCTTTGCCTGTCTTTCGAAAAGAATTAGGTAAAAACTCAAATCATTGTCCTTCGACTCGTACTTGGGCATCAGTTTACGTATCTCGTAATGTGCGTCATTGCTGGTACTTCGAGACGTATCGTTGTTTCCGCGTGTAGTCTGGATGCGCAGCTTCTCAAGCTCGAATTCCATTACCATTTGTTCTTTTCGTTCCCGTTCGATTCGTTCCCGATCCTCGATTCGTTTCCGATCCTCGATTCGTTCCCGCTCCTCGATTCGTTCCCGATCCTCGATCAGAGTCTCCAACAGTTGCTTTGCGAACTCTTCTTCGTAAGATTGGCTATTCAAAATAAGGTGTTTTAAGTCGACGATCCTGCTCTCTGGCGGTACTACCTCGCCGAGTTCATACGCCAACTTGCTCAAATCGCATTTCCTTACTTTCGCTAAATAAGTCATGTTTTTCAAAAGGAAAAATAAACAAAGCAAAAAATTTTAAAATAAACAAATAAAACTGACTAAACCAGATACGTACTGTTTCAATTATTTCTTTAAACAAAATCAACTTTTCTTTAGTAATTTTGAGACAATACTTTTTTTTTCTTTTTACCGCGATACTTTGCGATAATACTTTTTATCGAGATGATTTTGCAATAATACTTTTACCGCGATACTTTGCGATAATACTTTTATCGAGATGACTTGCAATAATACTTTTACCGCGATACTTTGCGATAATACTTTTGTCGAGGTGACTTGTAATAATACTTTTACCGCGATACTTTGCGATAATACTTTTAGGAATAGGTAATTAAATTTCGTACATACCATGCAACTCCTCTTACGTTGATCGGTCACCGCGCCACGTCCTTCTCGTTTCCAAATTATTCCAGTGAATCTTCAATTTTCTTCAGGACTATCCCACTTCTGAATTTCTGTTGGCTTCCGTAGGCGTTTCTTACTGGGAAAAAGAAAGAGAGGATCCAATGAAATAATTTAGTGGCGTTTATTAAAACAAAATCATAATAGTGAACAACACATATAACAGAGAGTACCGTCGTCTTCCGGGTATTCCTTCTACTGGGGAGCTCGGATTCTATATTCTGTGCGTTTATAATCTGTTTATCTGTGGCTCTCTGGTCGGGATGGCGCCTACAATTGTAACTTCTGTGATAGAGATGCTTGGAGATATCTGAGGTTCTTAATTGGACACGACAGCAGCAACAGAAAATTGACACGGACTCAGAACAGCAGCTCCACACATCCAAGATAGAGAATACTGCGACTGCTGTGATAAAGATACATGTAAGATTTGAGGCTCTTCATTGGTCACGACAACAACAACAACAGAGAATCAACAATCGTGTGTTCTAATGTAAAGTCAATGTGTACCTGCAAATGTATCTTCCAATGTAATCCTTCAGTTCCACCTGGTTCTGAACGTAAATTACCTGACAGCGGACCTCGACATATTTATGACAATATTCTTCTTTGGACAGGTGACAGTCGCTCAAGGTCTACGTTGACATATTAGTGTCCTCTTTCGTCATGTTTAGCTACCTTTCTCTTCACCGTGTCCCAAATATTAAATCAGTTACCATTGTCAAAATAGTTGAGTAGAATTAACACTAATATAGGAATATATAGTTAATACCATCGCTACATCGCTTTTATTTATTATATTGTTCAAATTCTATCATGGAATTTAGTGAAGAAAGACATTTTGTAGGTTGGATGGACGTAGGTTTTAAGTAATTAGACACATAAACCTGGTGGAGGTTAAATTTTACTGCCCTTTTTACTCCTTATATTAATTTTTGTCTTATTTACTTGAGAGCATAGAGTTTGAGCGTTAGAAAATGATTAAGAGTGTTAAAAATTAATGATTAAATTCTATCATAGAGCTTAGTGAAAGAATAAAATTTGTAGGTTAGAACACTTCACGATTTTACGTGTCATCCCTATGCAGGGGCTATTCTAATATTTTCCTATTGTAGTAGTTGTACCGCCGAACTGGTATCACAGGTGCCATGCTACTCTTCTCTGTATCCTTCCTATTGTAGTAGTTGTACCGCCGAACTGGTATCACAGGGGCCATGCTAATTTTCTCTGCGTCCTTCCTATTGTAGTAGTTGTACCGCCGAACAAGTATCAAAGGGGTCGTGCTACTCTTCTCTGCGTCCTTCCTATTGTAGTAGTTGTACCGCCCAACAAGTATCAAAGGGGTCGTGCTAATCTTCTCTGTATCCTTCCTATTGTAGTAGTTGTACCGCCCAACAAGTATCAAAGGGGTCGTGCTAATCTTCTCTGCGTCCTTCCTATTGTAGTAGTTGTACCGCCCAACAAGTATCAAAGGGGTCGTGCTAATCTTCTCTGTATCCTTCCTATTGTAGTAGTTGCACCGCCCAACAAGTATCAAAGGGGTCGTGCTAATCTTCTCTGCGTCCTTCCTATTGTAGTAGTTGTACCGCCCAACAAGTATCAAAGGGGTCGTGCTACTCTTCTCTGCGTCCTTCCTATTGTAGTAGTTGTACCGCCCAACAAGTATCAAAGGGGTCGTGCTAATCTTCTCTGCGTCCTTCCTATTGTAGTAGTTGTACCGCCGAACAAGAATCACAGGAGCCATGCTAATCTTCTCTGTATCCTTCCTATTGTAGTAGTTGTACCGCCGAACAAGTATCACAGGGGTCATGCTAATCTTCTCTGTATCCTTTCTATTGTAGTAGTTGTACCGCCGAACAAGTATCACAGGGGTCATGCTAATCTTCTCTGTATCCTTCCTATTGTAGAAGTTGTACCGCCGAACAAGTATCACAGGGGCCATGCTAATCTTCTCTGTATCCTTCCTATTGTAGTAGTTGTACCGCCGAACAAGTATCACAGGGGTCATGCTAATCTTCTCTGTATCCTTCCTATTGTAGAAGTTGTACCGCCGAACAAGTATCACAGGGGTCATGCTAATCTTCTCTGTATCCTTCCTATTGCAGTAGTTGTCCCGCCGAACAAGTATCACAGGGGCCATGCTAATTATCTCTGTATCCTTCCTATTGCAGTAGTTGTACCGCCGAACAAGTATCACAGGGGCCATGCTAATCTTCTCTGTATCCTTCCTATTGCAGTAGTTGTACCGCCGAACAAGTATCACAGGGTCCATGCTAATCATCTCTGTATCCTTCCTATTGCAGTAGTTGTACCGCCGAACAAGTATCACAGGGGCCATGCTAATCTTCTCTGTATCCTTCCTATTGCAGTAGTTGTACCGCCGAACAAGTATCACAGGGTCCATGCTAATCATCTCTGTATCCTTCCTATTGCAGTAGTTGTACCGCCGAACAAGTATCACAGGGGCCATGCTAATCTTCTCTGTATCCTTCCTATTGCAGTAGTTGTACCGCCGAACAAGTATCACAGGGGCCATGCTAATCATCTCTGTATCCTTCCTATTGCAGTAGTTGTACCGCAGAACAAGTATCACAGGGGCAATGCTAATCTTCTCTGTATCCTTCCTATTGAAGTAGTTGTACCGCCGAACAAGTATCACAGGGGCCATGCTAATCATCTCTGTATCCTTCCTATTGTAGTAGTTGTACCGCCGAACTGGTATCACAGGGGCCATGCTAATCTTCTCTGTATCCTACTTATTGTAGTAGTTGTACCGCCGAACAAGTATCACAGGGGCAATGCTAATCTTCTCTGTATCCTTCCTATTGTAGTAGTTGTACCGCCGAACAAGTATCACAGGGGCCATGCTAATCTTCTCTGTATCCTTCCTATTGCAGTAGTTGTCCCGCCGAACAAGTATCACAGGGGCCATGCTAATCATCTCTGTATCCTTCCTATTGTAGTAGTTGTACCGCCGAACTGGTATCACAGGGGCCATGCTAATCTTCTCTGTATCCTACTTATTGTAGTAGTTGTACCGCCGAACAAGTATCACAGGGGCCATGCTAATCTTCTCTGTATCCTTTCTATTGAAGTAGTTGTACCGCCGAACTGGTATCACAAGGACCATGCTAATCTTCTCTGTATCCTTCCTATTGCAGTAGTTGTACCGCCGAACAAGTATCACAGGGGCCATGCTAATCTTCTCTGTATCCTACTTATTGTAGTAGTTGTACCGCCGAACTGGTATCACAGGGGCAATGCTAATCTTCTCTGTATCCTTCCTATTGCAGTAGTTGTACCGCCGAACAAGTATCACAGGGGCCATGCTAATCTTCTCTGTATCCTTCCTATTGTAGTAGTTGTGTCGCAGAATAAGCATCACAGGGGCCATTCTAAGTTTCTCTGCATCCTAACTATTGTAGTAGTTGTACCGCCGAACAAGTATCACAGGGGTCATGCTAATCTTCTCTGTATCCTTCCTATTGTAGTAGTTGTACCGCCAAACAAGTATCACAGGGGCAATGCTAATCTTCTCTGTATCCTTCCTATTGTAGTAGTTGTACCGCCGAACAAGTATCACAGGGGCCATGCTAATCTTCTCTGTATCCTTCCTATTGTAGTAGTTGTGTCGCAGAATAAGCATCACAGGGGCCATTCTAAGTTTCTCTGTATCCTTCCTATTGTAGTAGTTGTACCGACAAACAAGTATCACAGGGACCATGCTAATCTTCTCTATATCCTTCCTATTGTAGTAGTTGTACCGCCGAACAAGTATCACAGTGACCATGCTAATTTTCTCTGCATCCTTCTTATTGTAGTAGTTGTACCGCAGAACAAGTAAGAAGAAATGGTAGAAAGAAAACTGATTTCAAATATAAATGTGGAACTCTTCATAACTTTGATTGACAACTCATCTTCTTTTTTTACTTATCCTAAGTATCCATGCTACAGGTCATGGTAATCATGGTGGAAAGCTAGCGACTGATTTTACTATGAGTACACCACATGCCTATACATGTAGAAAAGCAGATTGACATTATCCCTTACAAGTGTGCTTAGAGAGCTCCATTTAATTGTTGTTGTTGTTACTTATTCCTCAAATCGTTTAAACGATCTCCATTAGGTTCCATTGTCTCAGATTTTCTATTATAGTCCTAGGGGTTTCCCAGAAGTCTTTTTTTGGAGAATTTGATACAATTCAATAGATGTTCTGGACTGGCTGGTTGGGAATCGTATTTGGGGCATTTCGGGAATGGTTTGATTTTTTCATTAAATTTGTCCGCCCCATTTAATTACTTGCACTTATTGGTGAAATTTGATTTCTGAAAGAATTGAGGAACCTTGAAGATTTTTTCTTTTAGAAAAAGTATCTAAAGCAGGATTCGATTCAGGGTAGTGACTGTCGAAAAATCGATGTTTTATGCAACTCGTCCACTAATCCCAGACAACTCACCTAAAAGAGACGAATTTGATCCTAATTTTACATTTGGTTCTTAGAATCTTTATATAGTATCAGATATACCAGGTCACATCATGGAAGGTTGTCTTATTAGGAGTGAAATGATGTTTTATGATGGATAAACCTCTCCTTATTGAAGATGATACTGCATGGTGATGAATCTTTAAAATATATTAATGAAGTATCATCTATAAACATTTGATAAAAATTTTCCATTTCTTTGTGAATATTTTGAAAATTATTTTTATGGAAAGATTAAATATAATCATATCTTTTTGAAAATAGACCAATCCATAAATATACCTTTAATTAAAAAGGCATATATTGGATCAAAATATCATTTATTTTACCTTTATTTTGATCCAATATTATTTGATCAATTTTATTTGATTCAATATATACCTTTTTAATTAAAAATAATCATATCTGTGTTACAAATGAAGAAATTTACTTTCTAAATTTTAGGAATATGCTAAATCAATTTATCCGATTTTTAGGAACTAGAGAGAATTTGATAATAAGAAATCAAAGTTATACTGTTTCTATTATAAAATAAGGAAATTATCTTCAAATACAGTGGAACCTCCCTGTAAAAGACAACACCTAATTGCAGAGCCAAATTATCCTTTAGGGAGATGTGTCCTCTTACCGGAGAGTTGCAAAATAGCAAAAATGGTAATTTTGCAAATGAAAACTGTTCTTTATAGAGAGGTGTCCCCTCATGGAGGTTCTACTATATTATTGAAACCGAAAAATATATCGAAAGAATTGGCGTTTGTCAGTATTGTAACCTTTTTATCTCTATTAATTGTAAATATTTTTAATTTTAAACAAAAATATTTAAAATTATTGCACAGAATATTGTTTAATCTGTGAGATACAGACGACAATTGCCAAGTTATTCAGCATTTAGCACTTCCAGTTTATTGACTTAATAAAAATAATTTAATATTTTTTAAAAATGCTTATGATCTATGTATTTTATGAAGAATTTTGATTAATTGACATTACACGCCATAATTTACATTTCACAGAAATTACGAAAAGGAGAGGTATATTTTAAAACAATGTTAGTTTTCTGAATACCTTCTTCTCTCAAATTTAATTTATTTATCCCAAAATGAATAAAATATTATAAATACCTTGTTGCACCCTTGTTTTTATCAACTAAAATATTTTGCCATGTATCATTTGTCTTATAAGTTCCAGAAACTTGTGCTAATTTGATCAAAAATGTATATAATTTTATAAATAAACCAAACAAAATTTTTATAAACTTTTATTTATTGAAATCGTTAATATATATATATAGGTGTTTTTGTTATTAATCTAAATAAAATTTGAAATGGTGTTCACATAAATAATGTATAATTAAATAATCCCTTTTATAATAAATATCGAAATAATCTCAAATAATTATTTTTTCAAGAAATCAGAATTTTGAAAAGATAGTTACGTATTTTAAAGTCACATCATTTTCTATTTAGAAATCAATGAGAATTTTTAATTCAGGATATTTGTTCAAATATTTATAAAATAATTTGTTTTATTCATTTTTTTAAACCAAATTTCTTTATTTGATTTTTAAAAAATTCTAATTTATAATTTATTTATTTATTTAAAAAATTGATTTTGAAAAGCAAGTATTCTTAATCATATTTTATAAATTTTAATAATTATTATTTAAATATATTTTTTAATAAATTAAATTAAATCTAAATATATGAAATTATATATTATTATAATTTCCTACTTCTGATTTTGTCTGATAGTATTGGAATATTTTAAATATATATAAGAAGCATTAAATATAAGTTTTAAAAGAGTAAACATGAAAGTTTAATTGAAATAAATATGAAGAAAGTACAAAATGAAATGGATTTTAACATATCGATTCTTAATTATGTTAAAATATTATAGACAAAATGTAGAAATGTAGAAGAATATGAAGATATACAAAAGAAAGGAGGTAATGAAATTTAAAGAAAATAATATATACAAAAAGAATAATACTTAAAAGATCAACTCAAATATTATATATTTAAATATTTAAATTCGTTTATATACTTCATTCATATAATTATATATTATATACTTCTTTAAGCTTCACTTATTTGTATAGAATCATACATCTTATTTCTTAGGAATTAACATATGAGATCGTTATATTTTTATACCATTATAAACTAATTATATTGAATGTACTGTTCTTTTATTATTTTCCTATAAAATTTCGGCATTCAATAGATCCTCATAATATAAAAATTACGAATATTAAAAATATATAATGTGCACTCATATTTTGAAAATACAATGTTTGAAAAGTAATAGAGGAAAAAAAAAGGTTACGAAAAGTTTCAAATTTTCAAAGTTTGTACTAAATTAAAAGGTTGTACTTTTTATTTAAGTAAAAAGTAAAATTGGTATGAACCCGCACACCAAAATTTGATATAAAAAAATATATGCAACGCTCTTGCATCGTAGCCCTTTTAACCCTAAAAAATTTACCTTTCCCATTTATATTTAAATAATGTAAATATTATTGATCCCATTTAAATAAATTATGAAAGAATATATGCAAAGTTTACCAAGATCCTTCATCCTTTAGCTTAGAATTACGTCTACGGGAAACTTTGCCAGTGGTGCTGGTGTTGGGAGCTGAGGTGGAAGATTGGGTACCTTGGGAAGTTTCCTTGGATAGTTCTGTGGGCAATTGCACAATGCCAACGATCTTATGGTCTTCCAGGGTTCCATTTCCTGTGGAGACGACTACGGCAAAGGAACCGCTCGCTAGCATTTTCTGAATATCAACTTCTGATGATCCGTTGAGGACGCTGGTGGTGATATCTTCCAAATTCCATCCGGATTCTGTCTGGGTGGTGTTGCCAGAGATCTCACGTTCCCTTCCACGGCGTCCAGGGCGGGAGAATGGCTGCACACCGTCTCTTTGTGAGTCCTAGCAATCCATAGTCCCTTAAAAAAATCTTCTGAAAATTCAAAGTATCCTTAGTTACCATGGATATAGATTATGATTCAGTAATCATTCTTTGGAATAACTAATCACGAAGCCGCATATTATCTTTTATTCAAGTCATAGAAAACCATAGCAGCTTAGATAGAATTCAAAAAATCGAATAATCCATAGTTATAATTGACAATTTTATTATCCAGTACTTATTCCTCGGAATAAATAATCGAAGATTGGCGGATTATGGTCTTTTTGGCAGTCCATAGTTAGCCATAATAGTTAAGGAATCTTTGAAAAGTTTGGCTTATCCTTAGTTACCATAGATAGACTATGATCTAGTATGTACTTATGGTTCAAATCAACTAATAGAACTCTATTATGTGTGGGACGTTTTATAGGTGTTAAAAAGAGGAAAGGTATCTCTCACTGTTTCAGAGATTGATAAACTCTTTTACACCTTTGAACTGTTGCGACAATATTATCTTTTTTAATACTTGTTGAATTCCACAAACATAACGAATATGTGAAATTTGTTTCCTAAAAAAAGAGTGCCCAATACGGGATTCGATCCTGAGTTTTGGATATCATATATCGACAACATATAATACCATGGCATCTACTGAAGATGAAACTTACGTTTACGGCCATCCTGAAGATCCTGGGCAGAATTCCTCGAACACCTGTACACATGCAAATTAATTTATGTACTTATTTTTAGAGTTTATGTAAATAAGTTATATGTAAATATGTATGCAAATGGAGTAGATAAATAAAACAATTGACTAAGAGTACATATTAGTCCATATAGAGCAATGCTATCTATTACAAATTGATCGTTTTATAAACTTACAAGCAAAATTAACAATTAATTTATTTTATTAAAGCAAAATGACGCAAGATTTCTAGAAAAAATTGCCTTTTTCTACAGGATAATAATAAATATGACAGTAAAAAAAAAGAAACTATTTAGGCTATAATTTTATAAAATATTTTGACAATATTATATCTAATATAATCGATTGTTTTATATATTATTATTATATAGTATATATTAATTAAATCGTTCATATAAGATTATATAAGGTTAAATACAGAATAAATATAAATATGAATAAATGAGATTATATAATGATAAATGTATGAATAGATAGATATAAATATATAAAATAATTGATAAATATACATATATATAAAATATATATACAGTCTTCATTGGTGGGGCCCACCGTGGGAAAGACTCCGCCACCGATGGACTGCGAGAGTTCTGAGATGGACTGAGAGAGAATTAGACCAACCTGAGAGAAGAGAAGGCGGCTGAGGACGGCGGACAGGGACGGGCTGTGGTCTGGGTGGCGGCTGTTCAAATTCGCCCATATCATAGTAACGGGCAGTAGGCGTGCCTCCAGCAGGATTAGCTCCGGGTGTAGCCGCATTCCCCTGCTGGTTAAGAACACTCTGCAGGATCCCTAAGGTCACATTGTATTTGAACAGTTCCTTGGCCAGTAGCAAGAGCAGAGTGCCTTGAGCCGCTTGTCCGGCACCGAGAATGACAAAGATGGACAGGAGAAGGTTCTTCATGTCTGTCACACAATACCTCTTTTAATATAGGTGGACGATACTATATGAATGATGGAACATCATCATCAAATACAAAGTTGTCCTAAAAGTTTGTAAACACTTGCAAAAATTTTGAAACACCAATATTATTCGCCGTTATGTATAATGTCTTTGTATTATGTATTATTAGGTATTCGCCGTAATAATATTATTCACCAAGTAATAAGAAAAAATAACGTTTTAATAAAAACACGAACTTGGGGACAACCTTATGATATGTAATTTAAGTCAAAGAACAAGTGAGTCGTGCCAGTCGTCAATTTATCTGAATTCTTTTAAATAGGGAGAAGCGTACTTTTCCATACAAAGTTTATGTCAAATTGACGTTTAAACAATCTTATAATAATATAAATAGGCCGAGAAATTATATAAACGCTGATATAAATCAATTAAAAATATTAGAAATATAAATAAAAATGTTTAGAATAAGTTTTAAACTGGGACTTTTCAAACTGAAGAGAAACTACTAAAATCGTTTATATATTCGTTTATTTGTCGTTTCCAATGAGCATAATAAATAACTAGTAAATAAAATAAATGAATAAGTGAAGTTGTGTAATAATAATTATTATATATATAATACCTTTTTTTCTTAATATAAATATAAATATGAAAAAACAATAGAAAAAAATAAAAGATAAGTGGGTCAGGTGTTGATATTAAAAATAAAGAAGGCATCTCCTGACCACAAGCACATGTGCTTTTTAGATGGCAGAGCGCCATCTAGTGGAGTAAAAATAAACTAAACGTTTATTTAGCTTACTGTGATGAACTTTTATTTCACTATAGACATTGGTTTGGCCAAATATCTCGGAGTAAGCTAAATAAACGTTTAGTTTATTTTTACTCCACTAGATGGCGCTCTGCCATCTAAAAAGCACATGTGCTTGTGGTCAGGAGATGCCTTCTTTATTTTTAAATATAAATATATATATTAACTGTCGAGACGATTTTAATAATAGAAAGTTTTACGTAGCTAGGTGCTTGTTGTTTATATAAACTTACTCTTGTAGATCTTTCTCCTCTATAATCCATAATCCATTGAGGTGGTACAGTAAAACCTCGCTAAAACGAACCAGAGATATAGCGAATCTTCCCTTATAACGAATCTGATATAATCCCCATTTTATAATACAGTGAACTATGGCAGTGAAACATGTCTATAGTGAAATAAAAGTTCATCACATTGGGGTTCGCTATAGAGGGGTTTTACTGTATAACATTATTTAATTAGGGAGATATTTCTCTTACTGCTGATAACTGATCTCCAATGATGATAATTTAGGGTGAATCTGGTCAAAAATAAGCTAAAAGCTAATTTTCTATTATAGATACTTCCTAATGTTATAACTGAGTATATTGAAGGATATCTGGTTTTCAAATTTGCCTGAGTCATGACCACAATTATATGTTGTTGTTGTTTCTTATCCTCTTGTGTAAAGATTACACGAATTCCATGAGTTCATGCTTCTCGAGCGATCTCATGGATTGTGGTGTAGGGGTGCAGCTTTCATTGATCATAGCACCATGAAAAAATCTAAATTATATCTGAGATGTTCCAAGGAACGGTGATCCTGGAAGAAGAATCAGTTCCAGGGTGTATAAGTCCTTGGCCATTTGCTTTGTGAAGTCAACAGTACGGCCCATTCATAGGGCCACAATTATATAGTTACCACATGTATAATCAAATACTGCGTATATTCCATCAAAATTCGACAAAAAACTAGTATATTCTTAGTTATTCTTGTAAATTGTCTGTTATTGGAAGATGGGTAACGTCAGGATAAGCTATTTTTTAATTTATAGATTTGGTCGATCAGGGAGGTTGTCTTTTTATGGGAGGTTTAACTGTAAATTATACTATGATTATAAACCTAATAAATTATGTCACAATTTAAAAACATTCAGAGGCACCATAATATCACTATGCTTCATTATTTCAATCAAAGGCCTTTTATATTTTTGGAAATTAAAAGAAAAGTATTCACCAAGACTTGTTTGAATCAAATTCCATTGTTTTTAATACTTTAAAAGTTAGTTATCACGAATTTTGGAATATAATAGAATTCTACTAGGCACTCAACGCTGATTTAAAAATGTTCACTAAAAATAATTTAATGGATCATCATCAAAAAGCTCTTCCTCCGTGAACCATTCCAACGCGAAGAAAATTCGCTTTAAGAGAGAAAGAAAACCGATGGTAAAACGCAGGGAAGCATAAAGATAATCGTTACGTTCGCAGCGAAAACGGCGAATATCCAATAGGATCAGGAAGGATGCAAGAGCCTGTCCAAAGGCTAGATCTAACCATCGTAGATCGGGTCGGTTAAACTGGACAAGGTTGAGAAGGAAGAGCAAGAATAGACCAAGACGGGAATGCAGACGTCGTGGTGTCGATCCTGACATTCCTTTAGACAGTAGAGTAAGAAACCAAGCACAGATAATCAGGAATCCTAAGGGAACTAACAGAGGATCGCGGTTTGCAAGAATTTTCACGGTAGGACCGAGGGAGGTACAGAGGCAAGTGATGAATCCAGCTAAACAGATTCCTCGAAGGAGTATCTGGCCGGGTGTGAGGAGAGCTACACCACCCAGTAGAGCCATGCCGTACATCACTACAAGGACGGTAGCGGGAATGGAGAGATAGGTACCGGCATACCCGCCCGCCAACATTGCCAGAAGGCTGGGTACAGCCCAAGCCAAACCTTGCCCCAACGGTCCATCTTCCTTCTGTACCTCTTGAGAATCAGACATTGTTCATCTTCAGAATTTTGAATCCACCATTCAGTAGATACCTCGCAACAATAACAACCTCTCACTATCACCCCCTTTATCTTTATCACTAAATCTACGCTATATTTGCTCTACATTAACTAAATTTTGAACTATAGGAGAATGAGTATATTGATTTGCAAGCATAGTAAAAAGAGTTTGTTTTTAGTTTCATTGTTTACAAGTTAATAATATTATCCCCTGTTGGAGAGGGACTTTGAGCCCTAATGATAGCTCTAGAGAAAATAAATAAAATCCCAAAAAGAAACTAATCCCTGGATTATGGCTTAGTTTAATTTTTAAAAGTATGAAGGCCTTTTTTTTTTAATTTATAATATTTAATCATCTTCGTATCCATATGATATGAATATTTCCATACTTGAATAAAGGAATGTATTGCGAAAGGTTTTGATTTATCTTTTTAAAAAGTATTTAATATATACAGTACAATATATATTTCGATAAAGTGAACCGAGGATATAGCTAACTTTCTTCTATAACGAATCTGAAATAATCCCCAATATTAGTGAATCCATATAGTAACCATAGTGAATACATGGCTATATAGTTAACCAAAGCTACTGAAACTACAATTTTTCATATCCTTTTACAATTCTGATATTCTACTCTTCTATATTCTATATCTCAGAGGGAATCCTTCTGTATATAAGAATGAAGGTTTTAATAATGTTGTTGTTGTTGTTGTCGTGTCCAAAGAAGAGTCTCAGATGTCTCCATGCATCTCCAACACAGCAGCAGCAATATCCACTATCTTGGGTGTGTAAAGCTGCTGCTCTGGGTCTATGCCAATTTTCTGCAAGGCTGCGGCCATTGCTGGGCATGAGAATATGTGAGTAGGTGTTTGTTCCACACCAGGACAGTTGTTGCATGCTCTATAGGTTCTTGTGCCATCTGGATGTATTGCCATTCCTTTATAGTGTTTTGTTCTAAGTCTTGTTATAGTTTTTGTCAGTTTTCTCTCAGGTTTTAATAATGATTGTATTGATTAATTGAAATAGTCCAAAACAAAACCAAAAAGAGAGTATTTAAAACTCTCATCGCAATATTATAATTGCAAATTGATCAGAAGAAGTTCATGAATGCGAAAGCTTCTATTAGGAATAATTGAAAAGTTGCATATAAATATCATTTGCATATCAGTACTTATCGAAATCCGAAAACAATAAGTACGAATATATAGAAATGTTATACGAAATTTAAAAAACTATTAGTGTGAAACACACTCTTTTATTTTTATAATATAAAACAGATTCTTTAGGGCCTGGCTCATCAGTGGGGAACCCTCCCAGTGCAGAAATATCAGTAGAAAATTGATTTATTGTGTAAAATAAAATATCGCAATAAAATAGTTTTGAAATTAAGATGATACGCTGTCTTCTTGTATTTGGATAGAGATGTTATCAAGGTGAGAAAATATCAGGTTTTCAAAGATAAGTTTTTTTCAAAACTTTTAATTCAAATCTCTAGCTTTCGGGAACAAAAGCTCTTATACAGGAGAAAACATGTTACAATAAATCGCCATTAGAGATTTGATTAAACTCTAGTTCTATTGGCAATTTATTGTAGGGTGTTTACTCATGTAGGAGGGATTTCATTACCGAAAGCTAGAGATTTATTAATTGAAATGTTTTAAAAAAGAATTATCGCTAAAAGCCTGATATTTTTATATTGCTATTGAAACAAAGGATTATTTGATTGAAATAGAGATGTTATCCCTACGGGAGAATACTGAGTTAAAAGAGAGAACAAGAGTCTAAAGATGGACTTACGCCTTTAATTCTATTGGTGATTTATTGTAGAGTGAGAGAGATTTATCCTGTAGAAGGGTTTTCATATCTGAAAGCTAGAGATGTGAATTAAAAATGTTTTAAAATAAACTTTTATCCTTGAAAGCCTGATATATTTTATCTTTATATTGAAACAAGGGATTATTTGATTGTAATAGAGATGTTATCCCTACAGGGGAATACAGAGTTGAAAGAGAGAACTAAAGTCCAGTTACACCACTAGGACTAGAGATAATTCAACTATAGTTCTATTGGCAATTTATTGTAGAATGTTTTCTCACATAGAAGAGATTTCGTGTCTAAAAGTTAGAGATGTAATTTAAAAATGTTTTAAAAGAAACTTGGAATCCTGATATTTTTACCTTGAAACAAGGAATTGTTTAATAGAAATAGAGATGTTATCTCTACGGGGGAATACTGAGTTGAAAGAGATAACAAGAGTCCAGAGATGGACTTACGCCACTTACACCACAGAAGAGCTTTTCGTGTCTAAAAGCTAGAGATGTGATTTAAAAATGTTTTAAAATGAACTTTTATGTAGCGATTTAATAAATTGAAAGAAGACAAGTTTCTTTAATCATTTAACGACGCAAGCTTTCGGGCAAAAACCCTTCAACAGGCAAGCTAAAGCATAAATACGATACGCATATAAAATTTTATCCTTGAAAGCCTGATATATTTTACCTTTATATTGAAACAAAGGATTATTTGATTGTAATAGAGATGTTATCCCTACAGGAGAATACTGAGTTAAAAGAGAGAAGTAGAGATGGAAGACCTACCTGGAGAGTTCCACAGGGGCTGTGTGTTGGACTGACAGAGGTGTACCCAGCTCTTATACCCGGGATCACTCTCGTTCTGTCCTTCCGGTCGTTCCAGTTATGACAGCAGAGATGCCTGCTCTGGACTTCCGTCCTGCCGTCACAGATATCCGGACCCTCCCCGATATGTCACACATGGTTTGTCCCGCTTAGATGATCAGGAAGTTATTCTTGATGGGAACATTGTACTGACACGGCCGAAATACGTGTTCCACCGTTTGACATAATATTGTCTCGGTGGTAGGGATTAGTTCAGGTTGAGAAATCAACAAAGGATATTGTAACAAATTATTTATTAATTTTTATTAACAGAGTGGTCATTTTTATGCTATATTTTTTCTACTCTGTAAATTTTCCTTCGTGGCTTATCTTTTGTTTACCATTCATAGTTTGTTCTTGCCTGAAATAAATTGTTGTCTCCTCCCGAAGTTGGTCTTCCCTAATTTTCCACGTGGCAATATTTTGGTTGTTTCAGACTATTTCAATCAATTAATCAATACGCGATCTTTATTAGTATCTTCCATCTTATTTACAGAAGGATTTCCTATGAGATATAGAGACTGAGTGAAAAATATTGGAATATATCAGGATTGCAAAAGGATATGAAAAAGAGTAGTTTTAGTAGTTTTGGTTAACTATACCCATGGTTACTATATGGATTCACTACACAGACATAAACATGTTAAATTTATAAATTCAACTGCCATCTATCGATAACATTTGTAACAAATACATTTATTGACAATGTGTTTCTTTTCAATAATATCATCAAATATTATATCTACAGACTTTACTGCAATGTATTTAATACATTTTGTAGTAAGGTCTATAGGGATAATATTTGATGATATTGCCACGTGGAAAATTAGGGAAGACAAAAACTTCAGGAGGAAACATACTTTATTTCAGGCAAGGACAAAACTATGAATTGTAAACAAAAGATAAGCCACGAGGAAAATTTACAGAGTTGCCAGATATAAACATAAAAAAATGACCATTCTGTTAATAAAAAAAAATAATAAAATTAATAAATACTTTGTTACATAAATAAAATTAATAAATACTATGTTACAATATTATTGAAAATAAACACATTTTGTTGAAGTTTTTAGATTTAAAAAAGAAATTGGTAAAAGGTTTTATCAATAATCAGGAGGTTGATGAAGAATTGGTATAAACCGTCGAATTTAAACAATCAAAACCCGTGATCGAATCCCGAATTAAACACTTTTTTAAAACTTACTTCAATGGTCCTCGATTCTTTCAGAAGTCCAATCCCACCAGTAAGTATAGGTAACCAAACGTGATTCAGTCACAATTATAATTTTTAAAAATCTAACTGATTCCATTTTACATGTGTAGACATTGGCATAACTTACAGTTTAAAAGCAGTCGCTAACTTCCTATCATGATAATCATTGCTCGTATCAGGTATATTTTGAATAAGTGAAAAAAGCAATATATAACGCAGGATCTAAGTATTTCTTTAATTTTATAGATGGCAATTTACATTTAGAAATAAGGTAAAATAATGTAAATGTGGGCTACACATATCACAAATGTATGTGATATGTAAAATAGAAATAGATTTTGAAATATTTCTTATATATACAGTAGAACCTTCCTCACAAACCTGAAATAATCCCAATATTAGTGATACCATATGGGGAACCCATAGATAACTCTAGTGATGAAAATTCGAAACTATTATATACGCGTAAGATTCTTTTAAAAACTAAAAAAGTTCTACTTCCCTTACTGCAATTTGAAAATTATTATTTGACTATCAAAACTAAAATTGTTTAGTTTTTAAAAGAATTATACGCGTCTATAATAATTACGAATTTTCATAACAGATGACGCGCTTATGCATCATAATATAACTCTAGTGAACCATAGCTAAAGTAAAAACGATGGCTATAGTAAACCATGGCTATAGTGAACTCATAGCTATAGTAAACCATATAGCTATATTGTGAAATTCTCAGCCCGCAATCCCATACCACATCATTGACTATATTGGCTCATCCATTGATGAGCTCTACTCATCCCCAGAGACACCATCAACAAGCTGTACAAGCTTGATACCCTAATATGATTGAGTGGAGATAAGAAAGAAGAAGATATAGCTATAGTAAAACATGGCTATAGTGAACTCATAGATATAGTGCATCATATAGCTATAGTGTGGAATTTTCAACATTTGACTGTATTGGCTCATCCATTGATGAACTCTACTCATTGCCGCAGTAGACACCATCAACAAGCTCTACAAGCTTGATACACTAATATTGTTGATTGTTGAGTGGAGATAAGAAAGAAAATATAGCTATCGTAAACCATGGTTATAGTGAATTCATAGATATAGTGAATCATATAGCTATAGTGTGAAATTCTCAACCTGCAACCCCAAACCATATTATTGACTGTATTGGCTCATTCATTTATGAGCTCTACTCATCCCCAGCAGACACCATCAACAAGCTCTACAAGCTTGATGCCCTAATAAGATTGAGTGGAGATAAGAATGAAGATATAGCTATAGTAAAACATGGCTATAGTGAACTCATAGATATAGTTAATCATATAGCTATAGGATGAAATTCTCAACCTGCAACCTCAAACCATATTATTGACTGTATTGGCTCATCCATTGATGAGCTCTACTCATCCCCAGCAGACACCATCAACAAGCTCTACAAGCTTGATACCCTAATATGATTGAGTGGAGATAAGAATGAAGATATAGCTATAGTAAAAAATGGCTATAGTGAACCCATAGCTATAGCGAATCATATATAACTATAGTGTGAAATTCTCAACCTACAACGCCAAACCACATTATGCTTATCTAGGGCTGATCCATTGAAGAGCTCTACTCATCCCCAGCAGTAACCATCAACAAGCTGTACAAGCTTGATACCCTTATATGATTGAGCGAAGATAAGAAAGAATAAGATGTAGTTATCGTGAAACATGGCTATAGTGTAATCATAGATATAGTAAACCATATAGCTATAAAGAAACTATGGCTATAGTGAACCAAAATTCCAGTCCCAGTGTGTTCTCTACAAAGAGGTTTCACTCTGGAATAAAATATAAAAATTATATAACAAGTGACTACGTCGCAGTAGGTCACGGTGGAATATTTTACGCACAACTTGTAATTGAACCATCTTCTTTCCAATAAGGATTTGGCAATGGTGGCATAAAAAACAGGTAATTAAAACAATTACAACTTAATTACAATCGGCTGCGACACGTGTAGAAGGTCGGCGCCATGTCAAACAACATGGGACTGAACTTTCTGTCATTCCTGGATATATGGAGTGTCAAAGTATTTATTGTTTTATTAACAGAGTATCATTTTTTATGTTTAAATTTTGATACTCTATAAACTTCCCTCATTCCTTATCTTTTGTTTATCGTTCATAGTTTGTTCCTGCCTGATATATATTGCTGTCTCATCCCGAAGTTGGTCTTCCCTAATTTTCCATGTGGCATTTTAGTGGAGATGCTGGGTAGATTAGGGAAGACAAACTGAATATCGCCAAGAAGACCTCGGGACAATGGGTGCTGTGATCTACATTTTAAGAGATTGACTCCAGGATTCCACCGACATGTCAAAGCTAAGATTTCCCTCCAAGAAGATGATGTCCTTATTGACAATACGACTACAAAGCCGCTCTTCACGCCGCAAGAAAAAGGACGCAAAGGTACTAGGGACAAAGGTCCAAGACTTCGATGGAATCCTTGGCAGAAGCACGTCAGATCCATGTCAGTAACTACAATAATTCCAAGCTGTGAGTCACAGCTCACATAGGGAAGGAGCTATGTAGCAAAGTATTTATTATTTTATTAACAGAGTATCATTTTCATGTTTAAATTTTGCTACTCGGTAAACTTTCCTCATTGCTTATCTTTTGTTTATCACTCATAGTTTGTTCTTGCCTGAAATAAATTTTTGTCTCATCCCGAAGTTGGTCTTCCCTAATTTTCCACGTGGCAATATAATGGGTTGGTGAGAAGTGTTGGAGAGTTTGGGGTTTATGCTATCTCCAATTAGGAAAATTAAACAATGAGTATATTTTTTGTTTTGTTTGTTTCCTCTGTAATAGACGCCAATATGTCAATATCGCGCCTGGTTGAGTAGTAAATAATAATAAAAGCAATGAGAATATTGTTTCATTGTATTGTGATACATCAACATTAACAATGCCCCTAATATTTCCGTTTAACATTCGGATCCCGAGAGGAATAAATTTTATTTTTTATTAAAAGAAATATTTAAAGATATTTATATTTGTAAAATTATATATGGCGAGTAACTTTCAGAAAATTTGCCTTTTTTGTTTAGTGTGATACTTTGTTTTTCAAATTCATATTTTGACGTTGCCGGTAGTCTGGGTTTTTTTTTTTCAAGGAGACAGAGGTAATTTTGTTCACACTTGGTTATCTCGTGTGTATCAATAAATGTCAGTGTAATATCTTTCAGAGTTATTGTCTCAATCCCGATATACATGCTTAAAGGTACAACTTCCTTAATTTTTGTCCATGAGTGTATATTGGTTATCTCGTGTGTCTTCAATAAAGGTCACTGTAATATCTTTCAGAGTTATTGTCTCAATCCCGATATACATGCTAAAAGGTACAACTTCCTTATGTTTTGTCCATGAGTCTGTATGTTCCATTCTTTTTTTTTATTATTTTTATGATGACATTCAAAAAAACCTATTTCTCCTCTCCTAAATCTTCCCAAGACTTCTTCATTCCTGATCTATTCTTTATTATTTCCATTCTTCCTCAGATCCACATGTCAAATGCCTCCTATCTTTTTTCCTCTAGCTTTTTCTATTAGAATACGCTCTACATAAAAATATATTCTAAAAATACTCGAAACATCTTAATAAACACATCTTGGCATATTCAATGATAATCATTTCATTTTATATATTATAAAATAAATAATACCTCCAGGGCTAATTTTCTTATGCAATTTTCAGACTTGTCAGTCCTTCAACAGGAGTATTAAATTAATGATAAATAATTTTTTAATAAAAATTATTATTTACATATTATAATACTTATGATATTGAGATAAATATATTACAAATTTATATATAAACAATTCTTTGAATTCATTTTATGAAATCTAATTTTCTACGAAAAATTTAAACAGATTTATGAGTTTTATGTAGCATCCTCTTTAAGATGAATAGGTATGATTCTCTAAGGAAAAAAACGGTCCATAATTTCAATAACACCACATATATATATATACACCACATACACATAGCCATACATACATATCTCCATAGTTAAAATAAACATGAATTTCTGAATTGATTTTAACAAAATATTTTGAATCTATAAGCAGAATAAACCAAAAGAACCTTGCAATCTCAGAATCATTTTTAAGGCCTTTATAAATGCTTTAATTTTTATTTTTTTTCTGACAAGGACAGAATATTTTTTGTGGAAACGTTGAGAAAATAAAAATAATTTTCTGGATGAAGTATCTTTTATTTTAAAGAAACTGCAGGCAAGGTTCACAAATGATAAGCCAGGAACTATCAATAGTTTGCTTTATCTGTTTTAGCGTTTTTATAAATTAATGTTTTATAAAAAGTAAAAATTTAACAAATAATTAGCACAAATGGTGAAAATGTTTCCATTTTTGACAGATAGTTGGCGCTATCTCTGCCCCTATTTGCATATCCCTAAGAGATTTCTATTCAAATTATACGTTTGAAAAGAGGAATTTTTAAAGTCGTATTCCTTAGAATAAAGAGGCATCAACTTAGCATATGCAAATCTCCTTCACTCCAAAACCTATGTTTATCCATTGTGTAATTTCGGATTCCATTTAAATATACCTTTGTCTTGAGCCTTCGAATTTAAGAATTTGATATATGTAACTTTTGCATACAATCTGCCTTCTTTAATCAAGTTTCTATCTCTTTTTAGGTAGAAATTTGCAATGGGCACAAAGGTTTATCATCTATTTAAACATTGCATAATTATTGGTTAAATGTATATATATGTTATATTAAAATATTTTATTTATAATTATATTTCATAGATCCAAATACTCTGTTAAATCGACCGCCAGAAGTCATGCTTTCCCTATAAAAACTCGTTGTTGTTCTTCCCCGATGGCCGGCTCAAAACTTTTGTACATTATGTAAATAATCTTTTGTTTTTCTTATTCTACTCGCCTTAAGCCAGGCATTACTTTTACCAAATTATGTTCTTTTATATATTCCTCAGCTCAAACAAAGAAATCTCTGATCAAAACTATTTTATTATTATAGTTTCAAGATTTTAACCACGACTGCATCACCAATACCATTTAGTACTAAAAAGAACCAACAAATAACTCCATAGCATAATCCTCAACAATCAAGATACAACAGAAAATCTCTTTTTTTATATAAGATATATATTTTATTTATTTATTTAACAATTGCAGAATACACGCTATATCCACAAATCGGATATTTGCGTGTGAAATATATACATTTGAATTGAAGAAAAAGTAGTTTAAAGGGATATATACATATTTACATATCAGTATGATTACATTAGTAGTCACTTATTTAGTTAAGTACATTCTGCAGAATTTGTTGAATCTTTTTGGTGTATGTCCTTAGTGTAGACCAGATGTTGCATATTTGTTATGGGAAGTTGATTTAAATGTATATATATAGTTGTGTATATATTATACTAAACAATAGCCCTATTTTACAAATTGTTAAATGTAATTGTTGATTATTGTCACTATTCCTGTATATACCCTCTTCTATTAGGAGAATCTGTATAAGACCAAATGTTACTTAAGCGTAACATAATACAACCTTTATTCCTCTTTTGTTATATATAATATGTCTAAAAATAGCATCTCTTCCCACAGGTTTCTCTCTATTTAACACCAATAACAATGATAAACCATCAAAAGATAGACTCTATAAAAGTAAAATAGAAAATACAATAGTTGGGAAATCTGGTAAAATGGCGAAATTTCTGGGGGTTTAACATTAATATGCCAGGCCCTCTCTCTCAATATTTTAAATATATATCCATTCAATTATTACAAATTTATTTATAAAAATAATACTCGATAAAACGGTTTCCATTTTCGAACAAAATATTTATACCTTTTAGGATGTGGTTTCTATTTTAAGTGTGTATCTATTAGGTGACGGTGTTGATTAGAAAGTCTATTAATTAAATAGTAAAAATATTTGTAAATAACTAATAATATATATATTATTTTAAAAATATATAATATTTATTTATTTTAAAAATATATAATGAGAATGAGATGTGAAAGGAAAGTTATTACAAATTTCATAGCTTATGTATAAATAGTTATAAAATGTGTTCATAGATGGCAGGGCAGTATTTCTCTGCAATGATTTTGAGTACTTTAAAATAAAATCTGAAAAAATACGTTTTTTTCAAAGTATTTAATAATTTTCAAATTATAGATCTCGATAATAAAATAAACCTATGATTTGTACACAAAATGGTCAAGTTTTTTTTTTTAGTTCTTTGCATATTTGTACCTATCGGTAATTTTAAAAAAGTTTAGTATACTTTTAATTCAATAGATTTTTAAACCTTTGATTATTAAATACTATCGATTTTAGTAATAAAATTAACGTTTATTTTTTTAATTTGATTTTTTGTTAATTTATATATAATAAATACCTAATATATTTATTTCTTAGGAGAGAGAGAGAGTAGTGAGTTTTAACCCAAACACACACAAAGAGAGAAAATAGAGATAACCCGGGTTCCTGGAGCGTAAATCACCAACTACCTGGGCTGTACAGCCATAAGTCTAGAAGTCCAGTCATGGGGAGGGTAGATTGCTGCGGTGAACCAGGTAGTTCCAGGCTGATTCAGTAAGTAGGACTGAAGTCTTGTACTCCAAGTAGTGTTTGTAGCCTGTGTAACATAAAATCTGGACAGAAAAAGAGGAGGTGGTTTACAGTTTGTGGTTCTTCACGGCAGTGAGGACATGTTGGATCCAGATCTCTATACCAGGGATCTACAAGAACATGACCAATAAGGATGATAGTGGTGGCCATACCAAGACGAATCATGTACAGGAATGACCTACGGTGGATAGGAGAGGTTTTCAAACACACACAATATCCTATTTGTCCTAAATAATACCATAACTTATAAAATTATATATTTATAAATGTATGTAATTCTACTGTTCTCAAATCTTATATCCATAGTTAATATAAAATACTCATTCCAAGAGTCTAGCATCAGTATCACTATAAATGGAAAATCGAAAAATGCAATATAACAGCGGTATGGTATAATAAACTGGCGAAACCGCTGGGAGGGTTTACCACTGATGAGCCAGGCCCTTCCATTAATTTTTCCATAGCAGTAAGGGCAGTATAAATTGTTTAATTTTTAAAAGAATTATACGCGTCTATAATAGTTTCCAAATTTCAATACCATAATTGTCTACCTTTTATTTCAAATCCTAACACTCATAGTACATTGAACATCTTACTGTTTAAATAGAAAACTTTCCAAAAATTGGCAATATAAGATAATCGTTCTTAAAGTTTCAGAAAATATCCTAAAGTCAACTTCTCTCGAAAGAACTGAAAGAGAATTGAGATAACCTGGACACCAAAAAGAATCTACTATACATAGATCCAATCTCTACCTTATTTTAAAACAAAAAATATTTCACATTATTTAGTACTTACACCCATACCTCGCTTTGCGTCGGGGTTACGTTCCAAAAAAACACGACGCAAATTGAAACGACCCAAAGTGAAAATATGTGAAGGCGCAATCAAAAACAAAGGTGTTGCCATATTTTAGGAAAAAAAAAGTAAAGACTCGAATCCAAAACAACGCAACTTCGAAAATCTAACGACGCACAGTGAAAATCAGTAAAAATTAAGCAGCGACGCAACTTCGAAAAAAACGCAAAACGAAACGACGCAAAGCGAGGTATTGGCGTATTTAAGCGAATATAAGCTGACCCGTTGCCACCATTTTCAATGAAACTATTTTCAATAAAGCTTATTTATTGCCTATTTATAATTTTGCTGTTATTAAAAATGCGATTTTAATATATCTAAACAATCATAAATTGGTAAAAAGTAAACATCATGAGAATAATTTCCTTAAAAAGGTTGAAATTACTCATTTGAAGCTCAGTTATATATCCAAATTGAAAAAATAAAATGTTTTTCTACTTTTGTTTGTGTCTTATGTCGTGGTTTGGCAATTCCATTGATAGAGATATAAAGGGAATAGGAAGTCAAATTAGAACTAATAGGAACTTTTCACTTTTCTTGTTATAGGATAATGGTGAAAGTTTGATTTATTTATGAAAAGAGACATTCACGTGATAAAGCACAATTTGGATTATAGATTATAATACAAGAAAATAAGACCTAATCCAAATAATTTATTAATGTGTGACGTTTCGGCAACAGCATTGTCACCATCATCAGACAAAAGAATAAATGAAATAGATGGAATATGGAATAAATACATTTATTCTTTTGTCTGATGATGGTAACAATGCTCTTTCCGAAACGACACACACTAATAAATTTATTATGAACACTGGACACTTTTATTTTTCAGTTCATCATTACTCTTCATAATTCACCCTTTCATACCTCATCCAAAAAGGTTAGAAATAGTCAATATTTCACCTTGAAATAAATTTTGATTTTTCATTGAAAAGAAACTCATGCGGTGTAACTTCAAGTGTTGTTTTACACTAATAAATTATTTGTATTAGGTCAAATTATATCAAACCTAACTTCTATAATGTGCAATTCTTCACTGGACATGGCGACTTCAACTCATACCTGTTTAAAATTGGCAAAGCTGAATCATCTGGATGCTCGTGTGGAGGCGAAGAACAGAACCCCAGACACTTAATAACTGACTGCCCGCTGACCTTAGGGAACTAAATCAACTTCCCATATCAAATATGCAACATCTGGTCTACACTAAGGACATACACCAAAAAGATTCAACAAATTCTACAGAATGTACTTAACTAAATAAATGACTACTAATGTAATAAATTTGCATACTGATATGTAAATATGTATATATCTCTTTAAACTACTTTTTCTTTTTTTGTTTTTCATTTAAATGTATATATTTCACACGCAAATATCCGAATTGTGGATATACCGTGTACTCTGCAATTGATAAATTAAAAAAATAAATATTAGGTCTTATTTTCTTTTATTAGAAACATTCACGTCTTAATGTTTTCATTTGATATATATAGATGACGCGTTATTTACTTTGTATTGATTTATGCATAACTGGCCTTATCCTTATTGTTTGTGGAAGATCATTGCTCGATGCAAATATTTAAATGTAATTCTACATTCCTAAAAGCTTATATCCATAGTTTGATTAAATACCATTTCTAATATTCCACTCTTCAGTGTAGCATATATAAGCAGAATGATCCAATACAATATTAGAGCTCTAAAGAAGCGATCTGGTAGATTAAAAATTGGCGAAACCTTTGGGAGGGTTCACCACTGATGAGTTAAGTCATCCCAATATTTTTTAATCGCAGTAAGGACAGTAGAAGTTTGATTTATTTGTGTAAAGAAACATTCTTGTCTTAATGTTTTCATTTGTTATATAATGGTAAAAAAAAACAATATTTTCAAATCCGTTTGTATAAAGATGTCCCTGAAGAATCCATTAGAATGTTTTCTTTCAAAGAGATGACGGTTGTTGAGGGTGATGTTTTTGGAAGTTTCGCCACGGGAGTTCGGTGACTAGATATGTGGGGGAGTCAGTAAAAAATGGAAGCAGGTGAAAGGGTGGTTGAGTCGCGCGGTCCAATTAGCTCCGTGGGTGGAATCCCCGGCGTCTTTGATGTCCAGAACCTGCTCGGGGCGTTCGTGAGGGGGCGGTAGACCATTTCCGGTGTGGTCCTATCAACACCCAAGTTGGCCTCTTGGCCAGGTGGTTCATTCTCTGGTCTTGACTGGCTGATAGGGTTCATTCTCTGGTCCTGACTGGCTGATAGGGTTCATTCTCTGGTCTTGACTGGATGGGAGAGTTCATTCTCGGTCCTGACTGGCTGGGTGGGTTCATTCTCTGATTCTAACTGGCTGGGATGGGTTCTTTCTCTGGTCTTGACTGGCTGGGAGGTTCTTTCTCTGGTCCTGACTGGCTGGGAGGTTCTTTCTCTGGTCCTGACTGGCTGGGAGGATATTTCTCTGGTCCTGACTAGCTGGGAGGGTCTTTCTCTGGTCCTGGCTGGCTGGGAGGTTCTTTCTCTGGTTCTTCCTGGCTGGCTGAGAGGTTCTTTCTCTGGTCTTGACTGGCTAGGAGGGTCTTTCTCTGGTCCTGGCTGGCTGGGAGGATCTTTCTCTGGTCCTGACTGGCTGGGAGGTTCTTTCTCTGGTCCTGACTGGCTGGGAGGGTCTTTCTCTGATCCTGACTTGCTGGGAGGGTCTTTCTCTGGTCCTGACTGGCTGGGAGGTTCTTTCTCTGGTCCTGGCTGGCTGGGAGGTTCTTTCTCTGGTCCTGGCTGGCTAGGAGGGTCTTTCTCTGGTCCTGACTGGCTGGGAGGTTCTTTCTCTGGTTCTTCCTGGCTGGCTGAGAGGTTCTTTCTCTGGTCTTGACTGGCTAGGAGGGTCTTTCTCTGGTCCTGGCTGGCTGGGAGGATCTTTCTCTGGTCTTGACTGGCTGGGAGGGTTCTTTCTCTAATTATGGTTGGATGAGAAGGTTCGTTCTCTGGTTATTGCTCGCTGGCTGGGAGGGTTCCTTTTCTGTGTGGTCCTGGATGGATGGGAGGGTTTTTCTCGAGTTCTGGCTGGCCGAGAAAGTTCTTTCTCTAATATAATAAGGAGTTTTTACTGTGATGAAAAATTTTGGGAAGGCTTGGCACATCAGTAGGGAACCCTCCCAGCCTTTTCGCTAATTCAATCCACCAGGTGCCTGTAAGAGCTCTATTAATGTTTTGAACGATTCGTTTTATATATGCGAAGTTTATAACGCGTCATCTATATATAATAAAAATATTAGGCACGGATGTTTCTTTATAGAATATATATTATTCTGCTCAATGTGATTTAGATATAGATATGGTATTAAAGATCCGAAATTCTCATTATCAAATATACACGCCTAACTTCACTCAGCCGGCTGGTGGAACAATGTCCTCCCACCTGCCAATACAGCCCTCATCAGTACAGCAGACGCTGTCCTATCCCATGATCTTCCTTACATCTGCCGGGGTTTTATTTTTAGATACAGACGAGTGCTGTTGGGAAATGTGGGGTATACATCATCTGCCTCTTTCTCTGATAGCTTATGAACTATATGTATGTTATATTATATTTTGTTGAGACGAGATATTAATTGCTGGTTCTTTTGAGGAAACATGAATATCATTATGATATTGTATATTGTAGGGGGTCGGTGGAAGGATGGTCTAAACCGTTTGTTTTCGATCGCTACGACCCGGTTACGATTTCCGCATTGGGAACTTTTTTCTGATAAAAAAAATGCTTTAATGACCCCCGATTCTTTCAAAAGTCTAACCCCACCAGCGATTTAAAGTAACCAAACGGGGCTCTGGCACATTTGTAAATGCAAAGTCGTACTGATTTTCACATGTGTAGAAATGTGATGCACTTACAGTAAAAGCAGTCGCGTACTTCTGCCCACTATGATTATCATGGCCTGTACCAGGTGTACTAGGGATAATAATAATAATAATAAATAAAATAATTTTGTAATGCAATAAATGAATTATTTTGATATTGTTTTGCCGTATAGGTATTTTATGATATTGATAACATATTGATATCATAACATGATTGGAGATGAAATATTACCTTACTTAAAGCATAAAGAAGAAAATATAAGATTACATATTTACATATGTACAAAATAATTTGAGTCGGACAACGGGAAACACAATAGGTTTATATAAGGAAAGCCGCAACATCTTTCGGTGGCCTTTACAGAGTAATTTGATCTGGATATTATAATTTTACAATTAAAAAAAAAAACACTTTTATATAATATTGTTGCATTATGGCTAATGAACCTGTTTTATTTTAATTTGTAATATTATTTTTCTTATATTTTAAATTCAAATTTATATTTTATATTTATTTATTTTATTAAACAGAATATATATTACAGAATCACCATTTATATTTAGGTACACTGTGCGACTTCACTACTTTCTTTGATGTGAGAAATAAATAAATTATTCTGGAGGCTACTTAAAGTAGAGTTATCTCATTATTCCCTTATATAAATTTGTAGGATGGTTGAAACACGCTCTGGTAAGATACAAGACCCGGCGCAGGAGAGAATCAAGGTTGAAGAGTCTGCCAACCTGGTGCAACAATATATGTACCTAGAAAGGGATCTCTCCCTTTTATTATGCATTAGAAAACGCTGCATTATGTTCATCACCGTAGTAAAAAACTTTACTAGGGATGAGGAAGAATGAGTCAAAACACCAGTTTAAGAAAATTTACACAATTTTACCTGAATAACCATGGTTTCTGATACTGTATTAGACGAATCTGTTTATATAGGCAAAACTAAGAGTGGAATTTTAGAAATTGTATTTTACCAAACTATGGACATAATCTATTAGGTGAAAATAATTATATATAAATATAACAAACAGGAAATCCTCGTTAGAATAAAATAATGATAGCGAAAACGGCCTGAAAACGAACCCCTAAAACAATTTTTAAAACTAGTTAAAATGAATAATTTTCCAAATGTTGGGGTCTCAGAGTAGAATTTTATCCACAGATAGGTCCTAACAAGACGTCGGGGCTATACCAGAGTAAGTGATGAGATGGTAGACGTGGAGCCATGTTTCAAAGAAAGGTCCTAACAAGACGTCGGTGCTATACCAGAGTAAGTGGTGAGAAGATGGTAGACGTGGAGTCATGTTTCAAAGAAAGGTCCCAACAAGAAGACGTCGGTGCTATACCAGAGTAAGTGGTGAGAAGATGGTAGACGTGGAGTCATGTTTCAAAGAAAGGTCCCAACAAGAAGACGTCGGTGCTATACCGGAGTAAATGGTGAGAAGATGGTAGACGTGGAGACATGTTTCAAAGAAAGGTCCTAACAAGAAGACGTCGGTGCTATACCAGAATAAATGGTGAGAAGATGGTAGACGTGGAGACATGTTTCAAAGAAAGGTCCCAACAAGAAGACGTCGGTGCTATACCAGAATAAATGGTGAGAAGATGGTAGACGTGGAGACATGTTTCAAAGAAAGGTCCCAACAAGACGTCGGTGCTATACCAGAGTAAGTGGTGACACGATGGTAGACGTGGAGACATGTTTCAAAGAAAGGTCCCAACAAGAAGACGTCGGTGCTATACCAGAGTAAGTGGTGAGAAGATGGTAGACGTGGAGACATGTTTCAAAGAAAGGTCCCAACAAGACGTCGGTGCTATACCAGAGTAAGTGGTGAGAAGATGGTAGACGTGGAGACATGTTTCAAAGAAAGGTCCCAACAAGAAGACGTCGGTGCTATACCAGAGTAAGTGATGAGATGGTAGACGTGGAGACATGTTTCAAAGAAAGGTCCCAACAAGAAGACGTCGGTGCTATACCAGAGTAAGTGGTGAGAAGATGGTAGACGTGGAGACATGTTTCAAAGAAAGGTCCCAACAAGAAGACGTCGGTGCTATACCAGAGTAAGTGGTGAGAAGATGGTAGACGTGGAGACATGTTTCAAAGAAAGGTCCCAACAAGAAGACGTCGGTGCTATACCAGAGTAAGTGGTGAGAAGATGGTAGACGTGGAGACATGGTTCAAAGAAAGGTCCCAACAAGAAGACGTCGGTGCTATACCAGAGTAAGTGGTGAGAAGTTGGTAGACGTGGAGACATGTTTCAAAGAAAGGTCCCAACAAGAAGACGTCGGTGCTATACCAGAGTAAGTGGTGAGAAGATGGTAGACGTGGAGACATGTTTCAAAGAAAGGTCCCAACAAGAAGACGTCGGTGCTATACCAGAGTAAGTGGTGAGAAGATGGCAGACGTGGAGACATGTTTCAAAGAAAGGTCCCAACAAGAAGACGTCGGTGCTATACCAGAGTAAGTGGTGAGAAGATGGTAGACGTGGAGACATGTTTCAAAGAAAGGTTCCAACAAGAAGACGTCGGTGCTATACCAGAGTAAGTGGTGAGAAGAAATGATGATAGATGTGCGAGAAGGCCTCCCCTCGTCGTAATAACAGGTTGTCTTCCCCGGCGCCGTCCATCCGTCCAGACTTACGTAAACGTCGGAGAATTCTTCCGTAGAGCCGCACAGCGGGACGTCTTATCCCTGGAACTACGACAGATCTTTCCTGAGAGGTCATCAACGGGTGGTTAGCAGGCGTAGAACTACATTAGAACATTGACTGTACTGGGAGATAACCAACGGATGGTCAGCACGTATAGAACTACAGTAGAACATTGACTGTACTGGGAGATAACCAACGGATGGTCAGCATGTATAGAACTACAGTAGAACATTGACTGTACTGAGAGATAACCAACGGGTGGTCAGTATGTATAGAACTACAGTAGAACATTGACTGTACTGGGAGATAACCAACGGGTGGTCAGTATCTATAGAACTACAGTAGAACATTGACTGTACTGGGATATAACCAACGGGTGGTCAGTATGTATAGAACTACAGTAGAACATTGGCTGTACTGGGAAATAACCAACGGGTGGTCAGTATGTATAGAACTACAGTAGAACATTGACTGTACTGGGAGATAACCAACGGGTGGTCAGCATGTATAGAACTACAGTAGAACATTGACTGTACTGGATATATAGCAAATCTTCCCTTATAACGAACCTATATATAACAAATGGTTCGCACACTTTATACAGCTAAACCTTGCTAAAACGAACCTGGGATATATAGCGAACCTTCCCTTATAACGAACCTATATATAACAAATGGTTCGCACACTATATACAGTTAAACCTCGTTAAAACGAACCTGGGATATATAGCAAACCTTCCCTTATAACGAACCTATATATAGCAAACCATGGTTTTCACACTATATACATTGAATAATAACTATAATTATGGCTATAAAGAACCCTGTGGCTATAGTAACCAAAATTTTAGTTCCATCGGGGTATGCTATAGAGGGGTTTTACTGTATATAACATTGTTTGGGAGGGGGAGGGGGTGTAAAGGGATTCCACAAGAAGCTCAAGAAAATGATCCTCATTTAAGAATGTAGGGAGATAGATTCTTGTTACTAATCTGAAGAAAGTTCATTAAGAAAGAATGAGTCAAAGGCGATGATCCTCCCCCCACGGACCTCTGTTCCCAAGCCATTTAATCAGAATTCCACAACCCGCTGATGCAATATCCCAGTCCAATTATAACGCCCCCACTACTATATCGGTACTTGTTTTAATTATTTGACCTTTATAACATGATTATTGATAATGTTCTTTCTATTATCTTTAGCTCTAATCAGTAGCTTCATCCATCTTTCCACTAATTATAACTCTAGAGTTAATTCAACAATTAGCAATGTGAGACATGAGAATTTACTTTTGATAATTAATAAGAAATATTTTCTTCATATTGCCACGTGGAAAATTAGGGAAGACAAAAACTTCAGGAGGAGACAACAATTTATTTCCAGCAAGGACAAATTATAAAATGGTAAACAATAGATAAGCCACGAGGGAAATTTACAGAATAGCAAAATATAAATATAAAAATGACCACTATGTTAATAAAAATAATAAAATAATAAATACTTTGTTACAATATTTAAAATTTAATTGCAATCTATTGATAAAATTTATAATACCTATTTTCTGGCAAGAATTATTTCAGTAGAACATGATTAAAAAAATGATAACAACATATAAAATAGACTTGTATCCTAAAAAAAGTTAACTACAACGTTTCAAAAGAAAAGAAGACAAAGAAAATGGATAAGTTTCAGTTGCACGATAAGGAGATGCCTTTTTTCATAATTCTATTGTTTGTTTAACTTTTGCAAACTATATACAGTTAAATCTCGTTAAAACGAACCTGAAATATATAGCGAACTTTCCCTTATAACGAACGTATATATAACAAACCATGGTTTTCACACTATATACAATGAATAATAAGTTTGTATTATGTATAAAAGAAACATTCGTGCTTTTAAATCCTTTCATTTTATATGTATAGATGGCGCGTTATTGCTTTGTGTTAATTTATGCCTAACTGACCTTGTCTTTATTGTTTGCGGAAGAGCATTGCTCGATGCAAATATTTGAATGTAATTCTACTGTCCTATAAGCTTATGTCCATAGTTTTCTTGAAAACCATTTCTGAGATTCCATCCTTCAGTGCTGCGTATATAAGCAGAATCGTCCAACACAGTATTAGAGCTCTGAGTAGCGGTCTGGTGGATTAAATTGGCGAAACCGCTGGGAGGGTTCACCACTGATGAGCCAAGCTCTCCCAATATATTTTTTCATCGCAGTAAGGGCAGTAGAAGTTTGTATTATGTATAAAAGAAACATTCGTGCGTTTAAATCCTTTCATTATATAATAATAACTATATTTATGGCTATAAAGACCATGTGGCTATAGTAACCAACATTTCAGTTTCATCGGGGTACGCTATAGAGAGGTTATTCCTCTTTTTGAGCCAAATGAAGTATATATGTAAGAGAATTCGAAATAACCCGAGTTCCTGGAGTATCAACTAACCGGGTTATCTAATAGTCTGAGAGCGGTTCAAATTGATCCTGTCCTTGTCTGGAGGAGGATAAGATGCCTCCCTTCCTGAGAACAGCTTTTTAAAATATATTTTTATCACCATATTGTAATTAATCACATTTATCTTTGTTTAATTTATCGTTGATTTTTGTAACAAATAATTAAGAGTGTCAATAAAATATATTGAATTGTCTAACAGTCTAGTATAAAGTTTTAGTCAAAGCTTGTACAAGCTTTCATTCCATCTTTAAATTCCTTCTCGACTTTATACAGGAAGGTTATGCTAGTGTTTATATACTGATCTATCATTTTCATTCAAACACAATCGTTCAAAATACAATATTCCCCTCAATGGTTTCTTTTTTCTTAATTACTAAAACATCTGATACGTTTTTATGGATAGTTTTCTAACAGGTGTATGCAAATAGATACAAAAGAAATATAAAATTTCATACCTCATCCAAAAAGGTTAGAAATAGTCAATATTTCACCTTGAAATAAATTTTGATTTTTCATTGAAAAGAAACTCATGCGGTGTAACTTCAAGTGTTGTTTTACAATTACTAGCCGCAGTGTATTATATACAAAAGAAATATGTTAAGATCTATATAAAATAATATTGTATGTGTGTGTGTGTGGAACTTTTTTAATTCGGAATAAAAATGTGGAGGAAGGGTACAAACTGTTGACAATCACGTTCCGAGAACGATTCCTGTCTCACGAAGTTAAATGCCACCAAACGAACGGTGCTTTAACATCTTGTAAGTGCAAAAGTCTAACTCCTCTTTCTACATATTTACACATGTTCCTGAAAGAATTTACGGTCACTGATCACCTGTTCAAACATCGGTCTCATATGTAGAGTTAGAGAGAGAATCGGTTATATTGAAATAATTTTGAAAATAGATATGTACATAATATTGACAAGTTTATGACGAGTAAATGCCGATTTATAAACTTGGTTCCGTTGTTAAATCTTGCTGTTAAATATATATTAAATATTTTATATTATAAAATAAATGAAGCTTCCAGGGTTAAGTATCCAGATTTGTCCTGTAGAAGGGTTAATAACCCGAAAGCTCGCCCATATTAAAACCTTTAAGAAACACATCCTCGCATGTCTTAAATTCTTATACTTATATTCTTCAGAGGATTTTAACTCTCTTTAAGTATCTTGTGTAACTTTTTATTTTCAAGCTTTCGGACTTGTCAGTCCTTCAACAGGATTATCACGTTAATAACTTAATAATAAATACAATTTTTATATACACATTATTAAATATATATTTTTAATACTTATTATATATTGAGAGAAAAATATATTACATTATTTCAGTTTTGAACAACACTTTTTTTGAAAATGTACGTGCGTGGTGGATGATACGGGCTGGTTGAATGATATCTGGAGACTTATTTATTGATACATTTAGGATATTCACCTCAAAATAAAAAAATAACATTCTATTTCCTTCTACTCATTACCTTTATCTTACTCTTCCTTATTTTCTTTATCTATATAACTCCATTACAAAGGATTCAGGTTTACAAACAAAATGAATAAAAGCCATATGAACACTTTGACAAGAATTTGAGTTTAGTGACATAACTAATAACTAAATAGAATATAAATATTGAAAAAAAAAGTATTATTGGTATTAAATATAAATAAAAAAGGGTTTGAAATAAATTTGAAAAGAGAAATGTACATAATACAAGTGTATGACGTGTAAAAGCCGATTTATAATCTTGATTTCGTTGTTAAATCTCGCTGTTAAATATTTTAAATATTTATTGATGCATATAGAATATTCACTTCAAGGTAAGGAATAACAATTTACTTCTTTCTACTCATTACGTTTCTCTTACTTCTCATTATTTTCTTTCTATATTAATGCTACTACACAATGTTTACATGTTTACAAGTGGAATGAATAAAAACCATATAAACACCTTTTGACAAGAAGTTAAGTAATGACAACTATTAACTAAAGATAAATTACATATACTCTATCACGTATTATTCAGGTTTACAAGCGGAATGAATAAAAACCATATAAATACCTTGACAAGAAGTTAAGTAATGACAACTATTAACTAAAGATAAAATACATACACTCTATCACGTATTATTCAGGTTTACAAGCGGAATGAATAAAAACCATATAAATACCTTGACAAGAAGTTAAGTAATGACAACTATTAACTAAAGATAAAATACATATACTCTATCGCGTATTATTCAGGTTTACAAGTGGAATGAATAAAAACCATATAAATGCCTTTTGACAAGAAGTTGAGTAATGAGAGACAACTATTAAATAAAGATAAAATACATATACTCTATCACGTATTATTCCGGTTTTCAAGCGAAGTGGATATAGACATATGAAACCATTATAAGAATTTGAGCATTACAACCATTATAGAGCGAATATGTAAATTTTATTGCAAAGTATTCAGGTTTACAAAAAGGTTGGATAAACCCCGTGCGACGTGGAATTATGAGACAACAGTATCCACAAGAGTTATAAACTCCCCATGACAAGAGAGAGCAGCTCGACACAATAAAAAAGATAAAATTGATGAAGTCCTCAGTGAGATAAGCCACAAGTTCCATTCATCCGTCAGCCGCCGCTAGAGGGAGGCCCGCCACCCACCACACTGACCATGCCGCCTCTGGAGGTAAGTCACTCACTCCTGCCACCTCGTAGACGTCGTGTAGGGTTCTTTAAAACGTCGTGTAGGTTTTATTAAGACGTCGTGTAGGTTTCTTAGCCTTTTTGGCTCTGTGTAGGTTTATCAGTCTCTTTGGCACTGTGTAGGTTTCTTAGCCCCTTTGGAATTGTGTAGGTTTCTCAGCCTCTTTGGCACTATGTAGGTTTCTTTAAAACGTCGTGTAGGTTTCTTCGCCTCTTTTGCACTGTGTAGGTTTCTTAGCCCCTTTGGAATTGTGTATGTTTTCTTAGCCTATTTGGCACGGTGTAGGTTTCTTGGCCCCTTTGGCACTGTGTAGGTTTCTTAGCCTTTTTGGCACTGTGTAGGTTTCTTAGCCTCTTCGGCACAGTGTAGGTTTCTTAGCCTCTTTGGCACTGTGTAGGTTTCTTTAAAACGTCGTGTAGGTTTCTTAGCCTCTTTGGCACTGTGTAGGTTTCTTTAAAACGTCGTGTAGGTTTCTTCGCCTCTTTTGCACTGTGTAGGTTTCTTGGCCCCTTTGGAATTGTGTAGGTTTTCTTAGCCTCTTTGGCACTGTGTAGGTTTCTTAGCCCCTTTGGAATTGTGTAGGTTTCTTAGCCTCTTTGGCACTGTGTAGGTTTCTTAGCCCCTTTGGAATTGTGTAGGTTTCTTAGCCCCTTTGGAATTGTGTAGGTTTTCTTAGCCTCTTTGACACTGTGTAGGTTTCTTAGCCTCTTTGGCACTGTGTAAGTTTCATTAAGATGTCGTATAGGTTTCTTTAAAAGGTCGTGCAGGTTTCTTCGCCTCTTTGGCATTATTTATGTTTCCTTAAGAAGTTGGGTAGGTATCTTAGCCTCTTTGGCACTGTGTAAGTTTTCTTAGCCTCTTTGGCACTGTGTAGGTTTCTTAAAAACTTTATGGAGGTTTCTTCTTCTCTTTGGGACAGTGTAGGTTACTTGCCTTAGAAGTCCGTGTAGGTCACTTCGTGTATGTTTCTTATTTTATACGTCGCGGTGTATTATTTAGGACGTCGTGTAGATACCGTATTTTTCCGCATGTGTGGGCTCCTTGTCATAAAATGTAATACCGCATAGCTGTCAAAAGTACCTGTTTGGTGTACCACAATTAAAGTCCCTTCACTAGTTGTCTTTGGAACAGAACCACACATCTTTTATTGTCTTTGGAACAGAACCACGCATCGTATATTGTCTTTGGAACAGAACCACGCATCGTATATTGTCTTTGGAACAGAACCACGCATCGTATATTGTCTTTGGAACAGAACCACACATCGTATATTGTCTTTGGAACAGAACCACACATCGTATATTGTCTTTGGAACAGAACCACACATTTTTTATTGTCTTTGGAACAGAACCACATATATTTTATTGTCTTTGGAACAGAACCACACATCGTATATTGTCTTTAGAACAGAACCACACATATTTTATTGTCTTTGGAACAGAACCACACATCGTATATTGTCTTTGGAACAGAACCACACATCGTATATTGTCTTTGGAATATCAATATCAAACATGGATTGGAGTATTTCATACCTTATTTAGTTTGTAGTTTTGAGTGGCGTTAAATATCTCATCTATCATTCTATCACCACAATTCATATAAATTCGTTCCTCTTATAACTCCTGGCCATAAATTTGTCGGTGTGTGTATTTTCAACGGGTTCTTTTATCCCAATATATTCTGTAATGATTCTCCTCTTCAGATTCTCTGATATTGAGTAAGTTCTACTTTCCCTGATTTTCCATCTTGAATTTAGATGTGCTGCATCTCCCATATATCAATTCCATGTTCAACACTTTCTTTATAAAGAATATAAAACGATATGTATAAAAATATTCACTTTGTGTATGAACGCATATAATTATTATTTTAAAATGTTTAGAAGTTCTTTATCTAATATATGCAGTAAAACCCCTTTATAGCGAACTCCAATGGGACTGAACTAAGTGTTTAATCATCATGTATTTCTATTCCTTTCAACCAATCTGGATGAAACTCTTACACGATATGGAATTAGGTCTGGAAGGAATCACTGTCGTTAATTCGACCACAGAATATGAAAATTAACTAAATAAAGGAATAATTTGCATATTTTCATAGATGAAACTCTACTGCAATAAACTATGTTTGACGCGTATGTTTATTTTAAAATAAAATCATTTTCTACTACCTTTATTGCAATAATAAAATAAACGCAGGACATGGCTCATCAGTGGTCCCCTAGAGAGATAAAGGTTTTCCGCATAAAATTTAACACTATTTAACACCTCCCTATCTGTGAATAAAACTTAAACTTAATATAGAGTTAGGTCTTAAAACAATCTCAATCTGAGAATATACAATAAAACCCCTCTATAGCGAAACCCAATGAGATTAAACATGTGGTGCACTAAAGCCATGGTTCATTATAGCCATAGTTCACTGTATTATTAAATGGAGATTATTTCAGGTTGGTTATAAGGGAAAGTTCGTTATCACCGGGTCATTTTAGCGAGATTTTACTATTTTAATTAGTTAACTAACAAACTAATTATCATATTTTCTAATCTGAGAATATTTATAAGAGCAATATAATAATTAACTCAGTTTACAGGGCTGCGTAAGAGAATAAACATTGAGAAAAGATAGCTCTATATGTAAATAGATATCAAAAATAAAAATGGCATATCCTGACCAGGAGCACATGTGCTTTACAGAAGGCAGAACGCCATCTGGTGGAACAGAAATCAACTAATCATTGATATAGCATGTTCCCTGATATTTGGCCAACCCAATTTCTTGATAAATCAAGAAAAGCCATCCACGAACGCGTTTCGCGCTTTTTGGCGCTCGTCAGCGTGAAGTAGGCTGTACCAATAGATTTGTAAATAAATATGTAGATGAATGATCAACTGTAAATGATTAACTAATCTTTTCTAAGTAATTATGTATTTGGGAGAATCCTGTGTAGGATATAAGTCCCCTATATATGGCTTGTGGTTGTTATATTGATTAATTCCTAATTATTTTTACTACTAATAATAATAACTTTATTCTTCAAAAAGGTTACAAGTTTTTCTCTAAAAAGTGTAACGAATGGTCAGTCTATTTACATATTTTTATTCACAACTTCAATAAATAATAACTGTAAAAGTGAACAAAGATATTTGCATTTGCTATTTTGATTCCTGGTCAGTGCTGTGGTCCTTGTATATATGGTCCCCTGATGTCCTGCAGCTCTCCAGCAGTCTTTCTATGGCTGGTGGTTCCTCGATAAAATGGTCCCCTGGCCTTGATCCATTCTTGTCTGTCAGGTCTCCTGTCATCTGTACTAGGTCGTTCTCCTGGATCTCTTCTATGGTCGTTGTATCCCTGTGTTCCATAATAATAATAATAATAATAAACCCCGTTGTTTGTATGTTGAAGTAATATAGGTTAGGCAAACATTCACTCGAACAGAATTTGAGCGAAGCTCAGTCATTTAGTCAGTGTCTTATATTTGTTGCAAAAAAAAAAACTATTAAAGTTTATAGCGAGTGTCTATGATGAAAGGTTAACAAAACCGCTATTTCATCTAAAAACAAGATTCCATCGTGTTAAACAAACAATGAACATCATGTGTCGTAAGGATTGAACATGTTTCAACACATAATTTCCTTGACCAATAAAACATGCATCAACTTGTGTGTGAATTTTCTACTTTCTTTACTCATTCGTGGTGAAATTTTGTTTTCTATTTTTTTTTTCATTTTTATTATATTCCTATATTTCGTTCTTTCCTTAATCGTTTTTTTTATGTTTTGCATAATAAAGTTTTTGCAGGACTGTTGATGAGTAATTTGAAGGTAAATACATTAAATCTATATATATATTGTGTCTTCATATACATAAACACTAAAAAGATGTTATTAAGATTTAAAGTATTTAATTTACGTGGATGGGGGGGGGGATGGATTTATCTCCAAATTTGCAAAGACAAAACGAAGAAATATGCAAATGATAGTTACACTTAATAAACAACGTAGATCATATATATAACTATAGTAAAACCTCGCTAAAACAAACCTGGGATATAGCGAACCTTCCCTTATAACGAACCTGAAATAATTCCCATTTTATAATACAGTGAACTATGACTATAGCGAACCAAAGGTTCAGTCTCATTGGGGTTCGTTATATAGAATTTTATTTTATATTAAAGCAAATGTGTATTTAATTAAACAATTTTTTTGAATTTTTCTAAGTCTTATTGGGAAGACTAAATCTTTTCTCCTTCTTCTTCCTTATCTCCACTCAAACATATTAGGGTATCAAGTTGTGACCCATGATGGTGTCTGTTTGACAACCATCATGACTGGGTGAAGTAGAATGCGTCTGCCTTTCTCATTAAGACTGGGAGCACTACTCACTGGCAGGCCGATCTTTTCTAAAACTTTTAAATAAAAAAAAAATGAAATATATAAAAGAGAGAGATAGACAATTAACATATTTTTATTGACTCTTTGCCAATACAGGTAAAGTGCACATTGCGCATTATTTATGAGAAATTAACAATAATGAAGATAAGAATATAAAATAAAAATTAAAATGAAAAATATAATATGTACAATGAATATGTACATACCGCCTCAGCCACTGCTGTAGATCTTAGTTGAAAATCACCAGCGGGTCTCCAGCGATACCACGCATTTCGCGATCTACGAAGAAAACGTAGATGGCATGCTTCGCCGCTGAGGAGATGGCGTGGTCCTCGAGGTCCACCGCGAAGGTCCTGCGGCCGCCCCATGATGGAGAAAAGAGAGAGAGAATAGAATACAATTTTTTTAGATAATCTTCATATTAAAATGCCATTTTACCAATATTTATTTGTATAAAGGTAGATTGAAACATTAATGTGGTGTTAACGAATTTATCATCATTATTAGTGACACTTGTTGTATTTTTGAAAGAACAAAAAATTCTACGATACAATTGAATGGACGATGAATAATGAGGGTCTGAATCATTAGTGATAAACCTTTCCAGAAATTTAGTCAAGTCAATCTATACCAGATCTCCACAAATGATGTAATGACCGTTTTGCTTATACAGTAGAACTACCTCCCAGTAAAATATTACACCTAATTTCATAGCCAAAATGTCCTTTAAAGAGAGATGTCCTTTTACTGAAGAGTTGCTAAATTGTAAAAATGGTAATTTCGCAAATGAAAACTGTCCTTTGTGGAGAGGTGTCCGTTAGCGGGGCGTCCGCTAAAGGGAGATTCCACACACACTGTACATCTCTTTTGTTTACTTATTCAGGAAATTGATAAATAATAGAATAACTATCGCTATACTTTGATGTGGTTGTAGAAATTATACGAATATTTGTGGATTTGAGACAAATTTCTCTTCAGTTTAAAAAACAAACATAAAACACATAATCCTATTTAGACATCATTATTTGAAAATAACACACAATGCATCCATCTGTTAAAATACGAAATTACAATGTGATTAGCGTTAATTATTTTCTTTTATGTCTTATTTATAAAAATTAGCCACATTAAACTCTCTTTCAAAGCGGCTTTGTTTTTAACAATCAACTCCCCCTTTCGTTTGGTAATCAATTCATGAGAAGGCGTCACGTGATAGAAATCTAACCAATCACTGGGGGATAATTTGGCGGTCTGTCGAAATAGCCGATCACTATGGCGTTCGAGATAAATGATGATGATGATAATAGGTCAGGGGTGATTGCAGTATCGTCTGCTGATTATTGGACCAGTTGTCTTCTTTCGTTTGGTGAAATAATGGCTGCATGTAGCACTGACAATCTGCGCCACTTTTGTTGTCTGTATGCTCCATACTTTTAAAAAATATTATTTTGATATTAAATTAAGTTCTTTTGATGTATAAAGTGTGGAAAAAACGATTATCTATTAGTTATCTCAACATTGTTTACTAACTTTGTTAACTGTTTTGTTATCTTAATTATATTCCAAGTTAAGTCTAACTTATTGCGTATCGTCTTTTTTTTTTTCAAAAATGGATACCTTTTATAGAATTTCTGTATTTCTGTTTTTTTCAGTGCTATAGAGAAGGTTTTATGCGTTTTTTCATTTTATAAGCAACTCTTAATTGTTGTTACACATTGTTGTAGTTTCATTATTCATGCAGAAAATGGATTATGATAGGGGCTTCATTTTATATTCTACTTTCTATTGTTAAATCATTGTTATAGTTTGATTCATATGGAAACTAATTTACAACAGTTTTCATTTTAGAGGCTCTACTTTCAATTGTTAAATAATTCATATAGAAACTGAATTGCAAAAGTTTTCATTTTAGAGGCTCTACTTTCAATTGTTAAATAATTCATATAGAAACTGAATTACAGAAGTTTTCATTTTAGAGGCTCTACTTTCAATTGTTAAATAATTCATATAGAAACTGAATTACAAAAGTTTTCATTTTAGAGGCTCAGCTTTCAATTGTTAAATAATTCATATAGAAACTGAATTACAACAGTTTTCATTTTAGAGGCTCTACTTTCAATTGTTAAATAATTCATATAGAAACTGAATTACAACAGTTTTCATTTTAGAGGCTCAGCTTTCAATTGTTAAATAATTCATGTAGAAACTGAATTACAACAGTTTTCATTTTAGAGGCTCAGCTTTCAATTGTTAAATAATTCATATAGAAACTGAATTACAACAGTTTTCATTTTAGAGGTTCAGCTTTCAATTGTTAAATAATTCATATAGAAACTGGATATCAATAAGTTTCATTTTATGCTTAGCTTTCAATTGTTATTGATGTAGTTTCATTCTCACAGATATACTGGATATCAATATGTTTTATTTTATGCTTAACAGTTTATTGATATTTCATTGTTGTCGTTTCATTCTTACATAGGTACTCTCTGGTTATCAATACGTTATTCATTTCATGCTTAACTTTCAATTGTTATATCATTGTTGTAGCTTCATTCAAATAGAAACTGGATATCAATAAGTTTCATTTTATGCTAAGCTTTCAATTGTTATATCATTGTTGTAGTTTCATTCAAATAGAAAAACTGGATATCAATAAGTTTCATTTTATGCTAAGCTTTCAATTGTTATATCATTATTGTAGTTTCATTCCTACATAGATACTGAATATCAATACGTTTTTCATTTATGGTTATCTTTCAATTGTTATATCATTGTTGTAATAATATTTTCATATGGAGACGGAGTTATCAATATTCTTCATTTCATGCTTAATTTTCAATTGTTATATCATTGTTGTAATTCTATTCTCACATAGAAACTGGAGATATCAATAAGTTTCATATATCATGGTTAACTTTCAATTATATTTTCCATCAAAATTTTAATTTATTTCTTCGCGTGTGTACACTTCGCTCTGTACAAACTTCAATCGCTAAATCTTACTTAAAACTATTTTCAACATATAATCATACAGGGCTATATAGTCATGTTTTGAAAATAGAGCAATCCATAAATAGATCTTTAATCAAAAAAATTATATATTGAATCAAAATAAATTTTAATTTACCAATATATCAATTGATTGAATGCCAACCTTTTTCATCAACCTTGAAAAAGGTTGGCGTTCAGCCAACTGAAATATTGGTAAATAAATAATATATTAATCCAATATATTCCTTCTTAATTAAATAGTTATATGTACTATTACTGTTATCAAATATTATATCCTCAATATGTTTAAGAAAAACTCTTTTGATAATGGGCGACAGCGAGTCTCCTGGAGGTCAAAATAAAGTATTAAAAATGTTGAAGTAACTCAATTATAAATCAACCCGTAGAATAGTGTTTTCCAGTATATATGGTGTTATATAAAATAATATTTTACAGAATGTTTTTTCTACTTAAATAGACAAATAGATCGAATAATGGATTAGGTTTCAAGAGAATAAGATAGATCTTAGAGAGAGAATCCTGTCTGACTACTCAATTACCAAGAAAAAACCACAGAAAAGACAGAAGATAACAAGCCTAGCTAAATGTCGCACATTTAGGAAGAATAGAGGGTAAAGAGTTCCTTAGAAAGAAGCGCTTGGTAAAAAAATGGTCAAATGGTTGACTTCTTTGTTAAAAGGCGGCGTTGTAGAAAGGTTTGTTGGTAAAAAAAATCCCCAGCTTGTTGGTAATGAGCCAATCACCTCCTAAATTTTGGTCAAATTCCAATGTTTCCTACCAAATTATCTATGATCATTTCGGCGACAAAGAACACTTTTGCCACATCCCTTTAATTTACAAAGAACCAACTCAATTGTAGTCTATACTTATACTAAATGAATCAGTTTCGACGGGAATTTTCCAGAGTAAGTGTTTATCCAGACTGAATTGTCTTGGAATAATAAGCGATTACTATTTCTTTTGAGAAAATACACTCATGGACAAAACGTCAGGAAGTGTAAAGTTTTTTAATATCGCTGGGATGTCACCTTTTGAAGGAGACAGAGGCAATTTTGTTCCTCCTCTTCCTTCAATGCCTTCCTCTACTGAGGTGGCCCACATGGTCTCTCCATACTTCGCAATTTCAATCACAATTGGTTATCTCGTGTGTCTTTAATAAAAGTCACTGTAATATATTTCAGAGTTATTATCTGAATCCCGATATACATGATTAAGAGGTACAACTTACTTATATTTTGTCCACACGAATGTTTAGTTTCTTTTAATATAGAAAATTTGTACAAGATTTCGTATTCAATCATTCTACTTGTAGAAAGACACGGTTCTCTCTCAAAAGCATATACTTTATTAAAAATAAACTCTTTAAAGTCAATACAATTCTGTTCTGGGTCCATGTCAATTTTCTGTTGTTGTTGTCGTGTCCAATGAAGAGCCTCAGATGTCTCCGTACATCTCTACCACAGAAATCGGAATTCTATCTATTTTAGGTGTGTAAAGCTGCTGTTCTGGGTCTATTCTTAAATTTCCCGTGGCCATTGCTGGACAAGACAATATGTGAGTAGGTGTTAGTTCCACACCATGAAATTTGTCCTGTAGTTTCTTGTGCAATCTGTATGTATTTTCATTCCTTTTTAATGTTCTGTTCCGAGTCTTGTGTTTGTTTTCGTGATTCTTAATATCTCCTCTAAAACAACGAATAGAGAGAGAGAGAGAGAGGACTTAATATTTACATAAGTGGTTGTGGGTGTAATTTCTTTATATGTCTTTTTTATGACATAACTATTTTTCGGACAATGGAAAATAAATATGGAAAAAATGACGAAATTTGTCTAAATCTTGTGGGTGGATGGAAACTGAGATTTGTTATCAGACGATTATATAAAAAAAAGGCGGGAATTGCTCAACGTTTGTTCTATAAATGTAACGTTTGGCAACAGTGGGATGACTCAGCAAATATTTGAGAAGGAGGGTAATGACTTGTAAAAGATTTGCATACATAATAATGCCTGTTTTTTTAAACATGTGTAAATTTTATATTTCAAACACTTCAAATTTGAAACCTTTGTATTTGAAAAAAAGATAATACTTTACAAAAGAGCGAGATATATATTAATATTGTAATTTCAGAAAATTAGGAAAGACAAACTTCAGGATGACACAGTAATTTATTTAGGGCACAAATAAAATCAACATTTAAAAGATGCAAGATAAGCAATGAGGGAAGTTCCCAGAGAAGTAAAATATAAATTATATAAAATTAATAATCTGAACACATAATAAATACTTTGCTACATGGCTCCTTCCCTATGGGAACTGTGACCCACAGCTTACAAATATTGTAGATACTGACATGGATCTAACGTGCTTCTGCCAAGGAGATTCCTTTAATCTTGAAACTTTGTCCTTAGTAGCTTGGCCTTGTCTTTATTGTTTGGGGAAGAGCATTGCTCGATGCAAATATTTGAATGTAATTCTACTGTCCTATAAGCTTATATCCATAGTTTTCTTGAAAACCATTTCTGAGATTCCATCCTTCAGTGTAGCATATAAAAGCAGAATGATCTAATACAGTATTAGAGCTCTGAGAAGCGGTCTGGTGGATTAAATTGCCGAAACCGCTGGGAGGGTTCACCACTGATGAGCCAAGCTCTCCCAATATATATATATATTTTTTTTTTCATCGCAGTAAGGGCAGTAGAAGTTTGTATTATGTATAAAAGAAACATTCGTGCTTTTAAATCCTTTCATTTTATATGTATAGATGGCGCGTTATTGCTTTGGGATATTTTCTCTTGCGGCATGAATAGCTGCTTCGGCGTCGTATCGTCAATAGGGACATTGTCTTCTTGTAGGGAAAACTTGACTTTGACACGGCGGTGGAACTCTGGAGCCAGTCTTGGAAAATGTAAATCACAGCACCCATGGCCTCAAGCTCTTTACGGCGATCTTCAGTTTGTCTTCCCTAAATTACCCAGCATCTCCATCAAAATGTAATTTAGAAAATTAGGAAAGACCAACTTCAGGATGACACAGCAATTTATTTAGGGCACAAGCAAAGTCAGCATTTAAAATATGCAAGATGATCAATGAGGGAAGTCTCCAGAGTAGCAGAATATAAATATCACAATTAATAATCTGTGAACATAAAATATAATAAATACTTTGTTACAATATTATTTCAAAAATAAAATTTTCTTCAAAAATTGTCGTTAATTTCAAAATCAAGACTTCATTTATTATTATTATTATTATTTTTTTTTAATCTTAAATGAACCCTATCTCTCTCTATATATAATAGATTTAAAGAAATATCAATGTATATTTTATATAACTCATAAAATGGCGTTAAATTTAGAAAATATTGAAATTTCTATAAATGAAATTTTCAAGTTTAGCTGTGCCTCTATGTTAATACTGAATTGTATATAGTATTTGATTTATGTTCAATTAAAACCATTGTGTTATACTGGGAGAATCCTGTATGGGGGGCTTGATCCCTAATAAAGATTTTGTATGTGTGTGATCATAGTATAAACTCTGAGAGAAAACTGACAAAAACTATAACAAGACTTAGAACAAAACATTATAAAGGAATGGCAATACATCCAGATGGCACAAGAACCTATAGAGCATGCAACAACTGTCCTGGTGTGGAACTAACACCTACCCACATATTCTCATGCCCAGCAATGGCCTCAGCCTTGCAGAAAATTGACTTAGACCCAGAGCAGCAGCTTTACACACCCAAGATAGTGAATATTGCTGCTGCTGTGATGGAGATGCATGGAGGCATCTGAGACTCTTCTCTTGACACGACAACAACAACATAGTGTAAACGTTTGCCGCTATAGCTCTTCTTGTTTCTAATTTACTTCAAGCCATGTTCTATTCTTGATGCAATGGATAAATGCGATCTAGCTCTGTGCGTTGAAAGCGTGACTCCATTGTTCCTAAACCGTGGGAACATGGCTCATATGGATCTATTCTTGGGACTTAACTGATAACTTCAAGAAATTCATTTTTCAAGATGATTTAAGCTTCCTTCTATTTAGAACATATATAGTCAAATTTCTTGATAACTTGAGAATACAAAATTACAGAATATTTCTGTGAGACGAATAATCTGTTTTTTTTTTTTAATTTAACATTGTTGCATGCGTTGTTGATTTGCATCTTTTTCTTTATACTCCAGCTTTTTGAAGCTAGGCCTGTGTAAAGTTAGATCATTATGAAGTAATGACCTTTGATGATTATAGTAAGTTGAGAGTTGTTTGTAAATAATGTTTTTTCTTAATTTCATAATTTATACATTTATATATATTTGTAACATACCTCCCTTTGAAAATTAAACGATTTATAGCCCGTCAAAGGATTCTATGGCTACTTTTCCCCGAGGATATCACGAGAATTTGGAACAGCGACCTTTTAAATTGCTACTTCTGCAATGTTGGCATCCAAGACAATTTGGTCCAATATCTATTTCATTGCCCATTCCTACATGAAAAGAGACTGGAAATTCGCGAAAAATCGCACTACAATGAACAACATGTACATAAAATATTCACTACTCTCCTGCTGGATAAAACATTTGTTTACAAATATTTTAAATATTTCAAGGCGATTGATAAAATGAGGGAAGAAGTGCTCAACTCCACAGACAACGGCTGATTGCTCCCCCTCCCCTCTAAATTGCTTTTCCTCCTTACTCATGTACATATACAACTTTTTAGGGGAATCCCCTTGTAAGACAATAGTGTCTTAATAAAGGTTTTTTTTTTGTTGTTGTTGTATATATTGGTAACAATTAAATTTACTTGTAATGTGTTTTTTTTTTAAATAATATCATCAAATAGTATCTCTACAGACCTTACTGCAATGATAAAAGTTATTGAAAATGATTTTCAATTGAATTTACTCATTAAATAACTTTTATAGTTGCAGTAAGGTCTGTAGAGATAACTATTTGATGATATTGTTAAAAACAAACACATTTCCAGTTAATTGAATTGTTTGTTACAAATTTTAGAGATAGATGGTAATTGAATTTATAAAAAAAATTATCTTTTGATTATTTTTTCGATTCTATTTATGCTTTCCCTATCATTTATTTGGTGTTGACATCTATATAATTTTGCAAAATATCTTTAACAAAAAATATGATTGATTTTTTGATAATCCATTCCGCGATTTCTCGACACATTTTGAAACTAAAAGGGAGAAAAAAAGAGAGGAATTTTCAAAGAAATTCTTGAGAAGAGAATGTGAAGAGAGAAGATCATCTAAATCTTAAAGAATAGATGGATGTCGTGGAAAATGGAGAAATATTAGTCAAGTAAGGTCGGCAAAATGAACTGATAGAATTCTTCACTTAGTCCAACCTATGATTAAGCTGATAATTGCGAAGTGATTAGGAAAGGTACTTTCTTAAGGCGAAGATGGAACGATTGACTCCCCAGAAGTATCTTTTTCTCTCCCCCTCTCCTCAAGAGGGGGTGTGGCTAGGACGGGGGGTGAGTTGTAAAGATCACAATTCTTCCCCCCCCCCCTAAAACAAATACAATATTGCTCAGGAATGTTTTACACCAGTAAAATATAGAATAATAGTTGTGTGACCTCTACACGTGCCAATCTGACATGTAACTTGTGATTTTCTTTAACAAGTAAAACTAACAAAACCTGAATAGTTATATTGTAGTGGTAGCAGTATTTCGATATATCCTATTATATTATTTGAGTAAATTAAATTCAATCTATCGTTAAAGTTTTACACAAATAAATTTACTGGCAATTAACTGGTTTCTTTTAAATATCATCAAATATTATCTCTACAGACCTTACTGCAATGAGCCAAGCCCTTTCATTCAATAAATCATATCATTGCAGTAAGGTCTGTAGAGATAATATTTAATAATATTTAAAAGAAACGCATTGCCAGTAAATTTATTTGTGTGTAAAAAATATTATTTGAGTGTTTTAAGTTCTATTTCAATTTTTCGAATTTTATTAATCAACCAGGCGCACGATATTGAAATATTTGCATCTATTACAAAGAAAACAAACAAAACAACAAACAAATTAGAACTTAGAAATAAATATTTACAAATTTACATGTATATTATTCGACAGAGTTCATAATATTTATATAGATAAAGTGGCAGATGTAAGAGAGTTAAATGATTTAGATCAGGGAACAATCGATGTCTCACTTCTGTAAAGTTCGGACAGTCATAGATAAGGTGAAGAACAGTTTGTTCAGTTTCTTCGCAAGAACAATTTGGTGTTTCTGATAGACCTCTTTTATTTCTGGAATTTTCCGTGTGATGTTACAAATTGAGTGACTATAAAATTTGAATGGAACTTTGTAGGAATTCCGTTTGGAAAAAAATAGTGTGAATTGTATAATTAGGATAAACGTAAAGATAGAGGCTGCCTAGCCTGCATTCATATTTCTTTAAAAAGAAGACAAACGATTTTTGTTGACACATTGAGGAAATAAAGCTTTAACTGGCCGAAGTGTCTATTTTTAAAAAATAAATTATCATCAGGTTCTATGTTGGGGATCAATGGAAGAGTGGTATAGACTCTAGATTTCTGACAGCTAGGACCCAGGATCGAATCTCACATGGATCAATTTTTTTTTCTGAATTAACAAAAAATGATCATTAGTGTATGTGTGTGGGGCTTCCGATTCTTAAAAAAGTCCAACGCTAACAGTGAATTCAAGTAAACTGAAGCAAGAAGTTGAATATTCTTTGAGTGTGAAAACTTTCAAAAAATAGGAACTTACCCTCTATTATTAATTTGTTTATTCTTTCCTTTGTCGTCTGTTTTCACAAGTTGAATTTGGTTAGAAAATGTATAAAAAATTAGATGAATCTTTTGTTGCCTTAAATACGAGATAATTAACTCGTTTCTATATATATCTAAAAATGTTTAATGTTTAATAAAATAATTTTATAAATCTGAGAGTTGTCTTCAAAAACGATCCAACATAAACAAACAGGGTTTCTTGCAAATTTGTAATTGCAAAAGTCAAACTGCGCTCTCTATATGTATAGATATGTGATGTACTTACAGTAGAAGCCGTCACTAACTATTATCCACCATGATTATAATTGCCTGAACCATGTGTATTAAGAATATATTTCAAAAATCAATATTTAAATAAAGTTCGCCTATGTGTTGTACGCATACGCTTGTAGGTTTGACGTGAATTATCCTCTAAAATATTTTTTCTGAAAGATAAAATTAAGTTTAGTTTCTATTCTTTATTTATCCTAAAGTAAAAATGGTATAGGTCATCATTGTGTATGTTATCAATTTATCTTTTTTTATCTGTAGGTATATACCACATGTGTTAATTTATGCCTAACTGGCCTTGTCTTTATTTTTTGCGGAAGAGCATTGCTCGATGAAAATATTTATATGTAATTCTACTCTCCTATAAGCTTATGTCCATAGTTTACTTGAAAACCATTTCTGAGATTCCATCCTTCAGTGCTGCGTATATAAGCAGAATCGTCCAATACAGTATTAGAGCTCTGAGAAGCGGTCTGGTGGATTAAATTGGCGAAACCGCTGGGAGGGTTCACCACTGATGAGCCAAGCCCTCCCAATATATTTTTTCATCGCAGTAAGGGCAGTAGAAGTTTGTATTATGTATAAAAGAAACATTCGTGCTTTTAAGTCCTTTCATTTTATATATCCCACATGTCTAGACAGGTAGAAAGAAGTTAGAATTTTGTACTTACAAGATGACAGCGCCTTCTTTAGCTACTTGTTCTCAACTGTTGGACATATGACATATGTGACAATAATGGAATAATTTTCAAGTTCTTCTTATTTCCATTCCTGGACACTTTATTTTTCCCTTTATCATTACTCTTCACAATTCATTCCCTCATACTTCATCTCTAAGGTTAGAAATAATCGTTATTTCTCCTTAAAATAAATTTCGATTTTTCGTTCAAAAGAAACTCTTGCGGGATAATTCTCAAATGTCGTTCTACAAAATATCAAATGCCTAATGCGATATTCAATCCTGGAAATTGATTCCCGAAAATCGGAGACGTGTACCATTGCGCCATACGAGCACGCACAAATTAAAACAGTTATGCATAGAAAGGCTATTTTTGTAATTTTAATTCTATGCACCTGTTGATCGAGATACATGTACAAAACTTGTAATGTAGACTCACGGACAAAACTAAAGGCAGTTGTACCTTTTATCATGTATATCGATGTTCAGCTAATAACTCTCAAATATATTTGATACACAATGACCTTTATCAAATACACACGAGATTGATTCGGTTCGGTTCCAAAATCACTTTATTATGTACCGCTCAACAAGAGCAACCTAGTTTATGATAATAGCAACAATAGATAAAATGTGAGTTTTGGGCTAAATTTAGCACTTTATTGGGGTAAAACTTTTTACCGTGGTGTTTATATTGTAGTAATTTAGGGTAGATTGGTTAAATTTTATTGGGGTAAAACCGATTTTTCATGCATCTATTAAGACTTAATAGTTGAAGGTAAAGGTAATTTTTCACACTTGTTTTGTTCAAAATTAAATGAACAAAAAGTGATAAAATGTGAGATATTCACATATTAAACAAACGGTTAACGCGGGATTCAATCCCGGTTCATGACTGTCGGGAATCGAGGGTGTTACTTACTCGTCCACCGACTTAGATTGATTTTACTGCAATTGATCTGAATGTCTACACATTTAGAAAGTAATTTGACTTTATGTATTTACAAATATGTCAGAATACCGTTTAGTTACTTGCATTCACTGGTAGGTTTGGAATTTTACAAGAATCGGAGGCTATTGAAGCATTTTTTCTTCAGAAAAAAAGTTCCCAATGCGGGATTCGATCCCGTGCTATGGCTATCAAAAATTAACGGTTTATATAATTTCTTCAGTAAGCTTATCCTCTTTCCCGGTATAAATAACAAAAGTAGAAATGTTATTCAACCTTGAGTATAGACTCAGGTTTATTACTTCCAACAAAGTTAAAGAAAACTGTGAAATTTACGACCCATTGTTCCAACAACCATATTTGAAGGTTATATAGCTTCCCTTTGACACAAGATTTACACATGTTACAAAGATTTCCAAACAAATATAAATCATATATGTAAATAATATGATAATATATTACAATAGAGCATTAATAAATAGCAATTTATTTTAGGATTATAGAAAGTTACTCTTGTATCACCTGGAGTGATAAATTTATATGGACCAGTATCTTCAGCACTATTATGAGCACTATGTTTACGCTTCAAGTTGATATTTTCGTTAAAGAGCTTACTGAAGAGCTGTTTACAGTCCATAGAGGTTTAGGTTTGATAATGATTGGTGGAGAAATATATTTATAGGATAATAGAAAGAATGTTACTCTCTCAATTACATAAAAAAAATTCCTGGACATTAATTAAATAATTAGGCTAAATGGCTATAGTGAACCAAAGGTTCAGTTTCATTGGGGTTCGTTATAATGGAGTTTTACTAAATATATTTTATAATCTTTTTTAAAAATCCTTTATTGTCGATTTAAAAAATTTAAGGGGGTCCAGAGAAAGGAATTTCTGATTTAATGAAAATAACTTGTTTTTTCGTGCTTTAGATGTTGTACAAAATTTGAAATATTGCGTGAGAACGCTCTTTTGCAACCTTAGAATAATTTTTAACGCCTTGCCAAATGCTTCGATTTTTATTTGCACCTAACGAGGACAAAAGATTTTTGTTGAAACGTCGAGATAATAAAAAACATTTATACTGGCCGAAGTATCTTTAATTTTTAAGAAAATAACATAAGATATTAATTGTATATCATTATCAGAGAGAAGAATGATTAAATTAGTCTGATAATGGACTGATATCTGAGGTGCTAGAAAATTTCTCAAAATAACAATAGGTGGATAGGATGAGAGACAAATAAACGAAGTAATCAAAAGGAAATGGAAGTTTGCTGGAAATTTGCTGTGAAAATCATTGGAAGATTGTCTAGTAACCTTACTGGAAGGATGAATCTTGAGGAATGAAGGGAGAAGTTGACCAAAGAAGAATTTTGATGACTTACTGCCATCGAATAACAAATATAAACTGAATTTTGTGATCTTTCTTTCTTTTCTAGAAATTGGAAATTTTTAATAAACTAGAAAAGACAACCAGGTAGACAACGTGGTTATAGCTGTAAGCTAACAATTTAATAAGAGAACGTATTATGAATATTTCAATATCTTTTTGCTCCCTTTGATTCAAACTCTCTTAGCACCATCACGTGGTAGTCCAGCATTCACATATAGAAGCTTTGTATCAATATAGAACCAATCTCAAGACACCGGTTAATTCCTGATCCCCTCCGACCACCCAGAATTAAGAAATTTTGTATAAACTTACATATTGTAGCGTAGAATTCAAGTCTTGAAATATCCTAAGATGTAAAAGTATTTATTGATGACGTCACAGCGACGAGTCGACAATTATTAACAAGTCAGCCCCACCATATACAGCTAGAGAATCTTAAGCAAGTAAGCAAAGAAATATTTTAAGATGATTTCACAAAAACAGATTAATATATATTTTTATAATCTGTTGAATATATTTTCATTGAATAATATTAAATTAAATAATAAAATATTTCTTCGCCACATAGCCTCCTCCTATAAAGAGCATCGACCCGATGCTCAGAAGGAGACTTACATCCTCAGTCTCAAGGCTCGAGAACGGGTGATAGGGCCTGAGATCTCTTCGCGGGTCTGTGGTTGTTGTGTTCGTTCAGTGGGGATGTCTTCTTCCTGGAAGTTTGTCGAGTCATCTTCTGGGTCCTCTTCTAGCTGGTCCTCCTGGTCCTCTGGGTTTAAATAAGGTTTCATCCTACCAATGTGAACTAAATCTTTTGTTTTACGACGACCTTGCTGGTTTCCGAATGTTTCAACTTCATAGGTCACATCAGATATTTTTCGGGTTACTTTGTATGGGCCGAAGTAACGTCTCATTAGTTTTTCCGAATATCCCACTTTACGCACAGGAATAAAGATCCATACAAGATCTCCAGGCTGAAAAATTATATTTCTGTGATGGGCGTCATAGCGATGTTTATTGCTACCTTGAGATCTCATGGAGTGGATACGTGCCAGTTTTCGTGCTTCTTCGGCTCTTGCCCCTAGAGTTTGGATGAAATCGTCGTCTTCTGGCAATAACTTGGGGAATAACACGTCAAGTGGAGTCTCGGCTTCACGCCCGTGTACAAGGAAAAATGGGGTGAACCCAGTAGACTCTTGTTTTGCTGTGTTGTATGCAAATGTAACGAATGGAAGAATCCTGTCCCAATCTTTATGGTTGACATCTACATACATGGACAGCATGTCTGCTATGGTCTTATTCAACCTCTCCGTGAGTCCGTTTGTCTGAGGGTGATAGGCGGTCGTCTTCCGATGGGTTATTCTGCACTGGTTGTTCAGATCACTTATCATTGAAGATGTGAAGTTCCTTCCTCTATCCGTGATTAATTCCCTCGGCGCGCCGTGCTTTAAGATGACATCTTCAATGAAGAATTTGGCGACTTCCATGGATTCACTTGTGGGTAGAGCTTTAGTTATCGCATATTTTGTTAGGTAGTCCGTACATACAATAATCCAACGGTTGCCACCTTCTGATGTTGGAAATCTCCCCAGGAGATCCATTCCTACCTTTTCAAAGGCAACTTCAGGAACAGGTATTGGCTGTAAGTGCCCTGAGGGGAGTTGGGGCTGATGTTTACGCCTCTGACATTCTGAACAGTGTGCCACATACCTTCTAACTGTTCTATACATTCCGGGCCAGTAATACTTTTTTCTTATTCGGTCATAGGTTTTAGTAAATCCGAGGTGACCAGCCGTGGGTGAATCATGGAAATTTTTCAGTAATTCCTGCCTTAAATGGCGTGGAATCACCAAAAGCCATGGTTTCCCCATTGGATCATAATTTTTTCTGTAGAGCGTGTTATCGATTTTTACAAAGGAATTATTAGGAGAACTTTGTAATTTGTCAGCGATTTTTCTAATAGCTTGATCATTCATCTGCTCTTCGCTAAAGTTCTGCAAAGTCACTATGCTTGGAATATCTTCCTCCATATCTTCACTGTATTCTAATGGACTTCTTGATAAGCAGTCTGCGTCCTGATGTTTCCTTCCGCTCTTATACACGACAGTGACGTCAAACTCTTGCAGCCGAAGTGCCCATCTTGCTAACCTCCCACATGGGTCTTTGAGGTTGGTCAGCCAGCACAAAGAGTGGTGGTCTGTAACAATAGTGAACGGCTGTCCAAAGACATATGGTCGGAATTTATTGATAGCCCAAATGATGGCAAGGCATTCCCTTTCTGTGGTTGAATAATTTTTTTCTGCCTTATTTAAGGTTCTGGATGCATAAGCAATGGCTCTTTCCTTTCCCTTGTGTATCTGCACTAATACTGCTCCTATTCCGTAGTTGCTTGCGTCAGTGTGTATTTCGGTTGGGGATGAGTAATCAAAATGTCCAAGGGCGGGTTCGGAAATTAACGCTGACTTGAGAGCTTCAAATGCATTTTGCTCTTCCTGGTTCCAATTAAATGCTGAGTCTTTCTTCAAAAGGTCATTCAAGGGTTGGGCTACGTGGGCATAATTGGGTATGAAGCGGCGGTAGTAGGATGAAAGGCCAAGAAAACTTCTAACTTCCTTCAATGACCTTGGCGTAGCGAAGTCGCGGACTGCTCGAATCTTTTCTTGGTCGGGACGAATTCCATTTTCACTCACCTCATGTCCAAGAACCGTGATAGTTTTTGCACCAAACTTGCATTTCTTGGAATTGAGACATAATCCGGCTTTCTTAAGGCAATTTAATACAAGTTGAAGGCGTCTTAGGTGTTCTTCAAAGCCATCTGAAAAAACGATGATGTCATCGAGGTAACACAAGCAAATGGTCCACTTAAGACCCTTCAGAAGATTATCTATCATTCGTTCGAAGGTAGCTGGAGCATTACATAACCCAAATGGCATTACTTTGAACTCGTACAGTCCATCTGGAGTTATGAATGCTGTCTTCTCACGGTCCGATTCTTCTACGTCGATTTGCCAGTACCCTGATTGGAGGTCCATGGAAGAATAAAATCTAGCTCCCCGTAAGCAGTCTAAAGTGTCGTCGATCCTTGGGAGAGGGTAGACATCCTTTTTTGTTATTTTGTTAAGGCGGCGGTAATCGACGCAGAATCTCCAGCTTCCATCCTTTTTTCTTATCAATACTACAGGCGAGGCCCACGGACTTTCAGAGGGCTGAATGATGTCAAGTTTTTCCATCTTGGTTACCTCATCCTGAATAATTTGGCGTTCTCTTGGTGCAACTCGGTAAGGTCTTTGTTTGGTCGGTAGGTGGTCTCCAGTGTTAATTCGGTGTTTAACATTGACGTCCTTGAATTGTTTTCTTTTACTAAATTCGAAAATATCCGTATAGTTTTTTAACAAATTTCTTAATTTTTCTTTTTGAGATTCATCAAGTGAATCATCTATAAAAAATTCCGAGATTTTTGGGTCTTCAGAATGTTCCGCCTCTGTTTCAACTTGGTTACAATCAGCTAGAGTACATAATTGACTATCTTCGATGACAGCACTATCGGCTACATGCATCCCTTGTGGGATTAGTTTCGGATATGGACTCCAATTCACCACCCAAAGTTTACCTCGGTTATTGGTAAGTGAAATGACAGAGGAGGGAGCCGTTAGTTCTCTTTCCAGCAATAGCTCTTTTCGACATTCTGCCACCACAATTGCGTCATTAGGAATGTCACGACTTGCTACTTCTATTAACTGAATAGAGGCGGGTTCGATTCTATATTCCAATTCCGAGTAGAGAGGTGAGCTGTTCTTAGGGGTATCCTCAAAAAGACATTTTTCTAAGAAGAGTGTGTCGTCAGCTGAATCAATTATCGCCCTAGATAACTTCAAAAAGTTCCAACCAAGAATAACTTCGTGACTACAGTCTTCCATAACGACAAATTCAAAGCTTTCCTGTAGTCCATTCAAGTCCAGTTTCAGTGTGCAGCGTCCTTTTGGTCTTACAATTTTACCGTTGGCTACTCGTAATGTGACGTCAGTTTCGGCAAACATTATTTTTCTTAGTTTGAGTCTGAACCTCTCAGAAATGACAGAATATGAGGCTCCTGAGTCGACGAGGGCACGCGTCATTTTTCCTTCTATTTTAATGTCTATGTAATTTTCTTTTAATTCTAATGTGGTCGACAAGGGAGGATTTATAAATTTTGCGGCCTTACCTCCAAAATAGGACGCATCTTCTAGTTTTCCTGACTGGGACGGCGAGGCGACTGGCTGGGTCTTCTATCAGGAGACGAATATTGTCCTTTTCGGCCAGTGTAAGGAGAGGGGCTTCGGTAGCGGCGTCTATTTTCTCTTGGCAGGTCGTCGTTGGGCTCTTGGCTGCTCCGAGAATTATAGAATGTTCTAGGCTCTAGCCTATCTCTCTGCTTGTAATTCCAAGTTTGTTCTCCTTCATATTCTCTCCTCTTGTCACGGCAGTAGCGCACGACGTGGCCAGGGCGTCCGCAGTGGAAACAGATTGGCTTACCTTCCGTGGTTCGCCATTCGTTGGTATCGCGTCTTCCGTTTACTTGTTTTGGCTGCTGCGGTCTTATCGTTTGGGCCACATATCTATTATTATAAAACTCTCTGGGTCTTTCCTTCTGTGGGGAACTTCTCCTAGGCTTTGAGATTGGCGCCAGGGTTCTTCCAATCTCCTCCTTTACCATATCTTCGATGGAAGAAATTTTTGGTTCCTCTCGAGTAGAGCCTAATGCCCGCTGTACCTCCTCACGAACAATTTGCCTGATCATAGATGACAGATCTGCCCTGTCATCATGATCACTGAGAGATGCCACATTTGGTAGTCGCTCGTATTTGGTAGGGGTCACTCGCTTACAGTGTATGCTTTCGATGCGGCGACATTCGGTGACGAATTGCTCAGTGTTATGCACATCCCTTGGGATAAGTGCCTGGTAGAGCTCCTTAGCTATCCCTTTCATCAGATGGGATATTTTATCTTCCTCATTCATTTGTGGATCTACCTCTTTGCAAAGGCGCAGGACGTCTTGAATGTAATATTCGGTGCTTTCTCCTTTTAATTGTGCGCGAGTTTTGAGTATTTTCTCAGCTCGCAGTCTTGAGCTTTCATTTTTTCCAAATACATTTTCTAATTGTGACATGAACTCCGTCCATGTCTGGATGCTTTCCTCGTTGTTTTCATACCATTTGAGAGCAGTGCCAGTAAGATAGAAATAAACGTTAGCGAGACAAAGGGTTTCATCCCATTGGTTGTGCTTCGCCACACGTTCATACCCTTTTAACCAGCTACGGGGATCTTCAACACCCTCACCAGAGAACATTGAGGGGTTTCTAGGTAGATGTTGGACAAAAAATGAACCCACCTGAGTAGTTGCTTCTTTCTTGATGTTCATGGTTTTTTCTTCTTGCTCAACCGAGTCAATTTTCCGTTTTTTTCTGAATGGGTATCGATCCAGCTTCTTCACCAGTTGTAGCGTAGAATTCAAGTCTTGAAATATCCTAAGATGTAAAAGTATTTATTGATGACGTCACAGCGACGAGTCGACAATTATTAACAAGTCAGCCCCACCATATACAGCTAGAGAATCTTAAGCAAGTAAGCAAAGAAATATTTTAAGATGATTTCACAAAAACAGATTAATATATATTTTTATAATCTGTTGAATATATTTTCATTGAATAATATTAAATTAAATAATAAAATATTTCTTCGCCACAATATATATGAGAAAGAAAAGGCATCTCTTTATCGTGCAACTGAAATTTGCCGATGACTTGTGCCATTTATCGCAATAAATATCAGCAACCATCAGCAACTTTCAGTTGCACGATAAGGAGATGCTTTTTTCACAATTCATGCACCTTATCCCAGTACAATATTACATTTGTACTATTTTTTTTTTCAAATTACACACACACACACAATATATATATTATTTCTAGAGTACCCGTGGCGCGCACAGGCCATGATAATCCTGGTAGGTAGTTAGCGACTGTTTTTACTGCAATTTCTCTACATGTCTACACAGGTAGAAAGACATTTTACTTTTTTCGCACTTGCAAATATGTTAGAATCCCTTTTATTTACTTGTACTCACTTGTTAGTTGGGTTTAACGAGTGAACACATTTTCAGACTTCTGTAGGAGTATGGATGTATATTAAAAATGGACCACAAAATTTGTGAAAGTAAATATATAAATTAGTACATTCCTAACCATCCCGATCACATTTTTAAGGAATGCTAGCCGCTCAATACGTCAGAGAAAGGGCTACGCCTTTTTTGTTCGTTTTGAAGGAAAATATAAAAATTTATTCTCTAGTCTATATCCGATCATCACGGCCACTTAGAATTCTAAAAAAAAATGTGTTGACTTGTAATGTTGGTAAGATTGAAATTTTAAATTAAGTTTAGACTTCTACGTGGCCAGGAAGTAAAGCTGATTACAAATTTGAAAGCAAATATAGAAAAAAATACTATTTCCGACCACATCCCAACCACCAAGAAGTCTGAAATGTTGTCATTGTTTTCAGGTTTGAACAAGTGTACCAAATTTACGACTTCTAGGTGCTTTGTTTTAAAAATTTATTACAAGATTTGTGGCAACAGATATGGAAGTAAGTTAAATACATATCTTTCACTGCTGATATTCTGTAGCTGATTGGCTTTAAAAAGTATTCGTCATATGTTTGTAGTTTTACGGCAACCTTGCTTGTTCCCAAACATCTCCATCACATAGGTCGTGTCGGAAAGGTTCCCTGGGACTTTGTATGGACCAAAATATCGTCGCATTAATTTTTCTAATGTCTTGTCATTGGCCATGTCTTCATCATTAGCCATGTCTTGGTCTTGGTTTTTTCTTTGGTCATGTCTTGGTCTTTATCTTGGTCTTGTCCTCACCATTGGGCTTGTCTTGGTTTTGTCCTCATCATTGGACTTGTTTTGGTCTTGTCTTTTTCTTTAGGCATGTCTTATTCTTGTTATCATCATTGGACTTGTCTTGGTCTTGTTTTTTCTTTGGCCATGTCTTGGTCTTTATCTTGGTCTTGTCCTCATCATTGAACTTGTTTTGGTCTTGTCTTTTTATTTGGGCATGTCTTAGTATTGTTCTCATCATTGGACTTGTCTTAGTATTGTTCTCATCATTGGACTTGTCTTGGTCTTTTCTTTGGCCATATCTTGGTCTTGTCCTCACCATTGGGCTGGTCTTGGTCTTATTTTTATCTTGGGGTCATGTCTTCATCTAAAGCATTGTCTTGTTCTTGTCTTTGTCTAGTCCTCTTCATTGTCTTTGCCTTGGTCTTGTCCTCATTATTGACCGTGTATTGGACTTGTCTTGGTATTGTCTTTGTCTTGGTCTCCTCTTCATCATTGGTACGCAAATGAGACTTTAGCTCGGAAACTCTCCTTTAAATTTGGCTTAAATAAAGAGAAAAAAGATTATTTATCAACCAATTGAATTTATTTTTAAAACGTTTTAAACCATTCGTCGTTTGATTATACTAGTTAATCCTTTCGAATTTATTACGAAATTCATTTACAAAAGCGTTTTTCTTAGTACACAACGTTTTATATAAAGTTGTGTGTGTGATTATGTACCAATTAAGTAATATATTGACAAATAAAATACCATATTGATCGATATTTCCCGAATATTATCGGATATAATGTATATACGAGGAAGCTAGTATCTCTTCAGTTAATTCTTTCGAATTTATTACGAAACTCATTTAGAAAGCGTTTTTCTTAGTACACATCGATTTATATAAAGTTATGTGTGTGATTATGTACCAATTAAGTAATATCTTCACTAATAAAATACTATGTTGTTCGATATTTCAGGAATTTTATCGGATATAGTGTATATACGAGGAAGCTAATATCTCTTCAGTTAATCTTTTCGAATTTATTACGAAACTCATTTAAAAAAGCGTTTTTCTTAGTACACATCGATTTATATAAAGTTATGTGTGTGATTATGTACCAATTTAAGTAATATCTTTACTAATAAAATACTATATTGATTGATATTTCACGAATTTTATCGAGAAAGCGTTTTTCTTAGTACACATAGTTTTATATAAAGTTGTGTGTGTGATTATGTACCAATTTAAGTTAAATTTTCACAAATAAAATACTATATTGATTGATATTTCACGAATTTTATCGAGAAAGCGTTTTTCTTAGTACACATAGTTTTATATAAAGTTGTGTGTGTGATTATGTACCAATTTAAGTTAAATTTTCACAAATAAAATACCATATTGATTGATATTTCACTAATGTTATCGGATATAATGTATATATGAGGAAGATAGTATCTCTTCAGTTAATTCTTTCGAATTTATTACTAAACTCATTTAGAAAGCGTTTTTCTTAGTACACATCGATTTATATAAAGTTATGTGTGTGATTATGTACCAATTTAAGTAATATATTCACAAATAAAATACTATATTGATTGATATTTCACGAATGTTATCGGATATAATGTATCTCTTCAGTTAACCCCACGGATTTATTACGAAACTCATTTAGAAAGCGTTTTTCTTAGTACACATCGATTTATATAAAGTTGTGTGTGTGATTATGTACCAATTAAGTAATATATTCACTAATAAAATACTATGTTGTTCGATATTTCAGGAATTTTATCGGATATAATGTATATACAAGGAATAGAGAGAGTGATTATCTTTCTAGCTTGTGTCTCAATGGTTCTAAGAAAGGACGAGAGTTCTGTCCCAACCTGCCAGTCTCGGACTGGAATCTCAGCGCCCTAGGTCAGAGGTCGTCCTCCCCCACAACCAGTTTCTCCAGCAAAAAATGATAATCATATCTAATTGCGGTGTTCCCATAGTCCATCCCCAGTGTCCCCCGATCTTACCAACTTTGATCGAGTAGCGCCTCTCAGGTTAATGTTCTCATAGCTCACCTCTCGAGATTTCTTCCACTCACTCCTTTTTTTATCAATAAAGATAATAATGAATTTAAAGATGAAATGATTTTTTATATCAATTCTATTTTTTATTGGTATATTTTCTAATATTTTAATCAGATCAATCACCTATCTTATTTATTATGTTTGATCATGGTCTTTGATTTATATAAATTCTACAAAGTCATAGTCAGCGTTCGGAGGAGATTAATAGAATCGCCGAATGTCGTGGTCCATTTGGATGAGGAAAGTGAAGACTAGAACGCGGCTGATTCCACACTCGCCTGTTCAGTGATACGCTAACCTATGCACGGTGGATTCTGTGGACACTGGACATGCATCGGACCTGCAAGCTGTTGGGTTCTGTGCTGCCTGGAGTATAGAAGCTCTATCTATGATTCCTTCCTGTATAAGACCGATGGTCTAAATAAAGCTGTATGTAGGTATGCCCATCTTAGTCAAGGAGCAGACTTCCAAAATGCATCTCCACACTTCTATAGATATATTTCTTTAAGAAGATAAACCATAAGCTTGATCGTAATATCGAAGTTACCAATAAAGAAAATTTGATTTAAAAATAAGCTTTTCATCCTTAATAAATTTCATACCGATTGCTCTATATTTCGCAATGAAAAATTTATAGATTTGCATTTCGAATATTTATACTATACATATAATTAAATAAAAATACTTTTTTATTACTTAATCTATATATATATAAAATTGAATGTCTGTCTGTGTGTCTGTGTGTACTCTATAGATTCAAAAACCATACATCCAATCGCCGTGAAATTTTGGGATATTATTAGGTATATCCCCGGGAAGGTTTTTGAAAAATAATATCTTGAATATCTTGAATATCCTTAGAGTTATTTGCAGATTTGTAGATTTAACTCGCAAGCAGCGCCACCATTGCGACGATGATAACAAGTTTTTTTATCTATAAATTTTATTATCACTAAGTTTATTATCTTTAATATTATTTATCAATAGTAAGATTGTTTCAGGATGACACGGCAATTTATTTGAGACAAGAATAATGATACAATTCCAAGGCGAAGATACTATTCCTTTAACTTCCAATTACCGAGAGAACCAATTAATATTGATTTTATTCAACTTATCGAGTATTTTTCAAGGGACCGGGAAAAATGTTCACTAGATAAAACGGTGATTTTATAATGTAGAAAATTAGGAAAGACAAAATTCAGGATGACACGGCACACAGGGACCGGAAAAAAATGTTCACTTTATCGAGAGATTCAAATTTACGAGTTTCAAATTATCAAAATATATATCAGCTACATTATGCACTCATGATTTCATTTTGTCTCCTCTCTAGTTGTAAATACGCTGCTGTATCACCTCATAAGCATAAATAAATAAAAAAAATATATATATTTTTTAAAATAAGTTTATAGAGAATTGTTTTAACAAATGTTCGTTAGACAAACCTTTACTCGGGTAAAACCCCGGGCGAAGCCGGGTACATCCGCTAGTACTTGATAAATAAACGCCATCTATCGACTAAATAAGGAATTTATGTAATTTATAAATTTATAAAAATGATATCTGACCGCTACCTATCGGATAAACTATAGGAGGTATGATCACCTTTAACAGCTATAGAACTCTTACAACACCTTTAACTACGGACAAGCCACCTCGGTTGCCAGGTATTGTGATCAGGGTACACGGACCGATCTGTTCCATGGACAAACATCACCATCATCACCTTTAACAGCTATATAACTCTTACAACTGTTGATTGACAGGCTTTGAAGGTCTTGAGGAAATAAATCTCACTCTTCTAAAAGATAAGATTTTAGTTTTAGAAATGCTTTGGGAGAGAACTGACATTGAGACTCCTTAAGATATCCCAGACATTTATTGGAATTTGGTCATAGAATCTGGCACTTTAATCCAGATTCTGAATACATCCTCAATACTGAGGTATTCATTAACTAGTACCGCTCTATGTGGACGAGCTTTATCAACTATAAGGTTATCCTAAAAGTTTGTAAACATATTATAATTTATAATTTTGCAAGTATTTACGAAATTTTGGGACAACCTTGTAATTCTGAAACTTGTCCCACCTGCTGATTGGCCACCCTTGATATAAAACATCAAAGATTAAATCATTCTTCTATAAGAATTCTGTTATAATTTTACCAAGGTTGCCAATATTACCAAGGTTGTCCTAAAAGTTCGTAAACACTTTTAAATATAAATCATAATATATTCACGGACTTTTGTATAACCTTTTATACAATTGAACTAGAGACAATAAAATCTTGAAAGTTCTTACATAGGGCTCAAGCATCTTATTCTTGTAGCTACTCTGTATATTTTATCAGTCAATTCACTTTCCTGAAACACATAGTACGAGATGAACGCTTTTCAAAATGTAATCAATTCGGATCATGAGACTCCATCTCTGGAAATGATATGATATTTTTCTCTGATAATAAACATCCTCTTTGAACTTGCTCCAGAGGCACATTATAGAATTAAGTACCTGTTAATGTCATATAATGATTAACATACATAGCAAATTAAAACTATTATATCCTCGATGGCATGTAGGATCTAGGAGAGGTAAGTAGGTGACACAAGATGATAGTTCTTTATTTGGTCTGACTTATTTACACATGTATGATGATGGTAAATAACTACACAATAAGTCAATGACAACAATACTCTGTTGTCAATACATAATAAAAACATTTAGACGTGAATGTTTCTTTCACATATATAGCAAACTTCTATTTCCTTACTGCGATGAAAAATATATTGGGAGGGATTGGTTCATTAGTGGTGAACCTTCCTAGCGGTTTCACCAATTTAATCTACCAGACCGCTTCTTTGGAGCTCTAATACTGTATTGTATAATTTTGCTTATATAGGCTACACTGAAAGGTGGAATATCAGAAATGGTATTTAAGCAAACTATGGACATAAAGAGGTTTCGGCAATTTAATCTACCAGACCGCTTCTTTAGAGCTCTAATACTGTATTGGATCATTCTGCTTATATAGGCTACATTGAAAGGTGGAATATCAGAAATGGTATTTAAGCAAACTATGGACATAAAAAAACAAATTATGGTCTTTCTGGTTTCGTGGTGGATTTTTTTTTCACAATGATGAGGCCTAGTCTTCTGATGATGGCTACAGTTTGACCGAATTGTTTCCAGATATAACAGACCACATCTATGTTAACAACTAGACAATTTGTGATTTCAATCTTAGCTTGATCTTATTCAATTTTACAATATCTCTTTCCATCCTAGATCGTTAGTTAAGCTAGTACATCTGTTTGTAAGAGGCCATTATACTATTTTTTTATTAAATGATCAATATTTTAGAAGAATAGCAGTTGTGATATGCTAGCAAGAGCAAGCGTTTTATTAAGAATTATTAAAATTCCGCACATTCTTCCTAATATACTGTCCCAAAATACCGTAAAATAGGTGAATTCATCAGATAATTTCACATATCTTTTTGAAAATAGATTAATCCATAAATATATATTTAATTTAAAAGGCATATATATATGTCATAATTTGTTTAATTAATACCCAAGAGATATATAATTTATTTTCACCATAATTAAGATTTTAAAATGTAAATACAAATTATTCCATCTATAAATCTGTACAAAATAAACGGGGGAGCCAGCGCGCGCTCACGAGTGTGGAACAAGTTCTTTTTCGAAGCATACATGTACAACGGTCGCGCCCTTCCATTCGACCACGACAGCTACGACAAGTATATATATATGTTGTAATACCTTGACAAAGGTTAGCGTTCAGCCAGACAACTGAAATATTTGTGAATAAATAATATTTTGATCCAATATATGACTTTTTAATTAAATTTTCATATGTTTGTCAAATTTAAGTCTTACAATGGTATTTCTATTTTAAAGTATTTATAAAAGATTTTATTATCAACAGAGGAGAAAAACCAAATGTTTTTGTTAAGTGTACTGTCTTATGATAAACGAGTTCTGAAAATATGTACAATTTGACTTCAACCATTGAATACGTTCTTACTCAAATTTTTTTACTACATATTTATGTTCAAGAAGAACAACAAAAGATCATTGAAACTACAGAGTAAAAGTAAAAAAAAAGAACACACAAAAATTTTTCTTAAAAATAAAGACATTCTTCAGCTAAAAAGGTTTTTTTTAACCTTTTGACAGAATCCTTTGTTCTCGTCAAGAAAAAAAAAACTGAAACATTTTGGCACAAGAACTATGAATGCCGGCCAGGTAACTTCTATCTTCAAAATGAAAGATCAATTTTAGTCTCATAGTATTCATGAATATTTTTGCTGAAACGTTCAAAGAAATATCGTTGTATGCTCATGTAGAAGAGTTCACAGTACCTGAAAGCTTGAGTAAACATTTAATAAAATAAGATACTTATCCTCGAAGACTGCGCTTTATTGTAAAATGAAAATTTCTTTGTGCGGGAGGAGAAGTGTCTCTTATTCTGAACTATTCATAACCATGCATGCTGGGGCAAATTTCAATCTTTTTTTTAGGTGAATATGGTGGAACTATTCCATAAAAAAAAACATATTTTTCGACCAGTATTTAACTCACATGTATATATTATAGTTACGGAGGTTATAAAATTTGAATTGCACTCTGTGTGTGTGTGTTTTTTTTTTTTTTCGATTCCTAAAAAACTTTTGGATTCAATTTTAAAATATCAATAATATACACTCATAGACAAAACTAAAGGAAATTGTACCTTTTGCATTATACCTTTTAGAATGAAAACAACAACGACATAGCGAACAGTACTAAAAGTCTACCTGGCCAGAAAAGATAGACCAAAAGTATAGACAGCAAAAACAACGCCTATATAATGATATGTACTAAGGTTAACTTAGCCAGAAAGGTTGCAACAAAAGTACAGATTCAACGGTGAAAACAACACCTACATAGCAACCTAAAATAAGGTTAACCTGACCAGAAATGATGTAACAAAAGTACAGATTCAACAGTGAAAACTATATCTACATAGCAACCTGTACTAAAGACAACATGGCCAGAAAAGATAGACCAAGAGTATATTTTTCAACAGTCAAAACAACACCGACATAGAAACTTATAATAAAATCAACCTGGCCAGAAAAGTTGTAACAAAAGTACAGATTAAACAATGAACACAACACCGATATAGTGAACAGTACTAAAGTCAACCTGGCCAGAAAAGTTGTAACAAAAGTACAGATTAAACAGTGAACACAACACCGATATAATGAGCAGTACTAAAGTCAACCTGATCAGAAAAGTTGCAGCAAAAGTAGAGATTAAACAATGAACACAACACCGATATAGTGAACAGTACTAAAGTCAACCTGGCCAGAAAAGTTTTAACAAAAGTACAGATTAAACAATGAACACAACACCGATATAGTGAACAGTACTAAAGTCAACCAGGGCAGAAAAGTTGCAACAAAAGTACAGATTAAACAATGAACACAACACCGATATAGTGAACAGTACTAAAGTCAACCAGAGCAGAAAAGTTGCAACAAAAGTACAGATTAAACAATGAACACAACACCGATATAGTGAGCAGTACTAAAGTCAACCTGATCAGAAAAGTTTTAACAAAAGTACAGATTAAACAGTGAACACAACACCGATATAGTGAACAGTACTAAAGTCAACCTGGCCAGAAATGTTGTAACAAAAGTACAGATTAAACAGGGAACACAACACCGATATAGTGAACAGTACTAAAGTCAACCTGACCAGAAATGATGTAACAAAAGTACAGATTCAACAGTGAACACAACACCGATATAGTGAACAGTACTAAAGTCAACCTGGCCAGAAAGGTTGTAACAAAAGTACAGATTAAACAGTGAACACAACACCGATGTAGTGAACAGTACTAAAGTCAACCTGGCCAGAAAAGTTGCAACAAAAGTACAGATTAAACAGTGAAAAACAACACCGACATAGTGAACAGTACTAAAGTCAACCTGGCCAGAAAGGTGTAACAAAAGTACAGATTAAACAGTGAACAGTACTAAAGTCAACCTGGCCAGAAAAGTTGTAACAAAAGTACAGATTAAACAGTGAACAGTACTAAAGTCAACCTGGCCAGAAAAGTTGTAACAAAAGTACAGATTAAACAGTGAACAGTACTAAAGTCAACCAGGCCAGAAAGGTTGTAACAAAAGTACAGATTAAACAGGGAACAGTACTAAAGTCAACCAGGCCAGAAAGGTTGTAACAAAAGTACAGATTAAACAGTGAACACAACACCGACATAGTGAACAGTACTAAAGTCAACCTGGCCAGAAAGGTTGTAACAAAAGTACAGATTAAACAGTGAACAGTACTAAAGTCAACCTGGCCAGAAAAGTTGTAACAAAAGTACAGATTAAACAGTGAACAATACTAAAGTCAACCAGGCCAGAAAAGTTGTAACAAAAGTACAGATTAAACAGGGAACAGTACTAAAGTCAACCAGGCCAGAAAAGTTGTAACAAAAGTACAGATTGAACAGTGAACACAACACCGATATAGTGAATAGTACTAAAGTCAACCTGGCCAGAAAAGTTGTAACAAAAGTACAGATTAAACAATGAATACAACACCGATATAGTTAACAGTACTAAAGTCAACCTGGCCAGAAAAGTTGTAAAAAAATCACAGATTAAACAGTGAACACAACACCGATATAGTTAACAGTACTAAAGTCAACCTGGCCTGAAAATTTGTAACAAAAATACAGATTAAACAGTGAATACAACACCGATATAGTGAACAGTCCTAAAGTCAACCTGACCAGAAAAGTTGTAACAAAAGTACAGATTAAACAGTGAACAGTACTATAGTTAACCTGGCCAGAAAAGTTGTAACAAAAGTACAGATTAAACAGTGAACAGTACTAAAGTCAACTAGGCCAGAAAATTTGTTACAAAAGTACAGATTAAACAGGGAACAGTACTAAAGTCAACCAGGCCAGAAAAGTTGTAACAAAAGTACAGATTAAACAGTGAACACAACACCGACATAGTGAACAGTACTAAAGTCAACCTGGCCAGAAAGGTTGTAACAAAAGTACAGATTAAACAGTGAACAGTACTAAAGTCAACCTGTCCAGAAAAGTTGTAACAAAAGTACAGATTAAACAGGGAGCAGTACTAAAGTCAACCAGGCCAGAAAAGTTGTAACAAAAGTACAGATTAAACAGTGAATACAACACCGATATAGTGAACAGTACTAAAGTCAACCAGGCTAGAAAAGTTGTAACAAAAGTACAGAATAAACAGTGAACAGTACTAAAGTCAACCAGGCCAGAAAAGTTGTAACAAAAGTACAGATTAAACAGTGAACACAACACCGACATAGTGAACAGTACTAAAGTCAACCTGGCCAGAAAGGTTGTAACAAAAGTACAGATTAAACAGTGAACAGTACTAAAGTCAACCAGGCTAGAAAAGTTGTAACAAAAGTACAGATTAAACAGTGAACAGTACTGAAGTCAACCTGGCCAGAAAAGTTGTAACAAAAGTACAGATTAAACAGTGAACAGTACTAAAGTCAAGCTGACCAGAAAAGTTGTAACAAAAGTACAGATTAAACACTGAACAGTACTAAAGTCAACCAGGCCAGAAAAGTTGTAACAAAAGTACAGATTAAACAGTGAACACAACACCGATATAGTGAACAGTACTAAAGTCAACCTGACCAGAAAAGTTGTAACAAAAGTCCCCACCAAACCAGTCGCGCGACCTCCCATGAAACCAATAAATCAGTCCAAACAAGAAAGACCGTGTGGCACGTGCTTTGAACCACTTTATTTATTTGACAAAGGGACCTCACACTCAGCGGTGCCAAGTCTACAAATTTGACTTTTTATAATCCAGGTTTTATAACAACCCAGCTTGTATTCTATTGGTCGGTTGTAGATTTGAATCCTGGAATCTCATTGGCCTTTCAAACATCTTTACAAAGGAGATAAATAATTGCTTTTACTTTTCTCATTCTTGAAGAGGATATTTTTCTTTAATATCATTTATTGTTATTATATTTGATTTTCCTATATTTTATTTATTACTTTTTCTTTTATTTCGACTTAGAGCGCTATGTCCCCCTAGGGACACTTCCACTACAAAGGTAAACTAAACATTGAAAGGAAAGAATGATATTTGAAATATGTACAAGAATTAGTATGCAATTTTTAGTTAGATGAAAAGAGAAAAGATATCAACACAATTGAAATATGTACAAGAATTATTTGCAAGTTTCAGTTAGATGAAAAGAGAAAAATATCAACACAATTTTAACATGTACAAAGGGTTTGTATACAAATATTACTTATTCTTTTTTCATTACTTTCTTTATCCTCGGTATTTTTTTCTCATTCTTAGACTTTTTAAAATATGATTTGCCGTGGGGAGAAGCTTTATATTATATATACACACACACACACACAACTCTTTATTAAGACACACAGGTCTTACAGAGGATTTTCCTTGGGGTTACAAGACGGAGAAACCCATGAAAGTGGGAAATATACAAAGGGGTAAAAATGGAGAAAGATTATATACACATGGTAAATATATACAGATTATTATTTGAATAATCCTATGGAAAATAAGAATATGGATTTGAAAAAAAATATATATATATTTTTCGAAATATGGGTGGGAAAAGTGGAGAGCGAAAAGAGGAAGGAAAACAGGTATTTACATATGGAACATACATATAATGGAACAAGTCAATTTAAGCTCTTCTGCTCACACAGCACAGGTGGACCATGGCTTTTTGCAAGAAATCTTTAAGAGATTTTCCAGGAAAATCCGATTGTTCAGAGTTGTAAGGTAAACACCGTTTTATCGGTGTAGCTTTATATTATATATATCATATTAAAGTAGTGTTATATCTATAATATATGAAATAAAAATGGTATAAGCGAAAATAAATAAAGAAAGGTAAAATGAAAGTAGATAAAGATTATATTTTATGGTATCAAAATGGTTTTGGTATTTTACTTTTAACAACAAAAAAGTAAGGTTATAATAATTTTACACTGTAGCCTTGGCTATTACGCGTCATATGAGCGGAACAATATACAGTAAAACCCTTCTATGACGAACCCAAATGGGACTGAACCTGTTGTTCACTATAGCTATGGTTCATTATAGCCATAGTTTACTGTATTATAAAATGGGGATTGTTTTAGGTTCGTTATAAGGGAAGGTTCGCTATATCCCAGGTTCGTTTTAGCGAGGTTGTACTGTATGTATAATGTATATTTTTAAAAAATCCGATATATTTTTTACCACTATAAAGTTGTGGGAAGATGGCATTCATGACCCAAAAGAAAGACACCTTTACCGTTGAAAATGTATAGTTTTAATACATAATTAGAGGAAGAGATGTTTCTTTTAGTGCATGAATATAATCTTTCAGCAATTTTATATTGTATTCCAGCCTGAAAATCGGCCCTTGTCACTTCACAAGTTTAAACACTATGGAAAATTAGACCGATTTCATAACTTTTCTCGTTGAATGTTATGAAATCTAAACCGCCTATGTATTGATAAGTGTCATAAGCCTAAACCAATGGTATACAGGTTGGTTTATTGTCTGAATATGCCAAAACTGTTGTTGTGACATATTTTCGTCAATATCATAAAATATTGGAATAATAAACCAAAAATATTAATTTTAATACATCACTTTAATAGGAGATATGCATCTTTTAGTGCATACAAATTGTATTTTAATTAAAAAATAGGTTTATAATACAATATCCAGGGAATGTCCAGGATAGCCTAGTGGAACTGACATCTACCCGGTAAGCGAAGCACTGTGGGTTCGATTCCAATCCCTGGACACTTTTATTTTTCAGTTTATCATTACTCTTCACAATTCAATTTTTCATACTTCATCCCTAAGGTTAGAAATAATCGTTATTTCTCCTCAAAAATAAATTTCGATTTTTCGTTCAAAAGAAACATATGCGGGATAAATTTCAAATATCGTTTTTACAATAGGTTTATTACGTCAAACAAGTGACTAGAATGTTAGGTCTAAAATAAAGTGTCTGGAAAGATCTGTAAAGGCAACGAAGAATGCGCGCCGGGAAGAGTTATCAATTAGAGATTTCACATCGGCAGAGAAAGAAAGACAATTAGCATCTTTTTATAGATATTTTGTCAATACAGGTAAAAGTACACATTCCACACAATATAAATAACATGAAAAAAAAATAAAAAAGGTCAAATGTTTGTTATTAAAATCAAAAAAAGCATATCCTGAACATGGCGCTCTGCTATCTAAAAGTTCATGTGAACGTTGTCAGGATATGTCTTTTTTTATTTTAATATTTAAATAATGATAATGAGTAAAAATTACCTTCTAGCCGTATTTGAACCAATGAACTAAGAATCACTACTGATCCATCTACAGTCCTCCGATCTGGAAACTGAGGCATCTAAAGAAAGAGATTCGTGCTGTTAACCTAAGTTTCTTTCTCTCTCTATAGAGAATTGTTTATTTTGAAGATACAAGTAATATCATTTTGATCTATTGGGGTGTTTAAATAGAGAAGATGTTCTTTTTCTCTAGAGATTTGTCCTTTTTGAAGATACAAGTAATATCATTTTGATTCTTGGGGTGTTGAATTAAAGAAGTTGCTCTCTCTCTCTATAGAGAATTGTCCATTTGAAGATGTAAGTAATATCATTTTGATTCTTGGGGTGTTGAATTAAAGAAGTTGTTTTCTCTCTATAGAAAATTGTCCATTTGAAGATGTAAGTAATATAATTTTGATTCCTTTGGGTGTTGAATTAAAGAAGTTGTTTTCTCTCTATAGAAAATTGTCCATTTGAAGATACAAGTAATATCATTTTGATTCTTGGAGTGTTTAATTGAAGAAGTTGTTCTTTCTCTATAGAGAATTGTCTATTTTGAAGATACAAGTAATATCATTTTGATTCCTTGGAGTGTTGAATTAAAGAAGTTGTTTCCTCTCTATAGAGAATTGTCCATTTGAAGATACAAGTAATATCATTTTTATCTCTTGGAGTGTTGAATCAAAGAAGTTGTTTTCTCTCTATATAAAGAAATAATTGTCCACTTTAAAGATACAAGTAATATCATTTTGTACCCTAGGCTATCGAAGAGATAATTGCCCATTTTGAAGATAAAATTAATATCATTTTGATTTCTTGGGGTGTTAAAATAGAGAAGATGTTCTCTTTCTATAGAGAATTGTCCATTTTGAAGATACAAGTAATATCATTTTGATCCCTTGGGGTGTTAAATTAAAGAAGTTGTGCTCTCCATAGAGAGAAAATTGTCAATTACAATGATATCTTTCCTACAATACAACTAACCATTCGAGAAAATCCAAATTTCCAAAACACAAGACAAAGAGGAAGGGAGTGAAAGGAGTACGTGTTAACGGGGGTGTAGGTGTATGCAATTACAAGACACCTTTGTTGAAAGGCCTCGAGTTTTACCCTTTTTAAGAAATAAAGGTCACAGGGTAACCTCTTTGGTTGTCTGAGAGGCGTGGCTCTACAACTTTTACGGCTGACGTTGCCGCCGCTTTTTTTCTTCTTCTTCTTTTATTTACAGGATTTATGTACGAGGTGATAGCATGCGGGGGTGGAGCCACTTATCTAGAAAGCTTGCCGACAATGATAAACAATGATTTTTCAATCTTTTTTTTTTTAAACGTGAACCCTCTCTCAACATCATCTGTCCAGTCTTCCAATATCAGACATTTCAGATGTTTATCCTTCTTGGCATTTCCAATTTTCAACTTAAGTATCGCGATGGATCATCTTTTAAGAAATATTTTTCTAATGAAGCATCTCTAATATTGTGTACTTCCATCCCCATTGTAAACTCATGTACAAAACAAAAAGAAGTTGTACTTTTTAGCATGTACGAGGGCCATCCAATAAATAAGTTTCCCTATTTTTTAACAAATAAACAACATTATTTACAATTATGCAGTTATTTCATTTTCATTATACAACTCATAGACTACTTCTCTACATAATCACCATTTCTGTCCAAACATTTTTGGTACCGTTGTAGCAATTTTTTGATACCACTGTTGTACCAAGCCGTGTCCTGTCTTCGTAGCCAGTGGTTCGCCTCCGCCTGCACTTCGTCATCATTCGCAAAGTGCTTGCCTCAAAGGTGCAACTTGAGTGCTGGAAAAATATGGAAGTCGCTTGGGGCAAGATCCGGAGAATAAGGTGGATGTGTGAAAATTTCCCATTTGAAGTTTTCCAGCAACGTTTGGGTCGTTCGAGCTGCGTGTGGGCGAGCATTGTCATGGACGAGGAACACTTTCCGAGACAAAGGTCCAGGACGTTTCCGTTTTATTGCAGTTCTGAGTTTAGTGAGGACTTCGCAGTACCTCGCAGCGTTAACCTTAGTGTTTGGGGGCAGGTAGTCAACCAATAAAACATCCTTACAGTCCCAAAAGACGATAGCCATAACTTTGCCTGCAGAGATTGTGACCTTCGCCTTTTTTGGTGAACTTTCCTCAGGCTTCTCCACACCATGCTTTGTCGTTTTGTTGATTCCAGGAGGCAGTCGAATCATTATTTCGTCAATGGTGACGCGGCGATCTGCTTCCATCACATTCCGAACAGCAGCAACGGCTGCATTGTCCGTAGCGTAACGGGCCTGCCGCTTCGCTCGTCATCATGCACGTTTTGCCGTCCTTCCAAGAACCATGAACGCCATCGGCGAACCATTTGGATGCTCATACATCCTTCACCATACACTGACACTAAATTGCGATGAATATTGACCGCAGTTTCATTTTTCGCCGTCAAAAAACGAATTACAGAACGCAGTTCGCAAGTGGACACGTTCACCAGTGGTAGCTCCATGGAAACTGAAGCGCTACGGACTTGCGCGTACGAGTAGCGTTATTTTGAAGGTCACTCGCTTCCAACGCATCTTAGTGACCATTTCTTACACTACTAACTAATTTTTACAACGTTTCGTTCGCAGAAAAAAAAATAGGGAAACTTATTTATTGGATGGCCCTCGTATATATCAGAATTCAGATAATAACTCTGAAAGATATTTGATACACAGTGACCTTTAATTAAAAAGACATATATTGGATCAAAATATCATTTATTTTACCAATATTTCAGTTGGCTGAACGCCAACCTTTATCAAGGACACACATTAAATATGTTATAACACCTTGATAAAGGTTGGCGTTCAGCCAACTAAAATATTGGTAAAATAAATGATATTTTGATCCAATATATGCCTTTTTAATTAAAGATTTATTTATGTATGGCTCTATTTTCAGAATAGTGACCTTTATTGAAGACATACGAGATAACCAAGTGTGAACAAAAATAAATCCCGTTTTGGTTACTTGCATTCGTTGGTGGAGTTGAACTTTTGCAAGAATCGGGGGCTATTAGACCATTTTTTAAATTAGAAAAAAGTACCTAATGCGGGATTCTATCCCGGGTCGTAGCGGTCGATAACCAATGATTTAAACCACCCTTTCAACGACCTCTATTATCTATTATAAATATCATAAGCTAGGCTTCTCTTTTTGAGTAATGCCTAATAAATTTATTTTTGAACTGAATTGTCCAATGCATTAATAGATCCTTAACAACTCTGTGCTTCACTTCCGTCAATAATTGACAATATGACCCAGAATAAGTATATTGCTACGGCGTTTTATGGTTTCCACAAGTCCATATCTCAAAAGAAGGCCAAGTGACACTCACTCCTCACTTTCTTACTGCTACTCTTTTTGTGTTGTTTTTCTTGCTTCCCCCTTTCTTGTTTTTTTTTTCTTTTCTTTTTCTTCTGTCTATATCGTTGTTTCCTTTGTCTCACTGCTTTGTTCTTATGCATACCTCTGGTGAATCCTGTATAGGGTCAGTGACCCTAAATAAAGGCTTTTTGTTGTTGTTGTAATAGAGCCTTAAAAGGCGCTTTGATAAATTAAACTGGTAAAATTTCTGAAGAGAAATCACCATTAGTGAGCCAATTTCTCCCTATATTTCCATCGTAGTAAGGACAGTTGTAAAAGTTTGTTTTAATGTAAATCCATAAAGCTCCATCTATATACAGAAAATGAAATATATCAATCAAACTTCTACTGTCCTTACTGCGATGAGAAAATATTGGGAAGGCTTAGCTCATCAGTGGTGAATCCTCCCAGTGGTTTCGCCAACTTAATCTACCAGACTGATTCTTTAGAGCTCTAATACTGTATTGTATCATTCTGCTTATAAATGCTACATTGACTGATGGAATCTTGGAAATGGTATTTAAGTAAACTATGGACATTATTTGATAAAGAAAATGTTCAATAGTTACTCCCGATGTTTGATCATTGATATAATCTTGTAGTTTCCATTAATCCTTGTGATGTTGTGATGTCAAATAAAGAACCTCAGATGTCTCCATGCATCTCTATCACAACAACAGTAATGTCCTCTATCTTGGATGTGTAAAGCTGCTGCTCTGGGTCCATGTCAATTGTCTGCAAGGCTGTGACCATTGCTAATCCTTGTGATAAAAACGAAGAATGCAGGAGTAACGTATGAAGTTGTCCACAGGTCCACTGGACTCTGCTACTGATCCTACTGAGTGGAGGGAGCTATGCTGCCAGCGTGGAGTCCGCAGCTTCCAACTCCACGGAAGAGTTTCCATGCGTCTTCAAACTCAACCAGCTTCATTGCTCCCACGCCGGCGACAACTACCCCAAGTAACTACATCAATCTTCTCTAGCATCTACAATGTTTTTGACAAAATCAATAAGGAATCTAGGGTTTGGTTTCTTTTTACAATTCTTTTATTTATCGAGGTTTCGGGCCAACATGTCCTTCAACACAAAGACTCAGAAGTACTACTTCTAGCCAAATATTACACGCCTTATACCCCCTTTATGTCAATATATCTAATTGAGTATATATTTGAGAGGAAAATGGGTTTTGTTAATTAGGAGTTGTAGATATACACTAATGGACAAAAATTAAGTAAGTGAAAGTGTTTGATGTCGCGGATTGTCTGTTTTTTTTTTTTTTTTTTTAAGGAGACAGAGACAATTCTGTTCACACTTGTTTATCTCGTATATCTTCAATAAAGGTTACTGTGTATCAAATATCTTTCAGAGTTATTATCTGAATCCCGATATATACATACTAAAAGGTACAACTTTCTCAAGTTTTGTCAATGTGTAAAATATCCTTTATAAAGATAGGAGGTATCGTGTATGTTATATGATTATGGCCTCAATTACTTTGTCGTTTAACACAGCTTCATTTCCGATTACGCACAGCGCGTGATATACCTATCATTGAAACAGCAAGTAGGTAAACAGCGTGGTAAGTTTCTTTATTGGGAACTACGAGCTTTCGGACATCAGCTGCCCTTCATCAGGTACAATGGGTGGTTGGAAAAAGTGAACCAATATATACATGCAGTAAATTAGCATAAGAGAAAGCTAACTAACATCTATTTAAAATAATTAAGAAATTTACATAAGAACTAAAGATAAAAGTACGAAATTTCTAAAAAATACGAAATTTCTAAAAATAGACTAAAAATCTGTGTATGACGGATAAAAGGTAAAACACGAGAAAAAGGATGGGAAGAATTGTCATATTGTCAAGAAGCTCCATCCAGATGGGACACCTGTCAATCATTCCTGGACTCCATGGGGGAGGGGGGGGGAGCCACAGATTTGAGGGGTTCTCGGAATCTTATCTGCAAATAAGGAAGACGTGACGCCTCGGTGACTGACGACGCTCACGATTATTATTTTTACCTTGGGATAAGTTGTGATATTATCTGACCCTCTCCCTCCCTAATAATACTCTTGTATATATTTTTATTGGAGGACTAAAAGGTAAATACCCACCTTTATAATAAATTATTTATTCCCAAATTTGCCCTTTCTTTCTTTATCTCCGCGACAATATACCATTACTGTTGAGTTAATCACACCTGAATAGTTATATATCTGAACATTTATTTATTTACTCTGTTCAATTTAAACGATATTTTATGTGGATATTTGAGAATACTAGAGAGAAATGAAGGATATGTTGCAAAGCGACGTAGTTTTCACATAATTTATTACTTTCTAACTTATTGCAAAATTCTTGTCATATCAAGCCAATAGCGTGTAGATAGCTTTGAATATTGTTAATATAGCTTAAGGTAAAGTTTTTTATTGACAGACTTGTGTGTAAGTGCGTGTGTATATCAGTTTGTATATATGTGTGTGTGACTCCTAGAGATCCGTTATAAACAAACTCCTATTTACATCCTTCCATGTGTCCTTCCGCGCAGTTACCTTCAGTGACTCAATCATCAACAGAGAGCTGATGACTTCGTGACCAACCCCGAGGTCGCCAAGTTTCCATCAACCAGTTGATATATTTGTTGTGTGAATTACACTTCTCTTACTTATTCTCTGAGTCATTTGTTCTTTATCTTTGTTTTATTGAATTGCTTGATTAAAGTTGTTTTTTATGAATAATTTTCCATGATGTTTATGATACAAATTTATCATAGTCCATTTACACAATCACCTGTGTGAAATAATAAACCTGATTTAATCAGAAATTTCAATGAGTGATATGTATAGAAGAGGTCAAAGGTAGCCATGTTTTGTAGATGGCCTTGTGTGGTAGGTTCTACTTTGTGTTCTTGTTGAGTTGAAGGTTGTTTATATGGCAAGTAATGGATCTTGTATGCCACCATTATCTAGACTGTCTACTTTGTCATGATATATGATGATGTGATATAGACTGGTGTGTTCTCCACGAGTACTGTGGTCTAGATTACAGCAGTCTAGGTTGATGGGGTTTAGAGAACCATGCCGTCTATAACAACACGTTCTAGTGTACTGTAATCTAACACGGTATATATAGTCTCTACTGCAGTCTAGGTTATTGTGGTCTATACGGCCGCAATCTAGATTACCACAGGCTGGACTAAAACACTCTAGAATACCTCTAGACTATCATGATCTACTGAAGTCTAGGTGTAACTGTGGTCTACCCGGTTTAGACTACTGCAATCTAGGTTACTGTGGTCTACCTGGTTTAGACTGAAGTCTAGGTAAATGTGTTCTACCCGGTTTAGACTCTACTGAAGTCTAGGTAACTGTGGTCTACCCGCCATGGCCTAGAACACAGCAGACAGTAGTTTCACACCAGAAGTGACTAACAATGGCCAACGTCGTGACTTGCCGTCACCGTGGTTTCGTCACATCTGGCTCTACAGGTGGCCGGCCAATCTACAGTAGTGCCACAGCTGGTTTGAACGTCCCGGTGATTTCGGACTGATGCAATACATGTAGAAATGTAGATTTTATCTAACAAGTCGATTTGATAGCAGCACTTACTCAGGTTACATCTAATTGAAACTCTCCCTCGCTGGACCAATTCATAATATTCTTAATTTCTTCTCTATCTTTCTCTCTGTCCCTCTCTGCTTCCATGCAGATGCAGTGAAGACCACAGGTGTGGCGAAGGCTACCATTTATAACTACCATCTTGGTCTTGAGGTGGGTAACGCCAGCCATCACATCGACCTGCCCATTCTGTGGGAAAGAACTCTCGCGGTCTATTGTTGGTGGAGCCCAGTTGGATGACATCAATGAAGACTTATATTTATTATTTTTATACATCAAATAAAAGCCTTATGTAAGGCCTTATACATGTATATATTTAAACCAATTAACCATATATGAACACACACAATATATCAATGTAGTTTCAATCTCTCTCTCTCTTATGACTGAATAGAGTTCCATCCACAGTAGGACCTAGTTAGAGCGCAGTATCACTTGAAGGTAAACACGTCCTATTCTACACAGCCCCATTAACTAGACTGTCAAACTTGTTATAAACTACGCTAAATTCTATAAACTCTGGTCTACAGGCCACGATCTAGACTTGCTTTGTTAAGTCTAACACGGTTCAGGTTATTGTAGTCTATACTAACACGGTCTCTTGGTTACTGCGGTCTATATCATTGTGGTCTAGAGGTCCACAATATAGACTAACCACCACACGAGCTAGAATAACCTATTCTATATTCTGTGGTCCAGATTACTGTCGTCTAGAGTACAGTACAAACAGTACAGTATAAACTAAATACAACGGGATAGAATAACCTATTCTCTATTCTGCTGTCTAGATTACTGCGGTCTAGAGGTCTAAAGTATAGACTTCCACGGGATAAACTAACCCGTTCTATATTCTGCGCTCTAGAGGTTCACAATATAGATTAACCACCACGAGCTGGAATAACCTATTCTATATTCTGCGGTCTATATCACTGTGGTCTATAGGTCCACAATATAGACTAACCACAACGAGCTAAAATAACCTATTCTATATTCTGCGGTCTAGATTACTGTGGTCTAGAGGTCTACAGTATAGACTACCACGAGCTAGACTAACCCGCTGATTAAGACACTCTGGTCTACACGGCTACGATCTAGAATACTAGGGTCAAGACTAAAAAGGTCATAGGTTTATGTAGTATAAAACAACACGGTCTATAGTAAAATAGAGACTGAAATCGATAAAGAACTAAAATCATACTATATTGAAGGTGATGAGTTGTTAGGGTAGAAACTGAAGTGAAAAGAAAGGAAGAATGTTTCTATCCTAACAAGTCCGCACTTACAATAGAGCATATTTTTTCTATTTTGATTTCATTCTCTGTTTTACTAAAGACACCGTGTTGTTTTTCACTATACAAGTTTTGTACAAACTTGTACAAATTTGTACATACCTATGACCGTTTTAGTCTTGAAAGCGGTTTTCAAGATCGTAGCCGTGAAGACCTTAGTTCTTTGGTGGTCAATTATAGGGTTAGTAGTTCTTGGTGTTTCTATATAATATATTTACATTAGATATTAGATTGATATGGAAAATTATAAGTGAAAGGGGCCTATAAGAGAAGAATCTGACTTCAGTTTCTGCCGTTTCAGAGAGAAAATCGACCATTTCATCGATGAGAACAAGGCTCTGGTGAAGAGAATGTTCGGGGGCGACTTCTCCCCCAACGTCGACACCCCAGAACACGACCAGCATGGAGATCCTATCCTCAGTAGAGCCAAACGAGCTCGACCTTTTTACGGATCAGCTTCGGGCAAGTAAGTGTCTATCATCAGTACTGGGTAGATCATATCTGATGGGTAGTTTTACCTCTTTGTAGAATCTTTTTCACAACTGTATGTATTTATAAAACAATATAATGCGGCTTATGTTTGTAGAACGACATTTGAAAATTATCCCGCATGTGTTTCTTTTGAACGAAAAATCGAAATTTATTGGATTTATTAATGGATTCCCATCCCTGGACACTTTATTTTTCCGTTTATCATTACTCTTCTCAATTAATCTTTTCATACCTCATCCCTAAGGTTAGAAATAATCGTTATTTCTCCTTAAAATAAATTTCGTTTTTTAAAAGAAACACATGCGGGATAATTTTCAAATGTCGTTTTGTATATTTATAAATTCAACTGCCATCTATCGATAAATTTTGTAACAAATAAATTTACTGGTAATGTGTTTCTTTTCTATAATATCATCAAATGATTTAAGTTTACTTAAATTTACTTAAAACTTATATTATTGCAGTAAGGTCTGTAGAAATAATATTTGATGATGCTATTGAAAAGTGACAAAACATTGCCAGTAAATTTAATTGTTATATATTTTACTGTATGTTGTGTTGGATGTTATGTGTTATAGTGTTATGTTGGATTACGTTTGTTGATGTTACTGTAACTTTTTCAAACAAACCTTTAACCAGAAAATTAGGTTAATTAACTACTTATAACTACTATCTTAGTTGTAAGACGGTAAATGTGTATATAGGATAAAAAGAGAAAAATATTTTCTGTTTTCCTTCGCTCATGCTTTCCGTCATCATTCTATTGTTTTGATACAAGATTCCAAAATAATATTAAAAGTATAAACACAATTTATCCAATCAAGAGATCAATAAGTCTCTTTATTAGTTTAAAATGGCAAGCTTTCAAGCTTCAACTCATCATCGGATTAATTGTTTCCTAAATATTCGCAATATATATATTTGCATAATATATCTTAAACACCTTTGGTAAATTCGACCAATTTTCATAACCATTCTCATAGGATGTTATGAAATCGAAGCCACCCCTGTACTGATGAGGATCATAGCCCGATACCATGGTATATAGGTTGTTGGCTTTTTGTCTGAATTTACCTAAACTGGTGTTGTGGCTCGTTCTTTATCATCACTAATGTCGTGTCCAATGAAGAGCCTCAGATGTATCCGTACATCTCTATCACAGCAATGTTCTCTATCTTGGGTGTGTAAAGCTGCTGCTCTGAGTCCATGTCAAGTATACTACAGTGCTTATATCTAATGATGTTCAGAATAAGTGTGTACAAAAATTATGCGAAATGCTTAACATGTTTGTAATACACTTTATCCTAATAAAGACATGTGAATGCTACCTACACTGTGGACATCACTGGGATGTTGTTCCCAGGGTGGACGCCTGTGAATCTTCCATTGAGATCGTTACGCCTTACTGGGCTTCCAACAGTGCCGGACGGATCCGAGCTATTGTAAACACTGCCAATCTTCAGCAAGCGATCCAACAAGAAGTCTGTCAGTGGGTACCTTCCTTGTGTCAAATTGGCTGTTCCTTGTTTTATAGCAATGATTGTACACTCATGGCACTCTTTCTGTTTTTGGAGACAGAGACAATTTTGTTTATATTTGATACACAGTTACCTTTATTGAAAACACGAGATAACCAAGTGCAATGATTGGGCTCGTACACTCATGGACAAAACCCATGGCACTCTTTCTGTTTTTGGAGACAGAGACAATTTTGTTTATATTTGATACACAGTGACCTTTATGGAAGACACACGAGATATCCAAGTGCAATGATTGGGCTCGAACACTCATGGACAAACTTATGGAAATGGCACTCTTTCTGTTTTTGGAGACAGAGACAATTTTGTTATATTTGGTACACAGTGACCTTTATTGAAGACACGAGTTAACCAAGTGTAATGATTGTGCTCGTACACTCATGGACAAACTTATGGAAATGGCACTCTTTCTGTTTTTGGAGACAGAGGCAAGTTGTTTATATTTGCTACACAATGACTTTTATTGAAGACACGAGTTAACCAAGTGCAATAATTGGGCTCGTACACTCATGGACAAAACCTATGGCACTCTTGGTTTTTGGAGACAGAGAGAATTTTGTCTATATTTGATACATAGTGACCTTTATTGAAGAGACGAAATAACCAAGTGCAATGATTGGGCTCGTACACTCATGGACAAAACCAATGGCACTCTTTCTGTTTTTGGAGACAGATGCAATTTTGGTTATACTTGATACACAGTGACCTTTCTTAGTTCTTAGAATTAAAGATACTTCGGCCAGTAAATCTTTTCATTATCTCAACGTTTCGACAAAAATCTTTTGTCCTCGTCTGGAGCAAATAAAAACTCCTAGCCAAATGCTTTAAATTTTATTTGCTCCTGACAACGACAAAATAATTTTGTTGAAACGTTGAGATAATAAAAATATTTACTGGTCGAAGCTTCTTTAATTTTAAGTACTATGAATATCGGCCAGGCAAACTCTATCTTCATGAGAGTGACCTTTATTGAAGACACACGATATAACTGAGTGTGAACAGCATCTGTCTCCATAAACAGAAAGAATGCCACTTCCATGAAGGGTTGTCTAAATCCCGATATACATGCTAAAAGCTATAACATCATTGGGTGTTGTCCATGAGTGCAATGTTTATCATCGACTCTTTTCATAAATAAGCTATTGTGTACCAAATATATGTACCAAAAGAGATACCTCTCTTTAATAATACAACAACAACAACAACAAAAAGCCTTTATTTAGGGTCACTTACCCTATACAGGATTCACCAGAGGTATGCATAAGAACAAAGCAGTGAGACAAAGGAAACAACGATATAGACAGAAGAAAAAGAAAAAAAAAGAGAAAAAAAAAACAAGAAAGAGAAAGAGAGAAGCAAGAAAAACAACACAAAAAGAGTAGCAGTAAGAAAATGAGGAGTGGGTGTCACTTGGCCTTCTTCTGAGATATGGACTTGTGGAAACCATAAAACGCCGTAGCAATATACTTATTCTGGGTCATATTGTCAATTATTGATGGAAGTGAAGCACAGAGTCGTTAATAATACATTAAAGAAAAGGTATAGGCGTGTTTTTGACTATGTTTTTATTTGTGTTATCAAATGTTAAAAGTTTTCAAATACAATATATTGTTCATATTATTAATATATATAAAATTATTCTCGGAATAGGTTTATTTTATCTTGAAAGATTTCAAGCCCCAATACTTGTTGTAACTCACAAGGTATCGAGATTATGCAAGTATTTTCCGTTAATCATTACTCTTCACAATTCATCATTTCATACTTCATCCCTAAGGTTAGAAATAATCGTTATTTCTCCTTAGAATAAATTACAATTTTTCGTTCAAAAGAAACATTTGCGGTTAATTTGTCTAACGTCGTTCTACAATCATAAGCCCCATTATATTGTATTATACAAGTATTATACTTGTTGAATATACTTGTATTTTGACTTTATTTCTGTTTACGAAGGAAGCAGAAAACTGATAAATGACCTAATTACCTGTTTTGATGGTTTGAATGTGTGAAGAACGGATGAATTACTTAATATTTTCAACAGATTCAAAATACAACCTTGCACCACGCTGATGAGGGCCAACAGCCCGAAACGCGTCTGTGGTTAGCTTTTCTTGATTAATCAAGAATGGGTATTTGGCCAATTCTGGAATAATTAAAAATCAACGAGAATAGCTGATATTTATTCCGATAGATGGCGCCAGCCATCAACAACTTTCAGTTGCACGATAAGGAGATGCCTTTTTCGTAACATAATTATCATGTTGGTTCGAAGATATTTATAGAAACTTCTTAAAATTAACTACTAAAGGCACCATAGCCTAAAGTTACAAAATTGGTTCTTTTGGACTTAGAGGTACAACCTGGACCACGTTGACGAGGGCCAACAGCCCGAAACGCGTTCGTGGGTAGCTTTTCTTGATTTATCAAAAAAATGTGTTGGCCAAATATCAGGGAACAGGTAAAATCAACGTTTAGTTGATTTCTGTTCCACTAGATGGCGCTCTGTCATCTAAAAAAAAAGTTCATTTGAACGTGGACAGGATATGCCTCTTTTTAAAATGGTCTGATATCTGTATTTCTTAAAATGACAATAAACGCCTACTAATACTTTATTGCTGGGTCAAAGAACATGTTAGGAAGTGCTCCTTTATTATTGTTCATGGCACAAAATGAAGTGTATGATAGTAACTTGGATTTGGTAGTGAAAAATTAACATTTGAAGTATATTCGTGACACCGTATTATATTCACATCATCAGTTTAAAATTTTCTTCGGTTATTAAACGATGGATTATTGGTCGTTGAGACTTCGAGCAAATTCCTCCAGAGTGGGCGACGAAGAATTGACACTGAACCAATCTGGGAAATCTTCAGTTTTGGATGACTTGGAGGTAGTTTCTGAAGTTCTGGAGTACAACTTTTTTCGAGGTCGACGATCGCCCGTTTGACAAGTGAACTTACGACGTGATTCCTCCATCTTTAGGGGACAACCAAGATGTCTTGGGGAATCAACTATTCAAATAGCCATTTTGTATTGTGTATTTTATACCCTATTGTCGTTTTTCAGCAAAGTTCCAATAATTGGACTCGTGATTTTTCTTATGATTGTTTTTTTTTTTTTGGTTATTAATTCCAAGTACATAAGGGTAAGGAAATGCTAGTCATAGTGAATATGGATTTTATATTGTCGTCTTTCAGCAAAATTCCAATAATAAGACTCTTGGTTTTTCTTTTGATTATTTTTTTTTTTGGTTATTTAATCCCAAGTACATAGAAGGGGAAAGAAATGCTAATTATAGTGAATATGAATTTTATAGAGTTTTTAATGTAAACAACAACAACAACAAAAAAGCCTTTATTTAGGGTCACTGACCCTATACAGTATTCACCAGAGGTATGCATAAGAACAAAGCAGTGAGACAAAGGAAACAACAATATAAACAGAAGAAAAAAAAAAGAAAGAGAAAGAGGGAAGCAAGAAAAAACAACACAAAAAGAGTAACAGTAAGAAAGTGAGGAGTGAGTATCACTTGGCCTTCTTCTGAGATATGGACTTGTGGAAATCATAAAACGCCGTAGCAATATACTTATTCTGGGTCATATTGTCAATTATTGATGGAAGTGAAGCACAGAGTTGCCCTTTTTAATGTAAACACATCATATGTCTATATATGTATAAAGCAGTTGGATATTTGTACTTACAAGGTGTTGAAATTCCATTTGGTTATGTTTACTTACAAGAAAGAGATTGAATATACTTTTATCAATCGTACATATAAGATTATATAGGGTTAATAGGAGAGAAAAAAGTAAAATTAAATATTATTTTCATCAGAGGAATCCACTGAGGGTCGTCTGGTATAATGTCACATCCTGAAGTCGGACAGATCTCCCCGACTATTGTCATGTCGAGGAATAGCTTCAAAGCAGAGAGAGAGAGAGAGAGAGAATTAATATATTTTTATTGACATCTTGTCAATACATATAAAGTGCACAGTCTGCACTATTTATGAGAAAATGAGAAATTTATAATGAGGATAATGGTTATAATAAAAAAAAATGATTTTAAAAATGATTAAAAAATACAACTATGTACATGGCGCCTCTGCCACCGCTGCAGAGTTTGATGGAAGATCGCCAATGGGTCCACAGCGACAGAGAGAGAGAGAGAGGGGTCAGCCTGTGTAAGAATCGTTTGCCATTAAAACATTATTAAAAAAAAAAAGGTTTTCAATGCGGGAGTCAATTCCAGGTTGGGCCTATCGAATACCTGTAGGTTTCACCAATCATTTTATTATTTTATGTTGTTTTTAAATACATATCTTACCTTGAAATGGAAGCAAAACTTATTTGATATATATGTATAAATATCAAAAATAAAATGGCATATCCTGACCAGGAGCACATGTGCTTTGCAGAAGGCAGAGCGCCTTATTTTTTATTTCAACACCTGACCTTTTTATCTTTTATTTTTTCTTTCATTTTTTCATATATAAATATATATATATAACTTTAAAAATCCAAATAGCATATAAATACTGTATATTGATCATGTATTTTGCCAAAATATATGAAACATAAATATTATAGAAAATATGTTTAACTCTATTTATATATTGAAGAAGGCATATCCTGACCAGGAATACATGTGCTTTTTAGATGGCAGAGCGCCATCTAGTGGGACAGAAATCAACTTAACATTGATTTAATCTGTTCCCTGATATTTGGCCAACCCATCAAGAAAATCCAACCACGAACAAATTTATCAAGAAAATAGTTCAGCCAAATATCAGGGAACAGGCTAAATCAACTTTTAGTTGATGATTTTAAAGCATTATCTTGTCACACTTGAAAGTTTTGTGATCATTTGGAACTAAGAATCATTCAGGGATGTATTTCTTATATTCAAGATATTATAATATTTTAATTGATAACGTTTTGTGGACGATTGATCGCCACAAGGACATGTATGAAAAACAATATTAAAAAAATAAAAAGATCAAGTGTTAATAATAAAAACAAAGTAGGCATATCCTGACCAGGAATACATGTGCTTTTTAGATGGCAGAGCGCCATCTAGTGGGACAGAAATCAACTTAACATTGATTTAATCTGTTCCCTGATATTTGACCAACCCATTTTCTTGATAAATCAAGAAAAGTCATCCACGAACGCGTTTCGCGCTGTTGGCGTTCGTCAGCGTGGAGCAGGCTGTACCACTGCGACCTAAAAATATTTTTTTCAATGTTTAGTTGATTTCTGTTCCCCTAAAAAGCACGTGTGCTCCTGGTCAGGATATACCTACTTTGTTTTTAATAACATGTTTCGTGTTAAAAATAAAATGTATTGTTTATTAAAACGTTAATCTAAATTTGCATATGTTGCAGATCTCTTCAGACTCAGAAGTGCAAAGGAGAATGCAGCTGTGAGCAACGTTACAAATGGCATCGTCTTTTAGCCTTTGATCCTGATGATGATTGCAAGGGTCTTTTTATGGATTGGTTCCTTTTCGCCAGCTGTTGTCTGTGCCGTTGTTCTACGATTAAGTAGAGTTCGTCTGCAATTGTATTGACTATGCAATTTATATGCAAATCAACTCCCTTTGTACCAAAGCTATATTCAAATACCCTATCTATTTATTGATATTTTAGGGATTTTATTAAGGATTTGTTTCGACATTGCCAGGAATATTTTAATTTCCACTTTTACACAATTAAAATATACAATTAAACAATTATACACCAAAAGCGAATCCTTCTTTTTCTAGATGTTCCTTTGTTTTGGAATGGAAATTTATATTTTTGCTATGAAAGGACTTTTTAAAACATTTCTAATCAAATTTTTTGGTAAGCAAACATTTAAATATAAATAATTTTATTTCGTTTTATTCACACATACACGCAAGAATTCTTGTTCCAACATCTTTTTAAATCAAAATAAATACTTTTTTTCTTATATTTTTACCAAGTTTCATTTTGAGACATCTTTTGATATCATTATACTTTATATGTGATATTTTATTAGTTTTTTAAAATTAATTTTACACCTTTTTTTCTTAAAATATTAATTGTTAGCATTTTACATTTTGGTGTTAAATTACCTTTTGATGTTTTACTATTGAAATATTTGATAAAATGAAAAACGAATTATTATATATAAAGTATGTAACACACATTTTATATAATTGAATTACTTTTGCACATTAAAAGTTTAAAACATCAGCTGCTAATAAAATATGAACATTCTAATTCAAATATTCACAGATATAAATCTAAAAAAAATTATTTTAGTGGAAATCTCTCTGTTTATATTTCTACATAAATATATAACGACATAATCTACATTTTTTACGTATATAATTTCAAATTTATTTTTCATATTGCTTTGTGCGCGCCTTTAAATTCCTATCTTATTTAAAATATGAATTATATAACAGATGCTAAACAATTTCATTAACAAGTTTATAAAATAGTATACATTCTGCAACATCTTCGTACACATTTATTTTTAGCAAATCTTTATTGTCTTAGTAAAGTCTGATACAGCCTTTTATTGTTTATTTTCGGAACGCCAAAAAGTGACAAAAACAAATCAAAAAGGGATGATGATAACCTGCGTCTTGCAGATTAACATTTTCATAGAAACATATATATATACATATTTATTGCTAGCTATATATCACCATCTTCTCTCTTCAAACACGAAATCTCACAGGCGGTCTCCTCGCTCGAGGTGGGTTCCGCCTTAGGACAGGACCCTCCTCTTTCAAGGCCTCAGGGTCCAGCGAGCGAAGAGGCTCCAATGACTTTCCATCGTCTGTATCACTCTGAACCTCTGAATCTTGATCCGACCGCTGGCTAGTTAGTCCTGGCGACAGCGACTCCATATAACCTCTGTCTCGTACAACCTCCGAGATTATGGCACTGGGACCTGCTCCTCTTGAGTGCTCGGGTTGACGCTCTCCATCTCCACTCTCATCTTCCTCACCATTCCTCCACCTTTTTCTAATTTGATCCCTGTGATAGGCCTTTACCTGTCCGTGGATCAAAATGGTGTAGACTCTAGTTCCCTTCTTGCCCACAATTTTTCCTGGGATCCATTTATCACCACCTCTAAAGTTTTTACACCACACTAAATCATCTATCTGGAATTCTTCCAAATGGGTTCGCCGATCATACTTCATTTGCCTGGCTTGCTGGTCGCTAACTCTAGATGCCAAGCTGGGATGTATCAACGATACTCTGGTTCGAAGCGCACGCCCAATAAAGAGCTCTGATGGAGTCTTTCCCGTTGTCACATGCGGGGTGCTTCGATATGCCAGAAGAACTTTTGATAAGGTGTCTTGAATGGTATCCCCAATTTTCCTTTTATTTTTATCCAGGGCAGTCTTAATTGTTCTAACCGCTCTTTCAGCCAAGCCATTACTTTGCGGGTGGTACGCCGGGATCAATGTTTGTTTAATTCCATTTCCTTCCAGAAAACCTTTCATTTCACTACCAGTAAACTGAGGTCCATTATCAGATACAAGTTCCTCCGGTAGACCATAGGAAGAAAAAAAGTCGCCGTAGTTGCTCAATGGTTTTGCGTGTGGTGGTCTCTCTCATTGGGATGGCTTCGATCCACTTTGAATGACTATCTACCACTATTAATAAATTAATGTTTTCCTTATTTGCAAAATCAATGTGAATTCTTTGCCAAGGTCTGGTTGACCATTTCCAGGGTTGCCATTTTCCTTTATTTGGCCCATCCTGGGATTGCTGACAGCTTCTGCACTTATTTACCAAAAACTCGATTTGGGTATCTAGATTTGGCCACCAAAAATGTGATCTTGCTACAGCCTTCATTTTGTTCATACCGGAATGAGTCTCATGAAGACAGTTCAACATTTTTATTCTGAGAGATGGTGGAATGACAACTCTCATTCCCCAAACCAAACACTCCCCATCTACAGTTAGCCCAAGTTTCCTTTGAAAATAAGGTCTGAGGTGATCAGCCACCTTTTCAGGCCAGCCTTGCTGAGTATAAAATTTGGCCAATGAGAGCACTTCGTCTTTTTCAGTTTCCGTGGCAATTTCCTCTGCTGTGATCGGCAATTCTTCCACATAGGATAAAGCATAGACATTATTTAATCTTGGAATTTCTTCACAGCCCACAGGAAAACGTGACAGAAGATCTGCATTCCCATGGTCTTGAGTTCTTCTAAATTTAATATCGTAAGTATAAGCTGACAAAATAAGCGCCCAACGCTGCAATCTTGAAGTAGATAAGGTGGGGATTCCTGATCTTGAGCCCAAAATGGTCACCAATGGCTTATGGTCTGTAATAAGAATAAATTTTCTTCCATAAATAAATTGATGAAACTTGGTAACTCCATAAATAATGGCTAGAGCCTCCTTCTCAATCTGAGAATAATTTTGTTCTGCTACCGATAAAGTCCGTGAGGCAAACATAATCGGTCTCTCCTGGCCTTCTATAATATGTGACAACACAGCGCCCACTCCAATCTGCGATGCATCAGTGGCCAAACACAATGGCAAAGTCGCATCATAAGGGACTAGCACCCTCTCAGAGGTAATGCTATTCTTGCACTTGTCAATGGCCTCTCCACATTCCTTTGTCCAAACCCAAGGACGTTTTTTGTGAAGAAGCTCATGAAGAGGCTTCAAAAGCTCTGGCAAATTGGGTATGAACTTCCCATAAAAGTTTACCAAACCAAGAAATGACCTTAATTCAGAGATATTCGTAGGCGTTTTGGCCTTCTGTATTGCTTGTACCTTATGATCTAAAGGTCTGATGCCCTCTTCCGTGACAAGATGTCCTAAATATTCAATTTCTTTTTGCAAAAATAGGCATTTTTCTTTCTTTAGTTTGATATTATACTTCGCCAAGCGAGCAAATATAGTCTTCAACAACGCCAGATGTTCTTCAATTGATGCTGTGGCTATAAGGACATCATCAATATAACAAATTACGCCTCCTATACCTGACAAAACCCTATCCATTACAGATTGAAAATAACTGGGCGCATTTGCCAATCCAAATGGCATTCTCTTAAACCTGAAAAGCCCTTTATGAGTATTTATCGTTAGTAACGGTCGGGTGCCTGGGTCCACCTCTAATTGCAGATAAGCGTTCCTCAAGTCCAATTTAGAAAAGTATTTTCCCTTGGCCAATGTGGAGAATAAATCTTGCTGTGTGGGAAGGGGATAGGCCGCAGTGTCCAAATATTTATTTAGAGTTACCTTGAAGTCGCAGCAAATTCTGATCTCTTTATTTTTCTTCGGCACTACAACCACTGGAGTGGCCCATTTACTGCTCGCCACCTCACATAGATAACCCTTAGCCACCATTTTGTCTAATGCTTCAGTAACTGCTGGCCTAATGGCGAAAGGCACCGGACGAGCCTTATGGAAAATTGGATTCACATCACACATGTTTACTGAAAATGTGAAACCTTTTATTGGTTCGGTTGTCTCCACAAATAGGGCTTGATTTTCCTTCAAAATTTCCTCAATGGTAATTTCCACAGGCATATGTTTTACCGCGAAACAGCCCAATTTCAATCTATTTATCCATTCTCTTCCCATCAAAGCCCTCTTTTCTCCTTTCACCACCAACGCTCTAAGTTTGTAAGTAATATCTTGACACTCCACTTTGACATTGATTTTACCCAGAATGGGTACCACGGTACCATCATAAGTTCTTACAATAATACTCGCTTTTTCCAATTTCAAGTGTTGAAGACTATTTTTAAAATCCTTTTCTGATATCAGTGTTAGACCACTACCCGTATCCATTTCAAATTTAATAAAGTTTCCTTCTACTTTTAACTCCATCAGATAGGGAGGGTCACTTGAGGCAAAATTAATTTTATACTCAGGTATCGTCACGCTTATAATTTTCTGGACATACTCTTCCTCCTCTTCTTGGTCTCCTATCTGATGTATATTTCCCGGCTGATTCTGATGTTGCCTTAGATTTCTTCTACTGCTCCAACATATTGAGGCAATGTGTCCTTTTTTATTACACTTAAAGCATATCGCCTCCTTAAATCTACATAGTTCTTTATGCTGTTTACCACAATGTTTACATTTGCCATTCTGGAAATTTGATTCAACCTTGCGTTCCATCCTCAACTTATCTACACAATCTTCACCCTGCTCCAAGTGAAATAATTTTGTATTTTTCTCGGCCGCTTCCATAGATAATGCTATCTCAATTACTTTAGCTAAAGAAATGTCGCCCTCCGACAAAATTCTATTTTGTATTTTGGCATTATATAATCCACAAACCATTTTATCACGTAAAGAATCCTCCAGAAAATTTCCAAAGTTGCATGAGGAAGCCAAACGCTTAATTTCCACCAAGTAATCCGAGATGCTTTCTTCCTTTAATTGCATTCTTTTAAAAAAAATGAACCTCTCTACTACAATTGAGCGCTTTGGAGAGAAGTGCCTTTTCAAGATATCTATTAGGTTATCAAAAGTTTTATCTTTAGGTAGAATAGGACTGCACAAATTCTTCAAAACACCATATGTTTTACTTCCCATGAGGGTTAGGAGATAAGCCTTTTTCTTCTCATCCCCTGCCTCCTCCAATATGAGAAACTGTTCCAATCGTTCATAAAACGTTTCAAAAGTTTCAGTTTCCTCATTATATTCCTTAAATTGGTAACTAGCCATTTTTTTTTACTCTTTCTTAAATTTGCATCCTAAAACTTTGCAATTTGTGTCTTTTAAAATTTACTTTCAATTATATGCAAAATCAAAGATATTTTCTAAAAATATTTACTTCAAAATTCGAGGGTACTTACTCTTATATCCTCGTCGCCAAATGCAACATCTTCGTACACATTTATTTTTAGCAAATCTTTATTGTCTTAGTAAAGTCTGATACAGCCTTTTATTGTTTATTTTCGGAACGCCAAAAAGTGACAAAAACAAATCAAAAAGGGATGATGATAACCTGCGTCTTGCAGATTAACATTTTCATAGAAACATATATATATACATATTTATTGCTAGCTATATATCACATTCTCGCTTGGAATTTTTTCCCCTTTTAAAATACTCCTTCAAGTACTCTTGCATTCTTTCATCTGGGTGCATTTTCATCTGTACCAGTTACTTGGTCAGAGACACTTTCATTAAAGGACTTTAGGGCAAAATACTTCATCCAATTTCTTCCCTTTTAAAATATATTTATATATTATTATTATGGACATATGTTAGTGATAAAATTCATCAATGTCATTGACATTTAGGATAGTTTATTTTTTTTAAATGAAGTGTTAAAACATTGTACCTCTTTTAGAGATATTATTAATTGAGAATAATTAATATATATAATTATATTTTTAATTAAAAATGCATATATTGGATCAAAATATCATGCCTTTTTAATTGAAGATTTATTTATGAATTGCTCTATTTTCAATATAATTATATGTAGAGAGCACCTTTATATATATTTTTAAAAATATAGTGCAGCTTATTATTTTAATGATTATTCTTTAAATTCACACATTATTTGAAATGTGACAAAATTGGAATGTGATTTATTCCACTTTGACTACCAAACTTGCGCATTTTGCCTTTTCAAACGTTTCATTTATCTTGTAAAACATTTAATAAATATCCTTTTTTAAGTCAAACAAAAAAAAAAACTTGGGCATTATTTTTATTATTTCACTGAACTATATACCTCCATTTTATATTTCATCCTAAAGTATTCTTTTTCATTTTGTATTTCTTTCTTTAACTGTCCTTACATTAGCTCATAAAAATAATAAACATTTTTATAATGTGTATGTAATTTATACTTTTTGGCAATGTGTTTCTTTTCACATATATATAATAAAATTTATATTATATATATAATTTTATAACTAGTTACGTCAAAACTAATTTTAATAATTGAAATATTTTTATAATAAAATGCTTTCAAGGCTATTTTTGTATATAATATAAAACGAAAAAATGATTTTCTTATCAACATATCTTTAAAAGAAATTTAACAGCTCATAATAATATATACAACAATTAACAATTTGAAAGAAAATTAAATTATATTCACTGTTTTCATACTATAAATGCGTATATAAAATAATTTAAAAAATAAATTTGGTAAATCAGTGAATTTCAACATTAAATTTAAAAAAATGGTTTGGTGTATTAATTATATAAATATGGTATAATATCAAAATATTTATTAAAATACACTTTTTTACTGTAATTGTGTGAGGGGTCGGTTATAGATATTTTAATTATATATTTACGTCTGTTTTTTAAATGTGTATATTCAAAGTAATGAACGATGATATTTCATTATATATTCTTGTTGTAAAAATAATGTTTTAAATATATTTTATATTGTGTACTTTTTCATGCATCACATGTTACAATAAAACAAATAAATCTTAATTGATAATTTTTTCTAATATTCTCGGAATTATTATTTTTCTTACCTTTCAAATCAAAATAGATTAAAAATCTATTCTCCATCATATGTATATGATTTGCTAATTGTATATTCATTCTATGGTACATTTAAAATATATTTTCTAAACCACATTTTTAAAATATCATTTTGTAGTCATTTCTGTTGTAGAGATTTTTTAAATGAAATATAAATAAACCTTTATTTATAAATGTATAAAAATATATAGTTTGAGAATATATTATTTAATAATGTCTCTTTCTTTTTATTCGGTTGTACAAAATCTCATTATGATAAATTCATAATTTTTAATAAAATTTCATTTTTGTCTTTTATCGCTTGTTTTTTGTTCATGTGTTATTCCTGTATCATTTAGTTAACACTAAATTCATTGGCCACAACAACAACAATAACAACACTAATAATAAATAAATACAAGCTGTAAACATATGCATCAAATGTACTTTTGCAATATTGTGATAACTTTTTTATATCTTCTGCATTTATTTTTACCCTAATATATGAGGTCGAAATCAAGGTAGTGCCACAGAAAAATGCTTTGAGTTTCTTTTACAATTAAAAGATTAGAAATTAACAACATTTATGTTTTTTTCTAAATAAAATAAAACAATTTTTACAGTCCATTTCTCAAAAGGAAAAATTAAATGGTAATGAGCCCAGTTTAATCTCTGAACAATTCTTATAGTCAGCTTATAAATTGTTAATTATAGTGAAATCCTTAAACGATAACAATCATAGTAGTTAGCAATTTTTATCCTCTTTTAGAAGGTAAAACAATTTCTCAAGTCCATATCGCACAAAAGAAAAAAATATAGTATGAGCAGAGTTTAATCTCTAGACCAGGGGTGGCGAACGTGCGGCCTTAAGGCCGCATGTGGCCTTTTCTTGCCTAAGTTGTGGCCTTTTCATAAATTCAAAATTATAAAAAAAATTTCGAAGTTTTTAATTACTTTCATTATTTTATTGAAAACATCTAATACGAATGTCATATATTATATAATATTTATATATATATATGTGGTGTGAAATCCTGTCGACTATAATGTGATAAGTTCCTGTTGACTCTTGTAGAATCCTGTCGACTAAAACTGTGGTGAGGTTTCCAGTCGACTTAAACTATGGTGTGAATCCCTGTCAACTCTCGCTATACTGTGTTGACCGAGAGGAACAGTCAGGATGGGGAGTTTTTCAGTACCTCTCTGCACCTTGAAAGACCTTTAACAGTTCTCACAAAGTACAGGCAGTTGTGGTAGCATTCTTCGTAGATCGTGAAATGCGTGGTGTCGCTGGAGACCCACTGGCGATTCTCCACCAAACTCTGCAGCACTGGCAGAGGCGCCATATTCATTGTACAAAGTGTATATAATCCATATTATCTTTTTTTTTTTGACGTGACAACGTCTTAAATTAGGTTGCGGCTGGGAGTCACTTATGAAAAAGTGTAACGCCCGGTAACGTTACGATGAGTCATCGAACGAGAGTGCTGCGCGCGCAGCGCTAGAGAATTAGGCGCATTGAATCGGCGCATGCTTGTCTCTGTCTTTGTCTTTCTCGAACGTTCTTGGCGTTGGAAAAACAAGAAAGCGTCATAATACAAGTTCACACGTGTGGTTAAAGTATCGTCAGCTGTGTCTGTAGTGAAAATGTGGAGTGCTTAGATTCGTCATTTACAACAACTACAACAATAAAGGTAAATAATTGTACACTGATATTTCATTATCGTAAACTATGATTGATTGATTAATTGTTAGATTGACACAAAAGTTGAGAAACTGAGTTTATAGGTTATGTCATACTATTGATAAATGTTGATAGTGTTAAGTAAATTATTAGTTTAAAATTAATTAATTAATTAATTATTATTTTACAAATTTTAAATAGTTTCAAATTTATTTAGCAAAAATTTGAACCTTCGATCTGAATAAATGTTTTGATTTTCGAATTGATTCTTTAAAATTACAAATATTAAGAAAAAGTGGCAGATATAAGAAAACTTTATTTAAACTGTGTTGAGCAAGAATTTTAACATCTAATTTAAGTAAATGTTTTAATTTTCAACTTCATCATTTACAATTACAAATTTTATTTAATTTCAAATTTATTTAGCAAAAATTTGAACCTTCGATCTGAATAAGTGTTTTGATTTTCAAATACCAACGCGGCTGGTGGAGTGGCGATCTATCGTAAATTATCATCGACATCTACGGCGGAAGTGTTCCAAGTTGCGATTACAGACGTAACTCGTGTCATTAAAACCAAGGGTGACATGTGCATGACTGAAGTTACTTGCTTCGCCGCTAATACTAGCTTCAAGTTTATACTCGGTGCTGTATATATTCATCCAGGAGCTAGTATGCAGGATATTGGAATGTTACTATGGCAAGGACTCGGTCCGTACATTCACAACAGCCAGTACGTGCCACCGTTCGTGCAAGTTGATTCTAGTATACCGATTCTTCTGTGTGGTGATTTTAACAAAAACGTAAAGCCTGACAACTCGTTTCTTAATTTCATGAAAAATACGTATAATCTTGATTGCGTATCAAACGTTTCTAAGTCAACTACGTTAAAAGGAACAACTATCGACTTGACTTTCGCAAGACACATTACAGCAGAAACACTTCCTTTCATTTCATATTTCTCCTATCATCGTCCTATCCTCAACAAAATCACTCAAATAGGAATTAGTTAAGTTTAAGTTTACATGTACAATGTTTTAGTAAACAAAATATATTTCTATAGTTAAAATTTGTGCAATTCTTATTTTCATTCAATTCCTTGTTCCTATTGTGCAATTTAATTATATTCATATCAATAAATATTCTACCGTTGTCACGTAAAATCTTCGCCCGTAAAACCGACTTTACAGGCAACCATTGTTTTTTTCAAATAGTGCAGACTGTGCACTTTGCATGTATTGACGAGATATCAATAAAATTATTTTAATTGTCAATTGTCTAAAACCCCGGAAAGGGGCTGTTTACTGGGTGTCGGCTATGTGCTTTTACTCTGCCTCGTAGCTGTCCCCAAACCACTCTTTTTCTGTTTTTATTTTTACATCATCATTTTGAGTTTCAATACAAATAAGATGATACAGATTATTTCAATAAAGATATAGCAGATCATATAAAACACGTGGGGTGGTAGCAAATAGGAGCAGTGTACATTTTAATAGGAGGGTATGATCTTATAAATTATTGACTCCAACTCAACTAATTAGAAGATATGTAAACTATACTAACATTGACATTATATTGCTATTCAAAATTTACTACATATATATATGTTATATTAAAATATTTCATTTGAATTATATATTTTATAGATGCAAATACTCTGCTAAATCGACCGCCAGAGGTCACGCTTCCGCTATATAAACTCATTGTTGTTGTTCCCCGATGGCCGACCCAAAACTTTGTAATTATGTAAATAATCTTTTCGTTTTTTTTTTTATTCTTACGCCTTAAGCCAGGCGGTACTTTTTACCAAATTATGTTCTTATATATTTTACTTTAGCACAATAAAAGCAATTACTGATCAAAACTATTTTTATTATTTTACTTCAAGATTCTAGCCACGACTGCATCACCAATACCATATAATACTAAAAAGAACCAGCAAATAACACCATTACAATAATCCTCAACATGATCTAAATTCAAACAGAAAATCATATCTTTTTTTCTTTATATAAGATATATATATATATATATAAATAGAATAGAAGTATATATTAATATAATCTTCTATTTTCAAAGTTTCTGTTCATCGTCGCTTAAATATATACGACTTAATCTGTTTATATATTTTCAAATTGTCATTTTTGTTCTTCTGTTGATTGACCCTTTTCAGAGCCATATAAGTTACGCAGGGCTAGTTCGATTCCAACCTGCCATTGTTCATGAGTAATTGAAGTGTTTGGGCTCAACAGTTACGCCTGATAAGAGAAAAGCTTTTGCTGATGATTCATCAGCGGGAGGTATGCGCTGGCTAACTTGTTAAATTTAGTGCAAGGTCATGGGTCAATTATTTTAAAACGAATAAATACAAATTTTGAAGTTTTATCAAAAATATATAAATATACAATTGATAATAATAATTTTTAAAGTTACTTATACAAACACGTTTCGATATTCTAAAATATATTTTTCGCATGATAATTAGTTTCACATATTAAACATTGAAAAAATATATTTATAATTGATAAGAAACTAGATATAGCATTAGTACTTTTTAATAGATATCTTATTTGTTAGTTTTTTTTAATAGGAAAAATGAATATTTTGTAAACGATAACCTTGAAACCTAATATTTGAAAAATAATTATGAAACCAGTTATTTTTCTCATTTATTTTCTTCGTCAAATTATACTTTTCCACAAGCTCAATGCTTATTCAATTTAGAAGCATTTTGAATTATGAATGAAAAAAAGGAGATTTAAAGATAATATTTGATCACATTCAGCTCATCTTGGAAGCCATCGTTGTATGTTTGGTGTTGGCTTAGAATTCCACGGGGTTTCTTCAGCTGACTTTCGCTAGCCCCCGGTTCCAGAGCTGTCCGTGGAGCTTCCACTCTGCTAGGGTTCGCTAGCCCCCGGTTCCAAAGCAGCCCGTGGATCTTATACCCTGCTGGGGTTCGCTAGCCCCCGGGTCCAGAGCAGTCCGTGGATCTTCTACCCTGCTGGGGTTCGCTAGCCCCCGGTTCCAGAGCTGTATGTGGATCTTCTACCCTGCTGGGGTTTGCTAGCCCCCGGTTCCAGAGCAACCCGTGAATCTTCTACCCTGCTGGGGTTCGCTAGCCCCCGGTCCCAGAGCTGTCCGTGGAGCTTCCACTCTGCTGGGGTTCGCTAGCCCCCGGTTCCAAAGCAGCCCGTGGATCTCATACCCTGCTGGGGTTCGCTAGCCCCCGGGTCCAGAGCAGTCCGTGGATCTTCTAAACTGCTGGGGTTCGCTAGCCCCCGGTTCCAGAGCTATCAGTGGAGCTTCTACCCTGCTGGGGTTCGCTAGCCCCCGGTTCCAGAGCAGCCCGTGGATCTTCTACCCTGCTGGGGTTCGCTAGCCCCCTGTTCCAGAGCTGGCCTTGGATCTACTACCCTGCTGGGGTTCGCTAGCCCCCGGTTCCAGAGCTATCCGTGGAGCTTCTACCCTGCTGGGGTTCGCTAGCCCCCGGTTCCAGAGGAGCCCGTGAATCTTCTACCCTGTTGGGGTTCGCTAGCCTCCGTTTCCAGAGCTGTCCTTGGATCTTCTACCCTGCTGGGGTTCGCTAGCCCCCGGTTCCAGAGCTGTCCTAGGATCTTCTACCCTGCTGGGGTTCGCTAGCCCCCGGTTCCAGAGCAACCCGTGGATCTTCTACCCTGCTGGGGTTCGCTAGCCCCCGGTTCCAGAGCTGTCCTCGGATCTACTACCCTGCTGGGGTTCGCTAGCCCCCGGTTCCAGAGCTATCCGTGGAGCTTCTACCCTGCTGGGGTTCGCTAGCCCCCGGTTCCAGAGGAGCCCGTGAATCTTCTACCCTGTTGGGGTTCGCTAGCCCCCGGTTCCAGAGCTGTCCTTGGATCTTCTACCCTGCTGGGGTTCGCTAGCCCCCGGTTCCAGAGCAATCCGTGGATCTTCTACCCTGCTGGGGTTTGCTAGCCCCCGGTTCCAGAGCAACCCGTGGATCTTCTACCCTGCTGGGGTTCGCTATCCTCCGGTTCCAGAGCAGTCCGTGGAGCTTCTACCCTGCTGGGGTTCGCTAGCCCCCGGTTCCAGAGCTGTCCGTGGATCTTCTACCCTGCTGGGGTTCGCTAGCCCCCGGTTCCAGAGCTGTCCGTGGAGCTTCCACTCTGCTGGGGTTCGCTAGCCCCCGGTTCCACAGCAGCCCGTGGATTTTCTACCCTGCTGGGGTTCGCTAGCCCCCGGTTCCAGAGCTATCCGTGGATCTTCTACCCTTCTGGGGTTCGCTAGCCCCCGGTTCCAGAGCAGCCCGTGGATCTTCTACCCTGCTGGGGTTCGCTAGCCCCCGGTTCCAGAGCGTCCGTGGATCTGCTACCCTGCTGGGGTTCGCTAGCCCCCGGTTCCAGAGCTGTCCTTGGATCTTCTACCCTGCTGGGGTTCGCTAGCCCCCGGTTCCAGAGCGTCCGTGGATCTGCTACCCCGCTGGGGTTCGCTAGCCCCCGGTTCCAGAGCTGTCCGTGGAGCTTCTACCCTGCTGGGGTTCGCTAGCCCCCGGTTCCAGAGCTGTCCTTGGATCTTCTACCCTGATGGGGTTCACTAGCCCCCTTCTCAGAGCAGTCTCAGGAGCATCTATTATCATATTCTCCTCTTCATAAAAATACACATTATATTATCAAGAAGGAATTCCAGGAATTTAGAGGGTATTTGCCAAATGTATTGCACTGGAAGAAGTTGCAACTGATGTTTCTGAAAGCAATGTCAAGTCATCAGGCTCCTCGCTGGCTTCAAGTTGCCTCAGCTCTATCTCTGATGATCGCCAGAGCTCTTCATGGCGCTCCCGTTTCTTGGCCTTTCTAGCTCGTCTTGCGCCCAATTGACATATTATATCATTTTTGTGGCTTTCCAAGCGAACGGAAACTTCTTTCAGCAATTTTCTTACGCTGTAAGGTGGCCGGGTTTTTGAACGCTGGAAGAAGTATCTTTTTGGCGTACATGGGGGACAGTGAGGAATGGATCGCTCTTTAACCTCCTTCAGAAAGAAAGCGTCCTCCGCCATATTTTTCCATTCTTTTTTTGATAGCTCCTCTGGCTTCTCGGAGCTGTCAAATTCTTTGTAATGAAGCTCGCGTCCGAAGCTGACCCTTTTTGGCATATGAAGAGGCTCTTCATTTCTGTCTTTGCAAGAAAGAATTTCGATCTCTTGGTTGAAATATTTGGTTAATATGCCGTCATAATCGTAATTAACTTCTTGAATTTTCTTTTTTCGGGAGGCTTTCTTGAATGGCCAGCACATCTTGGCGTCGGATATAGATTTATTGGGGGATAATTGTTTAATAAATAATGAGCTCTTTTACTCACATAACAACTAGAGATATTTTAACTCGCAGCTTATAATCAGAAAATGACACACACACACAAAGGCTAATTGAATCTCTATTACTACCAAAATATTTTTTTAGTATCGATTATTTGAAAATTAATTTTTTGAATGAACTATTCTTATTTTTATCTGAAAATAAATTGGTGTGTTAAGTTGAGATAATCAATAAGAAAGTTTCATAAATATATTTTAAATTGAAAATTTACAATCATTTTGGAAAGAAGTGTGTTACTAACAAATTCCTCTTATTAAAGCAAATAATTAACCATTCGAATCCAAAAACCTAACTGTCCCATGATGTTTCAATTTGGGATAAATTTGTCTTTCTTTTATAAATATTTCTAATACAATATAATATAATGCGGCTTGTGATTGTAAAACGACATTTGAAATTATCCCGCATGAGTTTCTTTTCAACGAAAAATCAAAATTTATTTCAAGGAGAAACAACGATTATTTCTAACCTTAGAGATGAAGTATGCAAATATGAATTGTGAAGAGTAATGATAAACGGTTCCCATCCCTGGACACTTTTATTTTTCCGTTTATCATTACTCTTCACAATTCACCCTTTCATACCTCATGCAAAAGGTTAGAAATAATCGTTGTTTCTTCTTGAAATAAATTTTGATTTTTCGTTGAGAAGAAACTCATGCGGGATAATTTCAAATGTCGTTTTATAAATATTTCTGTTAAAATATTTAATAAAAAATAATGAGGTAAAAAACACACCCTTTGAATTAATAAATACGCAAATGCAATAACCTCTCTGTAAATTTTTGAAAGAATTTTCCAGTTTACCTACAATTTGGGTATTCAGGTATAAATAGCAAAGTATGTTGGTAGGAAATTAAAAGCTAATTTCTAGTAGGTTAAGGCCATCATTGGTGACACATATTATATATTGGTTAAACGTATTATATTTTCTTAACTTTAACCACGAGATTTCTAGCTCTCGGAAAAAAAAAAGAGTGCTATTAAGAGTGTACGTGGAAGGAAGTTTGTATTATATTTTTAAAATACTTCAATTACAATTTTCGGAAAATAAATGCTCGCGCGAGATGCAAGTTATATCAGGGGTGGCGAACTACCCTGCTGGGGTTCGCTAGCCCCCGGTTCCAGAGTTATCCTAGGATCTTCTACCCTGCTGGGGTTCGCTAGCCCCCGGTTCCAGAGCAGTCCGTGGAGCTTCTACCCTGCTGGGGTTCGCTAGCCCCCGGTTCCAGAGCAGTCCGTGGAGCTTCTACCCTGCTGGGGTTCGCTAGCCCCCGGTTCCAGAGCTATCCGTGGATCTTCTACCCTGCTGCGGTTCGCTATCCCCCGGTTCCAGAGCTGTCTGTGGAGCTTCTACCTTGCTGGGGTTCGCTAGCCCCCGGTTCCAGAGCAGTCCGTGGAGCTTCTACCCTGCTGGGGTTCGCTAGCCCCCGGTTCCAGAGCTATCCGTGGATCTTCTACCCTGCTGCGGTTCGCTATCCCCCGGTTCCAGAGCTGTCTGTGGAGCTTCTACCCTGCTGGGGTTCGCTAGCCCCCGGTTCCAGAGCTGTCTGTGGATCTTTTACCCTGCTGGGGTTCGCTAGCCCCCGGTTCCAGAGCTGTCTGTGGAACTTCTACCCTGCTGGGGTTCGCTAGCCCCCGGTTCCAGAGCTGTCCTAGGATCTTCTACCCTGCTGGGGTTCGCTAGCCTCCGGTTCCAGAGCAGTCCATGGATCTTCTATCCTGCTGGGGTTCGCTAGCCATCGGTTCCAGAGCAGTCCGTGGAGCTTCTACCCTGCTGGGGTTCGCTAGCCCCCGGTTTCAATTACTTTCATTATTTTTATGAAAATATCTAATACGAATGTCATATATTATATAATATATACTGGCGGATGTACCTGGCTTCGCCCGGGTTTTACCCGAGTAAAGGTTTGTCTAACGAACATTTGTTAAAACAATTCTCTATAAACTTATAAAAAAAAAGATATATTTTGATAATTTGAAACTCGTTAATTTGAATCTCTCGATAAAGTGAACATTTTTCCCGGTCCCTTGAAAAATACTCTATAAGTTCAATAAAATCAATATTAATTGGTTCCCTCGGTAATTGGAAGTTAAAGGAATAGTATCTTGTCTTGGAATTGTATCATTATTCTTGTCTCAAATAAATTGCCGTGTCATCCTGAATTTTGTCTTTCCTAATTTTCTACATTACAAAATCATCATTTTATCTATTCTCCCATAATCTATAATTTCCAAAAAAAAAAAAGGTTTCTCAAACTAATAATTAGATAGAAACCTTTCTGGTAGTATATTAAACAATTTCTCAAAGTTAAATTGCGATGAAATGAGTAGTTTGGTCCGGCATAAAGAAGAGGCATATAATAATTTTTTTCTATATGCATGATAATATTTAGAGCAGATTGTTGAATTATAACAGATAAATTAGAATATTTATCTTGATTATTTTTAGGCGAAAAGTTATTTCAAAAATTTTATTTGCTAGAAACCTTCCCAGTACTATACTAAATAACTTCCCAAAGTTTCATGGCGTTCCAATGAGTGGTTTGGTCAGGCATAAAGGACAGACACACCACACACACACATACATTCATTTATATATATATAGATAATATTTATAATGTAGTAAATGTAAGTATTTAAATTTCTAAAAGTAATTCAAATGTCGTGCTAAAAATGGAGTACATAACTATACCACTATATCGGCAGCGCCGATTTGCGGTCAACACTAGTACTAAAACTAAACGTAACGTCCAAGTAACGTCGAGGCAACGTAATTGCCGGTATGTAACTGTATCAACTTTACTAAATGGTTGTTGTTTTTTTTTTAATAAGGTAAGTTGTAAGATAATACATATTACAAACATGGAACAATGTTTTTATTGTATTGTAGTAAAATACGGGTAAATTAATTTTCAATTTTAATAATCATTGCATATTAGAAAAAAGGAATCATATATCGCCGCAACTCTTTTTTATTAACGCGATAAAAGAAGCTTTCGGGCAAGCCCTTCTTCATCTAATTATAGTGTACAAACAAGGAGAGATTATATATCCTTTTTAATATAAACAAAATTTGTTTATATTAAAAACGATATATAATCTCTCCTTGTTTGTACACTATAATTAGCTGAAGAAGGGCTTGCCCGAAAGCTTCTTTTATCGCGTTAATAAAAAAGAGTTGCAGCGATATATGATTCCTTCTTTCTAATTTGTTCGAAATCCGCAAACCGTTTACCATGAATCATTGCATAGTTTAAAATTTTTTATCAGTTGAACAATTATTAATATAATTAATTTTCTGTGAAAGTAAACTTATATTTTTTTTTTAAATGTGGATTTTGTTTTTAGTCCATTTCTCCCGTATTTTCAAAATACAATTTTATGTGCGGCATGGTCTTTTTATGTATAAATTTTCATATATCTTTTAATTTTAGAATCATGTCTAAAAAACAAAAAAGGACTCGTTTTCCCCGTTTTCCAAGAATGTACGCTACTTTGTATGTTGCTTCCGTGGCATTATTATTTTGTTGAAAGAACTTATTGAAAGTTTGTTCCCATTCTTCATTAAATAATCGATTCTCGTCTTTAATGAAGAATGGGAACAAACTTTCAATAAGTTCTTTCAACAAAATAATAATGCCACGGAAGCAACATACAAAGTAGCGTACATTCTTGGAAAACGGGGAAAACCATTTAGCGACGTTGAAATGATAAAAGAATGTATTGTGGAAGTGGTCAAATGCTTACATCCAGAAAAAGTAAATAAATACAAACAATTACCTCTTTCAAGAGGAACCATCACCGAACGACAACACGAATTAGCTACAAATATAAAACAACAGTTCTGCAACAACAAGATTATTAAAGAAGAAAATATATATTTCTCTATAGCATTGGATGAATCCACAGACAATACCGATTCAGCACAGGTTCTATTTTTTATTCGAGCTATTACTGAGGATTTTCGATGTTTTGAAGAGTTGCTTGCATTAGGAACACTTTCAGGCAGGACACGAGGAATAGACATCTTGGAGAACTTCAAAATAAAAATTTGCGAAGCAGGATTAAATATAAATAATTTAGTAAGTGTGTGTACCGATGGTGCACTAGCCATGGTAGGAAAGCGAGAAGGTTTCATTTCGCTATTAAAAAAAGAATATGCTAATTTAGAAAACTTGATTTCTTTTTATTATATTTTGAACCAACAAAACCTATGTGCTAAGTCGGCTAGTTTGAACGATACTTTAGAAAAAATTATTTGTATTGAAATTTTATTCGATCAAATTCAATGCGTCATCGTCAATTTCGAGATATAATAATGTCAGATAATGACACATTCAATGGAGACTTACCATATCATAGCAAAATACGTTGGTTATCAAGAGGACAAGTTTTGCTAAAAATATTTGCCCTGCGTCAACAAATAATTAAATTTTTTGAAGAACAAAATAAATATTGCGATTTATCAGATAAAGAATTTTGTAGAAATGCTGCCTTTTTATGTGACATGACAATGAAGCAAAATGAATTGAATTTAAACTTGCAGGGAAAAACTAAATATATATACGAAATGTGGCAAAAAATTCAAGCTTTTCGAAAAAAACTTTTATTCTTTAAATCTTTACTAGGTCGATTAGAAATCTGAAGAACATTTCCCACAGTTATCGGAAATTATGATGGAGCAAAATTATTCCCCTCAAAATTTAGATGAGTATGTTTCTGTTCTGGATATATTAATTGAAGAATATAATAAAAGGTTCTCAGATTATGAAAAACATGTTCTCACACTTAAATTAACTTTCGAACCACACCTTGTTGATATCGACGTATAGCGCCCAAAGAATATAAAATATAATTATTTGAGATAGGAGAATATATAATACTAGACGAATGGCCCGGGCAACGCCCGGGTTTTACCCGAGTGCGCATATATTTTAAAAACGTTTTAATTCAAATATTATTCGTTACAATAATAAATTGGCGCCATGGATGTCACTCTTGTGAAACGTCCCGTTCCAAACTGTGTGTTTTTAAAATGTTTTAATTAAAATACTATTCGTTACAATTATAAATTGGCGCCGTGGATGTCTCTCTTGTGAAACGTCCCGCCCCAAACTGTGTGTGTCTTGAAAATATAAAAATAAAAATGTGAATTTTCATAAATATTTCATCATGTCGATTTTCTTTTTGCATTTCACCTACTAAATCGATAGAGATAATTACATTTGCAACATGAACTTAGGTGTATTGACTAAATAGAAAACTGCATAGTAATAAAGATCATTTTTTAAAGGCACCATATCGTTTTTTTTTCAATAAAATCGAAACAAAAATTAACGATAAATAACGACAATTGCCTTAAAAAGAAATTGCCTTAAACAAAAAGAAACATTCGCGGTGATTTTGTCTTGCATTCGTTTATACAATTATTATATACGAATGACCCGGGCAACGCCCGGGTTTTACCCGATTAAATGCTTTTATTCAAATACTATTCGTTACAATTATAGTTTTAAAAATTGTAAAAAAAAAAAAAAAATGCATCGGCCGGGAATCGAACCCGGGCCGCCCGCGTGGCAGGCAAGCATTCTACCACTGAACCACCGATGGTTATGAAAAATCCCATCCGTGAGCTTCAAACAGACAAACAGACAGAATAAGGCAAATATATAAGTAGATCTTTAAATATCACAATTCGATTCAAATAAAGATCCTATTGAAATATGGAAGACTGCAGTTATTTATCCTCGTCCAAGACAACACGCACAAATAATTATTTCATGTTTTGGAAATACATATTGCTGCGAGGCAACATTTCCATACATGACTCAAATTAAAACCCGCCTAAAAAGTCAAATAAGTGTTGTTCATTTGAAAGATCAACTTAAATTACGTACCACGTCAATTGAACCAAATATTTCTTTTTTTGTCATCCAATAAACAACCACAGAAATCCCATTAAATTTTCTGGATTTTAAAATTAATTGTCAAATTTTTTGGAATTTATTAATTGTATGTCATTTTGAAAAAATAAACTATTCAATTGCAAAGAAAATTATGTATTTTAATTTTGTATATAAATCCCTTTAATTAAATCGTACATATATATATATATATATATAATAATAAATAGTTATTTAATTTTATAGTCCAGTTTTGTATTAAAATTATCTTCACTATTATGATCATTTAAATACAAATTATAAAATTTGTAAAATGTTATTAATTTGTAGATAGAGAGAGAAAAAAAAAAAAAAATTCTTTACTTCTTTTACATCCTCAAGTTAATTATATATTTATAATTAATAACAATAAAAAAAATTAACAAAGTAACGTCTATTACATCGGCTTTTACACGTCATTCAGACATACTCTAATCCTATATATAGAATAATCGAAGAGATAATATATATAATAGTTAGAAAAAAGAGAGAAAGACAGAACCATGCACTTTTAATCAAACTAATAATAAGGGAAAAAAAAAAAAAAGAGTTTTATAAAGAAGGTAGATAAGATTGTTAGTATATATATATATATTTTTTTATGATTTTATATTTTATCCTTTTTTTTTTTTTTTAAAGATTTTTAAAGGTTTTTTTATTTTATAATATGATTATAAATAGTTGTATTTAGTAATATATCTATAGTATGAATTAACATTTGTTATAAGTTTGGATATTATGTTTTGAAACCCTAATGGTAGACCAGACATACACAAAAAACTTTAAATTGAAATAAATTGGAAAAAGAGATCTACTGGAACGGGGATCATCAGATAAAATTCCAGCGACATTTCAACCCCTCCTTTATTATGTCATAGATCTCTTTTAAACCGTATTTTATGTGTTAATATTAAGTTGTTTCAGTGAAATATTTAAATGAACATATAACAGATACAAGTGTTAACAAATTCAAACTGTAAACCTACCTTGACTGCTGCGTCCTCCATTGTGTATATCTATTTCTGGCTGGCACATGTCGCGGGAGGGGAATGTCCCCCCACATTTCAAATTTAGACCATTTCTTCAGAATTTTTTTGAACAACAAGAAAATTAAAGAAGATAGGAAAAATAGTTAAAGGAAGAAAGCTAGGTTTTATAATCTTTACAGATAGTTATATCAAAATAACTGATTTAACACTTAATCATCTTTTAATATTCCTTTAAAAAGGCAAATTATAAGAGTTTAATAAAGCTATTAATTGTGCAAATTCATCTTTATTTAACTTCCATTTTCCTCCCCAGAAATTGGAGATTAAACAAAAATGAAATATATACTTTAACACTTTAAAAATCTTGTGAAAAAATCTTTTAATCAGTTATTTAATAAAAGTTTAATTAACTGTTAAAGATTATAAATTTGTTTTAGTTAATATTAAGAGAAATTATAGAAAGTTGATTTCATAAATGGATATTTCCATTTATTTTTTTTTAAATATTTTATAATTGATATACTGTTGAAATATTTTACTTGTTTGATACTAAATTTGTTTTTAATAAATTCCATGTTTAAATTTTTAACATCTTCTATGAAATTATCTAATATATTATTTATTCTATAAAATCTTAGAAACTGACCATAATATATACCTTTACAGCAATTTAATGATATATTAGAATTCATATTACAGTATTTTATAATATTGAAATTATAATTACTCTTTTTATTATAAACTCTAACAGCACTATTTGTAAGGTCTATATTCAAGTCTAAAAAGTTAACTTTTTTGTTTCTATAAATTTTTTCATTGTTCTTAAGTTTCAAGTATTTAGGATATATTTCAGGTATTAATTTTTTAAACAGTGGATTATTAAATATTATTATGTCATCTACATATCGGAATATTTGCCAATTAATATTATTTTGTAGAAAGTATTCTCTTTCGTACCAGAACAATATTAAATTTGCTAGTAACGGACTAGAAGAAGTACCCATGGGAACGCCTTCTGATTGAATATATATTTTATTTTTAAATTCTATATAGTTAAAATTTAAAAATGTTTCCAGTAGAGTTTTTGCTGTTTTAAGATCTAATTTAAATGTTTTATATCTGTTATGAATAATTTTAATGTAGAAAGTTTTGTCATTAATTAATTCATTAAATAAATTGGTTATTTTATTATTTAGATCTCTTAAATTTATTTTAGAATATAGGTCCTCAAAGTCAAATGTGTGTACTGTTTCAATGTTTGACCAATTGTTCATTAAATAATTAATGATTTTTTTATTTGAGTCGATAAATTTATAATTATATTTATTAGTTAATTTATTTATAATAAATTGTAGTGTTGAGGCTAATTGTATATCAATATTTTTTATGACTGAATTTATACCAGATGTGATTGTTCTGAAAGAAATAGGTTTTTTGTGTAGTTTAGGAATTATATAGAACTTTGGTATGTTTGGATTTTTGTGGTTATTATAAATTTTTAGTGAATTTTCAACATTTTTGATGTCTTTTTTGATTTTTGTGCCTGTAGTTCTAGCAAAAGTGTATTTATGATTATTATCAATTTCCTTTTTTAGTATATCGTGGTATAGATTTTTACAAATTAAAGATAAATTATTGGGACATTTATCTATAGGAGTGATAATATAGTCCTTCTGTAAATTAATTATATTTTCTTTGAAAGAAGGAATGTCTGAATTGGGTTTTGTGTATTTAAGTGTATTATTATAATAATTTAAAATTTCCTTTTTAATATTATGTTTCCATTCCAGAAAAGTAAATTCTGGAATACTGTATTTTATACTAGTTTTATTTATGAAAATATCTATATCTTTTAATATAGATTTAATTGTATTATTATAATTGTGTTTAATTTGAGGTATATATTTATACCCTTTATTTAAAATTTCTTGATATTCTGGATTTAAAAAAGAAAAGTTGCTAGTTAATATATGACCTGAGTACTTATATTTATCAATATAGTTGATGCAATTACATTTAATTTTTTTAAAATTTGCCAAATTATTAATAAATTGGTTATAATTGCAAACTAAATTACCTATATTTTTATTGTATCTCCAGATTGTTTTAAAATTTAAATTTTTTATAGGGAAAAGATTATTGATGATTTGGTTATTAAAAATATCATTAAATTTAATATGATTAAATAAATTGTTATTAAATTTAATGATAATATTAATGTTATTAGTATTTTGTTTAATTTTTCTGTATTTAAAGATGTCGTGTGTGATATCTATTAATCTGTTAGTCAGATTATGAATTTTAATATATTCTATGAGTTTGATAAATTTATTATTATTTAGTTTAAATAATGTTTTAATAAATTTATCGACGAAGTTGTTAGTGTACATTTGTTTTGGGTCCAGTAATTCTTCAAATTCAATGTAACCTAATTTATTTGTAGTTTTACCTCTAGTTTTATTAGGTTTAGTTTTAAATTCATTTTTATATTTGCAACTGATTTCATAAGTTGAAATTTCTTCTGTTTGTGGTTTGTATGTGTAGTTTAATTCGTCGTTAAGTCCATAAGGGAATAATGTGTTGTGTTTATAAATGTAGTTGTTTTCTAATAATAGTCGTTGTTTTTTGTTTTGACATATGTCTAGTATTTCTATCTTAAAGTTGTTAAAAGTATGTAATTGATTGTGTTCTTTCATATATATATTACCAATTGATTTTTTAGCGTGGTTTCTATGTAGGTTTATTCGTATATTTAATGGATTACAAGTTTGTCCTATATATGATAGTTGACAAATTTGGCATGTTAATTTATAAATAGTATTCACTAATTTACAACTAGTTGTTTGAAAAGTGTCATGGTTCTTAAGAGAGGGACAAGTTTGACAATTTTTTCTTAGGCAATTCTTAGCGAGTTTAAATTAACATAAAAGAGGTGCTAACACTAATATGTTTGTAGTTTTTTTTAGTTTTTTTAGTTTGTTATTCTTATGAATTTTTTAAATATATTTTACTTAATTGTTTTTGTGGTGATAAAATTTGTAATAAATTGAATAATTAATCTATAAATATATAGATATTACTGTTTGTTATCTGTTATATTTTTAAGAATAACTAATAAAAAAAACATCTTTAAACTAACAAAAACACTGAAAAAAACAAAAGTTCTGAAATTATTTTTTTTTCTAGAATTACTTTTATAATTTAATTTTTAATAATCAAACAATGAAAGATAATTAAAATTTGTATGAAGATTTATTTATATTAGAATATCTAATATAATTTAATTTGTATATTATGTTATATATAAAAAAAATATATCATAGAGCAAGCTCATATGAATTAATATAGTGTAGAAACTATATAACAAAATTATAACAGTGATTATAATTTTAAAAAATTTAAGGAGCAAACTGATAATAATGATAACTTATATCAGTTAGATTTGATTAGATTAGCAAGCTAAATCTAAATTAATTATAATAATAAATAGTTATTTAATTTTATAGTCCAGTTTTGTATTAAAATTATCTTCACTATTATGATCATTTAAATACAAATTATAAAATTTGTAAAATGTTATTAATTTGTAGATAGAGAGAGAAAAAAAAAAAAAATTCTTTACTTCTTTTACATCCTCAAGTTAATTATATATTTATAATTAATAACAATAAAAAAAATTAACAAAGTAACGTCTATTACATCGGCTTTTACACGTCATTCAGACATACTCTAATCCTATATATAGAATAATCGAAGAGATAATATATATAATAGTTAGAAAAAAGAGAGAAAGACAGAACCATGCACTTTTAATCAAACTAATAATAAGGGAAAAAAAAAAAGAGTTTTATAAAGAAGGTAGATAAGATTGTTAGTATATATATATATTTTTTTTTATGATTTTATATTTTATCCTTTTTTTTTTTTTTTTAAGATTTTTAAAGGTTTTTTTATTTTATAATATGATTATAAATAGTTGTATTTAGTAATATATCTATAGTATGAATTAACATTTGTTATAAGTTTGGATATTATGTTTTGAAACCCTAATGGTAGACCAGACATACACAAAAAACTTTAAATTGAAATAAATTGGAAAAAGAGATCTACTGGAACGGGGATCATCAGATAAAATTCCAGCGACATTTCAACCCCTCCTTTATTATGTCATAGATCTCTTTTAAACCGTATTTTATGTGTTAATATTAAGTTGTTTCAGTGAAATATTTAAATGAACATATAACAGATACAAGTGTTAACAAATTCAAACTGTAAACCTACCTTGACTGCTGCGTCCTCCATTGTGTATATCTATTTCTGGCTGGCACATGTCGCGGGAGGGGAATGTCCCCCCACATTTCAAATTTAGACCATTTCTTCAGAATTTTTTTGAACAACAAGAAAATTAAAGAAGATAGGAAAAATAGTTAAAGGAAGAAAGCTAGGTTTTATAATCTTTACAGATAGTTATATCAAAATAACTGATTTAACACTTAATCATCTTTTAATATTCCTTTAAAAAGGCAAATTATAAGAGTTTAATAAAGCTATTAATTGTGCAAATTCATCTTTATTTAACTTCCATTTTCCTCCCCAGAAATTGGAGATTAAACAAAAATGAAATATATACTTTAACACTTTAAAAATCTTGTGAAAAAATCTTTTAATCAGTTATTTAATAAAATTTGTTTTAGTTAATATTAAGAGAAATTATAGAAAGTTGATTTCATAAATGGATATTTCCATTTATTTTTTTTTAAATATTTTATAATTGATATACTGTTGAAATATTTTACTTGTTTGATACTAAATTTGTTTTTAATAAATTCCATGTTTAAATTTTTAACATCTTCTATGAAATTATCTAATATATTATTTATTCTATAAAATCTTAGAAACTGACCATAATATATACCTTTACAGCAATTTAATGATATATTAGAATTCATATTACAGTATTTTATAATATTGAAATTATAATTACTCTTTTTATTATAAACTCTAACAGCACTATTTGTAAGGTCTATATTCAAGTCTAAAAAGTTAACTTTTTTGTTTCTATAAATTTTTTCATTGTTCTTAAGTTTCAAGTATTTAGGATATATTTCAGGTATTAATTTTTTAAACAGTGGATTATTAAATATTATTATGTCATCTACATATCGGAATATTTGCCAATTAATATTATTTTGTAGAAAGTATTCTCTTTCGTACCAGAACAATATTAAATTTGCTAGTAACGGACTAGAAGAAGTACCCATGGGAACGCCTTCTGATTGAATATATATTTTATTTTTAAATTCTATATAGTTAAAATTTAAAAATGTTTCCAGTAGAGTTTTTGCTGTTTTAAGATCTAATTTAAATGTTTTATATCTGTTATGAATAATTTTAATGTAGAAAGTTTTGTCATTAATTAATTCATTAAATAAATTGGTTATTTTATTATTTAGATCTCTTAAATTTATTTTAGAATATAGGTCCTCAAAGTCAAATGTGTGTACTGTTTCAATGTTTGACCAATTGTTCATTAAATAATTAATGATTTTTTTATTTGAGTCGATAAATTTATAATTATATTTATTAGTTAATTTATTTATAATAAATTGTAGTGTTGAGGCTAATTGTATATCAATATTTTTTATGACTGAATTTATACCAGATGTGATTGTTCTGAAAGAAATAGGTTTTTTGTGTAGTTTAGGAATTATATAGAACTTTGGTATGTTTGGATTTTTGTGGTTATTATAAATTTTTAGTGAATTTTCAACATTTTTGATGTCTTTTTTGATTTTTGTGCCTGTAGTTCTAGCAAAAGTGTATTTATGATTATTATCAATTTCCTTTTTTAGTATATCGTGGTATAGATTTTTACAAATTAAAGATAAATTATTGGGACATTTATCTATAGGAGTGATAATATAGTCCTTCTGTAAATTAATTATATTTTCTTTGAAAGAAGGAATGTCTGAATTGGGTTTTGTGTATTTAAGTGTATTATTATAATAATTTAAAATTTCCTTTTTAATATTATGTTTCCATTCCAGAAAAGTAAATTCTGGAATACTGTATTTTATACTAGTTTTATTTATGAAAATATCTATATCTTTTAATATAGATTTAATTGTATTATTATAATTGTGTTTAATTTGAGGTATATATTTATACCCTTTATTTAAAATTTCTTGATATTCTGGATTTAAAAAAGAAAAGTTGCTAGTTAATATATGACCTGAGTACTTATATTTATCAATATAGTTGTTGCAATTACATTTAATTTTTTTAAAATTTGCCAAATTATTAATAAATTGGTTATAATTGCAAACTAAATTACCTATATTTTTATTGTATCTCCAGATTGTTTTAAAATTTAAATTTTTTATAGGGAAAAGATTATTGATGATTTGGTTATTAAAAATATCATTAAATTTAATATGATTAAATAAATTGTTATTAAATTTAATGATAATATTAATGTTATTAGTATTTTGTTTAATTTTTCTGTATTTAAAGATGTCGTGTGTGATATCTATTAATCTGTTAGTCAGATTATGAATTTTAATATATTCTATGAGTTTGATAAATTTATTATTATTTAGTTTAAATAATGTTTTAATAAATTTATCGACGAAGTTGTTAGTGTACATTTGTTTTGGGTCCAGTAATTCTTCAAATTCAATGTAACCTAATTTATTTGTAGTTTTACCTCTAGTTTTATTAGGTTTAGTTTTAAATTCATTTTTATATTTGCAACTGATTTCATAAGTTGAAATTTCTTCTGTTTGTGGTTTGTATGTGTAGTTTAATTCGTCGTTAAGTCCATAAGGGAATAATGTGTTGTGTTTATAAATGTAGTTGTTTTCTAATAATAGTCGTTGTTTTTTGTTTTGACATATGTCTAGTATTTCTATCTTAAAGTTGTTAAAAGTATGTAATTGATTGTGTTCTTTCATATATATATTACCAATTGATTTTTTAGCGTGGTTTCTATGTAGGTTTATTCGTATATTTAATGGATTACAAGTTTGTCCTATATATGATAGTTGACAAATTTGGCATGTTAATTTATAAATAGTATTCACTAATTTACAACTAGTTGTTTGAAAAGTGTCATGGTTCTTAAGAGAGGGACAAGTTTGACAATTTTTTCTTAGGCAATTCTTAGCGAGTTTAAATTAACATAAAAGAGGTGCTAACACTAATATGTTTGTAGTTTTTTTTAGTTTTTTTAGTTTGTTATTCTTATGAATTTTTTAAATATATTTTACTTAATTGTTTTTGTGGTGATAAAATTTGTAATAAATTGAATAATTAATCTATAAATATATAGATATTACTGTTTGTTATCTGTTATATTTTTAAGAATAACTAATAAAAAAAACATCTTTAAACTAACAAAAACACTGAAAAAAACAAAAGTTCTGAAATTATTTTTTTTTCTAGAATTACTTTTATAATTTAATTTTTAATAATCAAACAATGAAAGATAATTAAAATTTGTATGAAGATTTATTTATATTAGAATATCTAATATAATTTAATTTGTATATTATGTTATATATAAAAAAAATATATCATAGAGCAAGCTCATATGAATTAATATAGTGTAGAAACTATATAACAAAATTATAACAGTGATTATAATTTTAAAAAATTTAAGGAGCAAACTGATAATAATGATAACTTATATCAGTTAGATTTGATTAGATTAGCAAGCTAAATCTAAATTAATTATAATAATAAATAGTTATTTAATTTTATAGTCCAGTTTTGTATTAAAATTATCTTCACTATTATGATCATTTAAATACAAATTATAAAATTTATAAAATGTTATTAATTTGTAGATAGAGAGAGAAAAAAAAAAAAAATTCTTTACTTCTTTTACATCCTCAAGTTAATTATATATTTATAATTAATAACAATAAAAAAAATTAACAAAGTAACGTCTATTACATCGGCTTTTACACGTCATTCAGACATACTCTAATCCTATATATAGAATAATCGAAGAGATAATATATATAATAGTTAGAAAAAAGAGAGAAAGACAGAACCATGCACTTTTAATCAAACTAATAATAAGGGAAAAAAAAAAAAAAGAGTTTTATAAAGAAGGTAGATAAGATTGTTAGTATATATATATATATTTTTTTATGATTTTATATTTTATCCTTTTTTTTTTTTTTAAAGATTTTTAAAGGTTTTTTTATTTTATAATATGATTATAAATAGTTGTATTTAGTAATATATCTATAGTATGAATTAACATTTGTTATAAGTTTGGATATTATGTTTTGAAACCCTAATGGTAGACCAGACATACACAAAAAACTTTAAATTGAAATAAATTGGAAAAAGAGATCTACTGGAACGGGGATCATCAGATAAAATTCCAGCGACATTTCAACCCCTCCTTTATTATGTCATAGATCTCTTTTAAACCGTATTTTATGTGTTAATATTAAGTTGTTTCAGTGAAATATTTAAATGAACATATAACAGATACAAGTGTTAACAAATTCAAACTGTAAACCTACCTTGACTGCTGCGTCCTCCATTGTGTATATCTATTTCTGGCTGGCACATGTCGCGGGAGGGGAATGTCCCCCCACATTTCAAATTTAGACCATTTCTTCAGAATTTTTTTGAACAACAAGAAAATTAAAGAAGATAGGAAAAATAGTTAAAGGAAGAAAGCTAGGTTTTATAATCTTTACAGATAGTTATATCAAAATAACTGATTTAACACTTAATCATCTTTTAATATTCCTTTAAAAAGGCAAATTATAAGAGTTTAATAAAGCTATTAATTGTGCAAATTCATCTTTATTTAACTTCCATTTTCCTCCCCAGAAATTGGAGATTAAACAAAAATGAAATATATACTTTAACACTTTAAAAATCTTGTGAAAAAATCTTTTAATCAGTTATTTAATAAAAGTTTAATTAACTGTTAAAGATTATAAATTTGTTTTAGTTAATATTAAGAGAAATTATAGAAAGTTGATTTCATAAATGGATATTTCCATTTATTTTTTTTTAAATATTTTATAATTGATATACTGTTGAAATATTTTACTTGTTTGATACTAAATTTGTTTTTAATAAATTCCATGTTTAAATTTTTAACATCTTCTATGAAATTATCTAATATATTATTTATTCTATAAAATCTTAGAAACTGACCATAATATATACCTTTACAGCAATTTAATGATATATTAGAATTCATATTACAGTATTTTATAATATTGAAATTATAATTACTCTTTTTATTATAAACTCTAACAGCACTATTTGTAAGGTCTATATTCAAGTCTAAAAAGTTAACTTTTTTGTTTCTATAAATTTTTTCATTGTTCTTAAGTTTCAAGTATTTAGGATATATTTCAGGTATTAATTTTTTAAACAGTGGATTATTAAATATTATTATGTCTATTATTATTATGTCTAATACTATTATTATGTCTATTATTATTATGTCTAATATTATTATGTGTATATTAAAAAGGAAATTTTAAATTATTATAATAATACACTTAAATACACAAAACCCAATTCAGACATTCCTTCTTTCAAAGAAAATATAATTAATTTACAGAAGGACTATATTATCACTCCTATAGATAAATGTCCCAATAATTTATCTTTAATTTGTAAAAATCTATACCACGATATACTAAAAAAGGAAATTGATAATAATCATAAATACACTTTTGCTAGAACTACAGGCACAAAAATCAAAAAAGACATCAAAAATGTTGAAAATTCACTAAAAATTTATAATAACCACAAAAATCCAAACATACCAAAGTTCTATATAATTCCTAAACTACACAAAAAACCTATTTCTTTCAGAACAATCACATCTGGTATAAATTCAGTCATAAAAAATATTGATATACAATTAGCCTCAACACTACAATTTATTATAAATAAATTAACTAATAAATATAATTATAAATTTATCGACTCAAATAAAAAAATCATTAATTATTTAATGAACAATTGGTCAAACATTGAAACAGTACACACATTTGACTTTGAGGACCTATATTCTAAAATAAATTTAAGAGATCTAAATAATAAAATAACCAATTTATTTAATGAATTAATTAATGACAAAACTTTCTACATTAAAATTATTCATAACAGATATAAAACATTTAAATTAGATCTTAAAACAGCAAAAACTCTACTGGAAACATTTTTAAATTTTAACTATATAGAATTTAAAAATAAAATATATATTCAATCAGAAGGCGTTCCCATGGGTACTTCTTCTAGTCCGTTACTAGCAAATTTAATATTGTTCTGGTACGAAAGAGAATACTTTCTACAAAATAATATTAATTGGCAAATATTCCGATATGTAGATGACATAATAATATTTAATAATCCACTGTTTAAAAAATTAATACCTGAAATATATCCTAAATACTTGAAACTTAAGAACAATGAAAAAATTTATAGAAACAAAAAAGTTAACTTTTTAGACTTGAATATAGACCTTACAAATAGTGCTGTTAGAGTTTATAATAAAAAGAGTAATTATAATTTCAATATTATAAAATACTGTAATATGAATTCTAATATATCATTAAATTGCTGTAAAGGTATATATTATGGTCAGTTTCTAAGATTTTATAGAATAAATAATATATTAGATAATTTCATAGAAGATGTTAAAAATTTAAACATGGAATTTATTAAAAACAAATTTAGTATCAAACAAGTAAAATATTTCAACAGTATATCAATTATAAAATATTTTAAAAAAAATAAATGGAAATATCCATTTATGAAATCAACTTTCTATAATTTCTCTTAATATTAACTAAAACAAATTTATAATCTTTAACAGTTAATTAAACTTTTATTAAATAACTGATTAAAAGATTTTTTCACAAGATTTTTAAAGTGTTAAAGTATATATTTCATTTTTGTTTAATCTCCAATTTCTGGGGAGGAAAATGGAAGTTAAATAAAGATGAATTTGCACAATTAATAGCTTTATTAAACTCTTATAATTTGCCTTTTTAAAGGAATATTAAAAGATGATTAAGTGTTAAATCAGTTATTTTGATATAACTATCTGTAAAGATTATAAAACCTAGCTTTCTTCCTTTAACTATTTTTCCTATCTTCTTTAATTTTCTTGTTGTTCAAAAAAATTCTGAAGAAATGGTCTAAATTTGAAATGTGGGGGGACATTCCCCTCCCGCGACATGTGCCAGCCAGAAATAGATATACACAATGGAGGACGCAGCAGTCAAGGTAGGTTTACAGTTTGAATTTGTTAACACTTGTATCTGTTATATGTTCATTTAAATATTTCACTGAAACAACTTAATATTAACACATAAAATACGGTTTAAAAGAGATCTATGACATAATAAAGGAGGGGTTGAAATGTCGCTGGAATTTTATCTGATGATCCCCGTTCCAGTAGATCTCTTTTTCCAATTTATTTCAATTTAAAGTTTTTTGTGTATGTCTGGTCTACCATTAGGGTTTCAAAACATAATATCCAAACTTATAACAAATGTTAATTCATACTATAGATATATTACTAAATACAACTATTTATAATCATATTATAAAATAAAAAAACCTTTAAAAATCTTTAAAAAAAAAAAAAAAGGATAAAATATAAAATCATAAAATAATATATATATATATACTAACAATCTTATCTACCTTCTTTATAAAACTCTTTTTTTTTTCCCTTATTATTAGTTTGATTAAAAGTGCATGGTTCTGTCTTTCTCTCTTTTTTCTAACTATTATATATATTATCTCTTCGATTATTCTATATATAGGATTAGAGTATGTCTGAATGACGTGTAAAAGCCGATGTAATAGACGTTACTTTGTTAATTTTTTTTATTGTTATTAATTATAAATATATAATTAACTTGAGGATGTAAAAGAAGTAAAGAATTTTTTTTTTTTTTCTCTCTCTATCTACAAATTAATAACATTTTACAAATTTTATAATTTGTATTTAAATGATCATAATAGTGAAGATAATTTTAATACAAAACTGGACTATAAAATTAAATAACTATTTATTATTATAATTAATTTAGATTTAGCTTGCTAATCTAATCAAATCTAACTGATATAAGTTATCATTATTATCAGTTTGCTCCTTAAATTTTTTAAAATTATAATCACTGTTATAATTTTGTTATATAGTTTCTACACTATATTAATTCATATGAGCTTGCTCTATGATATATTTTTTTTATATATAACATAATATACAAATTAAATTATATTAGATATTCTAATATAAATAAATCTTCATACAAATTTTAATTATCTTTCATTGTTTGATTATTAAAAATTAAATTATAAAAGTAATTCTAGAAAAAAAAATAATTTCAGAACTTTTGTTTTTTTCAGTGTTTTTGTTAGTTTAAAGATGTTTTTTTTTATTAGTTATTCTTAAAAATATAACAGATAACAAACAGTAATATCTATATATTTATAGATTAATTATTCAATTTATTACAAATTTTATCACCACAAAAACAATTAAGTAAAATATATTTAAAAAATTCATAAGAATAACAAACTAAAAAAACTAAAAAAAACTACAAACATATTAGTGTTAGCACCTCTTTTATGTTAATTTAAACTCGCTAAGAATTGCCTAAGAAAAAATTGTCAAACTTGTCCCTCTCTTAAGAACCATGACACTTTTCAAACAACTAGTTGTAAATTAGTGAATACTATTTATAAATTAACATGCCAAATTTGTCAACTATCATATATAGGACAAACTTGTAATCCATTAAATATACGAATAAACCTACATAGAAACCACGCTAAAAAATCAATTGGTAATATATATATGAAAGAACACAATCAATTACATACTTTTAACAACTTTAAGATAGAAATACTAGACATATGTCAAAACAAAAAACAACGACTATTATTAGAAAACAACTACATTTATAAACACAACACATTATTCCCTTATGGACTTAACGACGAATTAAACTACACATACAAACCACAAACAGAAGAAATTTCAACTTATGAAATCAGTTGCAAATATAAAAATGAATTTAAAACTAAACCTAATAAAACTAGAGGTAAAACTACAAATAAATTAGGTTACATTGAATTTGAAGAATTACTGGACCCAAAACAAATGTACACTAACAACTTCGTCGATAAATTTATTAAAACATTATTTAAACTAAATAATAATAAATTTATCAAACTCATAGAATATATTAAAATTCATAATCTGACTAACAGATTAATAGATATCACACACGACATCTTTAAATACAGAAAAATTAAACAAAATACTAATAACATTAATATTATCATTAAATTTAATAACAATTTATTTAATCATATTAAATTTAATGATATTTTTAATAACCAAATCATCAATAATCTTTTCCCTATAAAAAATTTAAATTTTAAAACAATCTGGAGATACAATAAAAATATAGGTAATTTAGTTTGCAATTATAACCAATTTATTAATAATTTGGCAAATTTTAAAAAAATTAAATGTAATTGCAACAACTATATTGATAAATATAAGTACTCAGGTCATATATTAACTAGCAACTTTTCTTTTTTAAATCCAGAATATCAAGAAATTTTAAATAAAGGGTATAAATATATACCTCAAATTAAACACAATTATAATAATACAATTAAATCTATATTAAAAGATATAGATATTTTCATAAATAAAACTAGTATAAAATACAGTATTCCAGAATTTACTTTTCTGGAATGGAAACATAATATTAAAAAGGAAATTTTAAATTATTATAATAATACACTTAAATACACAAAACCCAATTCAGACATTCCTTCTTTCAAAGAAAATATAATTAATTTACAGAAGGACTATATTATCACTCCTATAGATAAATGTCCCAATAATTTATCTTTAATTTGTAAAAATCTATACCACGATATACTAAAAAAGGAAATTGATAATAATCATAAATACACTTTTGCTAGAACTACAGGCACAAAAATCAAAAAAGACATCAAAAATGTTGAAAATTCACTAAAAATTTATAATAACCACAAAAATCCAAACATACCAAAGTTCTATATAATTCCTAAACTACACAAAAAACCTATTTCTTTCAGAACAATCACATCTGGTATAAATTCAGTCATAAAAAATATTGATATACAATTAGCCTCAACACTACAATTTATTATAAATAAATTAACTAATAAATATAATTATAAATTTATCGACTCAAATAAAAAAATCATTAATTATTTAATGAACAATTGGTCAAACATTGAAACAGTACACACATTTGACTTTGAGGACCTATATTCTAAAATAAATTTAAGAGATCTAAATAATAAAATAACCAATTTATTTAATGAATTAATTAATGACAAAACTTTCTACATTAAAATTATTCATAACAGATATAAAACATTTAAATTAGATCTTAAAACAGCAAAAACTCTACTGGAAACATTTTTAAATTTTAACTATATAGAATTTAAAAATAAAATATATATTCAATCAGAAGGCGTTCCCATGGGTACTTCTTCTAGTCCGTTACTAGCAAATTTAATATTGTTCTGGTACGAAAGAGAATACTTTCTACAAAATAATATTAATTGGCAAATATTCCGATATGTAGATGACATAATAATATTTAATAATCCACTGTTTAAAAAATTAATACCTGAAATATATCCTAAATACTTGAAACTTAAGAACAATGAAAAAATTTATAGAAACAAAAAAGTTAACTTTTTAGACTTGAATATAGACCTTACAAATAGTGCTGTTAGAGTTTATAATAAAAAGAGTAATTATAATTTCAATATTATAAAATACTGTAATATGAATTCTAATATATCATTAAATTGCTGTAAAGGTATATATTATGGTCAGTTTCTAAGATTTTATAGAATAAATAATATATTAGATAATTTCATAGAAGATGTTAAAAATTTAAACATGGAATTTATTAAAAACAAATTTAGTATCAAACAAGTAAAATATTTCAACAGTATATCAATTATAAAATATTTAAAAAAAAATAAATGGAAATATCCATTTATGAAATCAACTTTCTATAATTTCTCTTAATATTAACTAAAACAAATTTATAATCTTTAACAGTTAATTAAACTTTTATTAAATAACTGATTAAAAGATTTTTTCACAAGATTTTTAAAGTGTTAAAGTATATATTTCATTTTTGTTTAATCTCCAATTTCTGGGGAGGAAAATGGAAGTTAAATAAAGATGAATTTGCACAATTAATAGCTTTATTAAACTCTTATAATTTGCCTTTTTAAAGGAATATTAAAAGATGATTAAGTGTTAAATCAGTTATTTTGATATAACTATCTGTAAAGATTATAAAACCTAGCTTTCTTCCTTTAACTATTTTTCCTATCTTCTTTAATTTTCTTGTTGTTCAAAAAAATTCTGAAGAAATGGTCTAAATTTGAAATGTGGGGGGACATTCCCCTCCCGCGACATGTGCCAGCCAGAAATAGATATACACAATGGAGGACGCAGCAGTCAAGGTAGGTTTACAGTTTGAATTTGTTAACACTTGTATCTGTTATATGTTCATTTAAATATTTCACTGAAACAACTTAATATTAACACATAAAATACGGTTTAAAAGAGATCTATGACATAATAAAGGAGGGGTTGAAATGTCGCTGGAATTTTATCTGATGATCCCCGTTCCAGCAGATCTCTTTTTCCAATTTATTTCAATTTAAAGTTTTTTGTGTATGTCTGGTCTACCATTAGGGTTTCAAAACATAATATCCAAACTTATAACAAATGTTAATTCATACTATAGATATATTACTAAATACAACTATTTATAATCATATTATAAAATAAAAAAACCTTTAAAAATCTTTAAAAAAAAAAAAAAAGGATAAAATATAAAATCATAAAAAAAAATATATATATATACTAACAATCTTATCTACCTTCTTTATAAAACTCTTTTTTTTTTTTTTCCCTTATTATTAGTTTGATTAAAAGTGCATGGTTCTGTCTTTCTCTCTTTTTTCTAACTATTATATATATTATCTCTTCGATTATTCTATATATAGGATTAGAGTATGTCTGAATGACGTGTAAAAGCCGATGTAATAGACGTTACTTTGTTAATTTTTTTTATTGTTATTAATTATAAATATATAATTAACTTGAGGATGTAAAAGAAGTAAAGATTTTTTTTTTTTTCTCTCTATCTACAAATTAATAACATTTTACAAATTTTATAATTTGTATTTAAATGATCATAATAGTGAAGATAATTTTAATACAAAACTGGACTATAAAATTAAATAACTATTTATTATTATAATTAATTTAGATTTAGCTTGCTAATCTAATCAAATCTAACTGATATAAGTTATCATTATTATCAGTTTGCTCCTTAAATTTTTTAAAATTATAATCACTGTTATAATTTTGTTATATAGTTTCTACACTATATTAATTCATATGAGCTTGCTCTATGATATATTTTTTTTATATATAACATAATATACAAATTAAATTATATTAGATATTCTAATATAAATAAATCTTCATACAAATTTTAATTATCTTTCATTGTTTGATTATTAAAAATTAAATTATAAAAGTAATTCTAGAAAAAAAAATAATTTCAGAACTTTTGTTTTTTTCAGTGTTTTTGTTAGTTTAAAGATGTTTTTTTTTATTAGTTATTCTTAAAAATATAACAGATAACAAACAGTAATATCTATATATTTATAGATTAATTATTCAATTTATTACAAATTTTATCACCACAAAAACAATTAAGTAAAATATATTTAAAAAATTCATAAGAATAACAAACTAAAAAAACTAAAAAAAACTACAAACATATTAGTGTTAGCACCTCTTTTATGTTAATTTAAACTCGCTAAGAATTGCCTAAGAAAAAATTGTCAAACTTGTCCCTCTCTTAAGAACCATGACACTTTTCAAACAACTAGTTGTAAATTAGTGAATACTATTTATAAATTAACATGCCAAATTTGTCAACTATCATATATAGGACAAACTTGTAATCCATTAAATATACGAATAAACCTACATAGAAACCACGCTAAAAAATCAATTGGTAATATATATATGAAAGAACACAATCAATTACATACTTTTAACAACTTTAAGATAGAAATACTAGACATATGTCAAAACAAAAAACAACGACTATTATTAGAAAACAACTACATTTATAAACACAACACATTATTCCCTTATGGACTTAACGACGAATTAAACTACACATACAAACCACAAACAGAAGAAATTTCAACTTATGAAATCAGTTGCAAATATAAAAATGAATTTAAAACTAAACCTAATAAAACTAGAGGTAAAACTACAAATAAATTAGGTTACATTGAATTTGAAGAATTACTGGACCCAAAACAAATGTACACTAACAACTTCGTCGATAAATTTATTAAAACATTATTTAAACTAAATAATAATAAATTTATCAAACTCATAGAATATATTAAAATTCATAATCTGACTAACAGATTAATAGATATCACACACGACATCTTTAAATACAGAAAAATTAAACAAAATACTAATAACATTAATATTATCATTAAATTTAATAACAATTTATTTAATCATATTAAATTTAATGATATTTTTAATAACCAAATCATCAATAATCTTTTCCCTATAAAAAATTTAAATTTTAAAACAATCTGGAGATACAATAAAAATATAGGTAATTTAGTTTGCAATTATAACCAATTTATTAATAATTTGGCAAATTTTAAAAAAATTAAATGTAATTGCAACAACTATATTGATAAATATAAGTACTCAGGTCATATATTAACTAGCAACTTTTCTTTTTTAAATCCAGAATATCAAGAAATTTTAAATAAAGGGTATAAATATATACCTCAAATTAAACACAATTATAATAATACAATTAAATCTATATTAAAAGATATAGATATTTTCATAAATAAAACTAGTATAAAATACAGTATTCCAGAATTTACTTTTCTGGAATGGAAACATAATATTAAAAAGGAAATTTTAAATTATTATAATAATACACTTAAATACACAAAACCCAATTCAGACATTCCTTCTTTCAAAGAAAATATAATTAATTTACAGAAGGACTATATTATCACTCCTATAGATAAATGTCCCAATAATTTATCTTTAATTTGTAAAAATCTATACCACGATATACTAAAAAAGGAAATTGATAATAATCATAAATACACTTTTGCTAGAACTACAGGCACAAAAATCAAAAAAGACATCAAAAATGTTGAAAATTCACTAAAAATTTATAATAACCACAAAAATCCAAACATACCAAAGTTCTATATAATTCCTAAACTACACAAAAAACCTATTTCTTTCAGAACAATCACATCTGGTATAAATTCAGTCATAAAAAATATTGATATACAATTAGCCTCAACACTACAATTTATTATAAATAAATTAACTAATAAATATAATTATAAATTTATCGACTCAAATAAAAAAATCATTAATTATTTAATGAACAATTGGTCAAACATTGAAACAGTACACACATTTGACTTTGAGGACCTATATTCTAAAATAAATTTAAGAGATCTAAATAATAAAATAACCAATTTATTTAATGAATTAATTAATGACAAAACTTTCTACATTAAAATTATTCATAACAGATATAAAACATTTAAATTAGATCTTAAAACAGCAAAAACTCTACTGGAAACATTTTTAAATTTTAACTATATAGAATTTAAAAATAAAATATATATTCAATCAGAAGGCGTTCCCATGGGTACTTCTTCTAGTCCGTTACTAGCAAATTTAATATTGTTCTGGTACGAAAGAGAATACTTTCTACAAAATAATATTAATTGGCAAATATTCCGATATGTAGATGACATAATAATATTTAATAATCCACTGTTTAAAAAATTAATACCTGAAATATATCCTAAATACTTGAAACTTAAGAACAATGAAAAAATTTATAGAAACAAAAAAGTTAACTTTTTAGACTTGAATATAGACCTTACAAATAGTGCTGTTAGAGTTTATAATAAAAAGAGTAATTATAATTTCAATATTATAAAATACTGTAATATGAATTCTAATATATCATTAAATTGCTGTAAAGGTATATATTATGGTCAGTTTCTAAGATTTTATAGAATAAATAATATATTAGATAATTTCATAGAAGATGTTAAAAATTTAAACATGGAATTTATTAAAAACAAATTTAGTATCAAACAAGTAAAATATTTCAACAGTATATCAATTATAAAATATTTAAAAAAAAATAAATGGAAATATCCATTTATGAAATCAACTTTCTATAATTTCTCTTAATATTAACTAAAACAAATTTATAATCTTTAACAGTTAATTAAACTTTTATTAAATAACTGATTAAAAGATTTTTTCACAAGATTTTTAAAGTGTTAAAGTATATATTTCATTTTTGTTTAATCTCCAATTTCTGGGGAGGAAAATGGAAGTTAAATAAAGATGAATTTGCACAATTAATAGCTTTATTAAACTCTTATAATTTGCCTTTTTAAAGGAATATTAAAAGATGATTAAGTGTTAAATCAGTTATTTTGATATAACTATCTGTAAAGATTATAAAACCTAGCTTTCTTCCTTTAACTATTTTTCCTATCTTCTTTAATTTTCTTGTTGTTCAAAAAAATTCTGAAGAAATGGTCTAAATTTGAAATGTGGGGGGACATTCCCCTCCCGCGACATGTGCCAGCCAGAAATAGATATACACAATGGAGGACGCAGCAGTCAAGGTAGGTTTACAGTTTGAATTTGTTAACACTTGTATCTGTTATATGTTCATTTAAATATTTCACTGAAACAACTTAATATTAACACATAAAATACGGTTTAAAAGAGATCTATGACATAATAAAGGAGGGGTTGAAATGTCGCTGGAATTTTATCTGATGATCCCCGTTCCAGTAGATCTCTTTTTCCAATTTATTTCAATTTAAAGTTTTTTGTGTATGTCTGGTCTACCATTAGGGTTTCAAAACAGAATATCCAAACTTATAACAAATGTTAATTCATACTATAGATATATTACTAAATACAACTATTTATAATCATATTATAAAATAAAAAAACCTTTAAAAATCTTTAAAAAAAAAAAAAAAGGATAAAATATAAAATCATAAAAAAATATATATATATATACTAACAATCTTATCTACCTTCTTTATAAAACTCTTTTTTTTTTTTTTTCCCTTATTATTAGTTTGATTAAAAGTGCATGGTTCTGTCTTTCTCTCTTTTTTCTAACTATTATATATATTATCTCTTCGATTATTCTATATATAGGATTAGAGTATGTCTGAATGACGTGTAAAAGCCGATGTAATAGACGTTACTTTGTTAATTTTTTTTATTGTTATTAATTATAAATATATAATTAACTTGAGGATGTAAAAGAAGTAAAGATTTTTTTTTTTTTCTCTCTATCTACAAATTAATAACATTTTACAAATTTTATAATTTGTATTTAAATGATCATAATAGTGAAGATAATTTTAATACAAAACTGGACTATAAAATTAAATAACTATTTATTATTATAATTAATTTAGATTTAGCTTGCTAATCTAATCAAATCTAACTGATATAAGTTATCATTATTATCAGTTTGCTCCTTAAATTTTTTAAAATTAGAATCACTGTTATAATTTTGTTATATAGTTTCTACACTATATTAATTCATATGAGCTTGCTCTATGATATATTTTTTTTATATATAACATAATATACAAATTAAATTATATTAGATATTCTAATATAAATAAATCTTCATACAAATTTTAATTATCTTTCATTGTTTGATTATTAAAAATTAAATTATAAAAGTAATTCTAGAAAAAAAAATAATTTCAGAACTTTTGTTTTTTTCAGTGTTTTTGTTAGTTTAAAGATGTTTTTTTTTATTAGTTATTCTTAAAAATATAACAGATAACAAACAGTAATATCTATATATTTATAGATTAATTATTCAATTTATTACAAATTTTATCACCACAAAAACAATTAAGTAAAATATATTTAAAAAATTCATAAGAATAACAAACTAAAAAAACTAAAAAAAACTACAAACATATTAGTGTTAGCACCTCTTTTATGTTAATTTAAACTCGCTAAGAATTGCCTAAGAAAAAATTGTCAAACTTGTCCCTCTCTTAAGAACCATGACACTTTTCAAACAACTAGTTGTAAATTAGTGAATACTATTTATAAATTAACATGCCAAATTTGTCAACTATCATATATAGGACAAACTTGTAATCCATTAAATATACGAATAAACCTACATAGAAACCACGCTAAAAAATCAATTGGTAATATATATATGAAAGAACACAATCAATTACATACTTTTAACAACTTTAAGATAGAAATACTAGACATATGTCAAAACAAAAAACAACGACTATTATTAGAAAACAACTACATTTATAAACACAACACATTATTCCCTTATGGACTTAACGACGAATTAAACTACACATACAAACCACAAACAGAAGAAATTTCAACTTATGAAATCAGTTGCAAATATAAAAATGAATTTAAAACTAAACCTAATAAAACTAGAGGTAAAACTACAAATAAATTAGGTTACATTGAATTTGAAGAATTACTGGACCCAAAACAAATGTACACTAACAACTTCGTCGATAAATTTATTAAAACATTATTTAAACTAAATAATAATAAATTTATCAAACTCATAGAATATATTAAAATTCATAATCTGACTAACAGATTAATAGATATCACACACGACATCTTTAAATACAGAAAAATTAAACAAAATACTAATAACATTAATATTATCATTAAATTTAATAACAATTTATTTAATCATATTAAATTTAATGATATTTTTAATAACCAAATCATCAATAATCTTTTCCCTATAAAAAATTTAAATTTTAAAACAATCTGGAGATACAATAAAAATATAGGTAATTTAGTTTGCAATTATAACCAATTTATTAATAATTTGGCAAATTTTAAAAAAATTAAATGTAATTGCAACAACTATATTGATAAATATAAGTACTCAGGTCATATATTAACTAGCAACTTTTCTTTTTTAAATCCAGAATATCAAGAAATTTTAAATAAAGGGTATAAATATATACCTCAAATTAAACACAATTATAATAATACAATTAAATCTATATTAAAAGATATAGATATTTTCATAAATAAAACTAGTATAAAATACAGTATTCCAGAATTTACTTTTCTGGAATGGAAACATAATATTAAAAAGGAAATTTTAAATTATTATAATAATACACTTAAATACACAAAACCCAATTCAGACATTCCTTCTTTCAAAGAAAATATAATTAATTTACAGAAGGACTATATTATCACTCCTATAGATAAATGTCCCAATAATTTATCTTTAATTTGTAAAAATCTATACCACGATATACTAAAAAAGGAAATTGATAATAATCATAAATACACTTTTGCTAGAACTACAGGCACAAAAATCAAAAAAGACATCAAAAATGTTGAAAATTCACTAAAAATTTATAATAACCACAAAAATCCAAACATACCAAAGTTCTATATAATTCCTAAACTACACAAAAAACCTATTTCTTTCAGAACAATCACATCTGGTATAAATTCAGTCATAAAAAATATTGATATACAATTAGCCTCAACACTACAATTTATTATAAATAAATTAACTAATAAATATAATTATAAATTTATCGACTCAAATAAAAAAATCATTAATTATTTAATGAACAATTGGTCAAACATTGAAATAGTACACACATTTGACTTTGAGGACCTATATTCTAAAATAAATTTAAGAGATCTAAATAATAAAATAACCAATTTATTTAATGAATTAATTAATGACAAAACTTTCTACATTAAAATTATTCATAACAGATATAAAACATTTAAATTAGATCTTAAAACAGCAAAAACTCTACTGGAAACATTTTTAAATTTTAACTATATAGAATTTAAAAATAAAATATATATTCAATCAGAAGGCGTTCCCATGGGTACTTCTTCTAGTCCGTTACTAGCAAATTTAATATTGTTCTGGTACGAAAGAGAATACTTTCTACAAAATAATATTAATTGGCAAATATTCCGATATGTAGATGACATAATAATATTTAATAATCCACTGTTTAAAAAATTAATACCTGAAATATATCCTAAATACTTGAAACTTAAGAACAATGAAAAAATTTATAGAAACAAAAAAGTTAACTTTTTAGACTTGAATATAGACCTTACAAATAGTGCTGTTAGAGTTTATAATAAAAAGAGTAATTATAATTTCAATATTATAAAATACTGTAATATGAATTCTAATATATCATTAAATTGCTGTAAAGGTATATATTATGGTCAGTTTCTAAGATTTTATAGAATAAATAATATATTAGATAATTTCATAGAAGATGTTAAAAATTTAAACATGGAATTTATTAAAAACAAATTTAGTATCAAACAAGTAAAATATTTCAACAGTATATCAATTATAAAATATTTAAAAAAAAATAAATGGAAATATCCATTTATGAAATCAACTTTCTATAATTTCTCTTAATATTAACTAAAACAAATTTATAATCTTTAACAGTTAATTAAACTTTTATTAAATAACTGATTAAAAGATTTTTTCACAAGATTTTTAAAGTGTTAAAGTATATATTTCATTTTTGTTTAATCTCCAATTTCTGGGGAGGAAAATGGAAGTTAAATAAAGATGAATTTGCACAATTAATAGCTTTATTAAACTCTTATAATTTGCCTTTTTAAAGGAATATTAAAAGATGATTAAGTGTTAAATCAGTTATTTTGATATAACTATCTGTAAAGATTATAAAACCTAGCTTTCTTCCTTTAACTATTTTTCCTATCTTCTTTAATTTTCTTGTTGTTCAAAAAAATTCTGAAGAAATGGTCTAAATTTGAAATGTGGGGGGACATTCCCCTCCCGCGACATGTGCCAGCCAGAAATAGATATACACAATGGAGAACGCAGCAGTCAAGGTAGGTTTACAGTTTGAATTTGTTAACACTTGTATCTGTTATATGTTCATTTAAATATTTCACTGAAACAACTTAATATTAACACATAAAATACGGTTTAAAAGAGATCTATGACATAATAAAGGAGGGGTTGAAATGTCGCTGGAATTTTATCTGATGATCCCCGTTCCAGTAGATCTCTTTTTCCAATTTATTTCAATTTAAAGTTTTTTGTGTATGTCTGGTCTACCATTAGGGTTTCAAAACATAATATCCAAACTTATAACAAATGTTAATTCATACTATAGATATATTACTAAATACAACTATTTATAATCATATTATAAAATAAAAAAACCTTTAAAAATCTTTAAAAAAAAAAAAAAAGGATAAAATATAAAATCATAAAAAAATATATATATATATACTAACAATCTTATCTACCTTCTTTATAAAACTCTTTTTTTTTTTTCCCTTATTATTAGTTTGATTAAAAGTGCATGGTTCTGTCTTTCTCTCTTTTTTCTAACTATTATATATATTATCTCTTCGATTATTCTATATATAGGATTAGAGTATGTCTGAATGACGTGTAAAAGCCGATGTAATAGACGTTACTTTGTTAATTTTTTTTATTGTTATTAATTATAAATATATAATTAACTTGAGGATGTAAAAGAAGTAAAGAATTTTTTTTTTTTTCTCTCTCTATCTACAAATTAATAACATTTTACAAATTTTATAATTTGTATTTAAATGATCATAATAGTGAAGATAATTTTAATACAAAACTGGACTATAAAATTAAATAACTATTTATTATTATAATTAATTTAGATTTAGCTTGCTAATCTAATCAAATCTAACTGATATAAGTTATCATTATTATCAGTTTGCTCCTTAAATTTTTTAAAATTATAATCACTGTTATAATTTTGTTATATAGTTTCTACACTATATATATATATATATATATATATATATATATATAAAATGGCATATCCTGACCAGGAGCACATGTGCTTTACAGAAGGCAGAGCGCCATCTGGTGGAACAGAAATCAACTAAACATTGATTTAGCCTGTTCCCTGATATTTGGCCAACTATCAGGGAACAGGCTAAATCAATGTTTAGTTGATTTCTGTTCCACCAGATGGCGCTCTGCCTTCTGTAAAGCACATGTGCTCCTGGTCAGGATATGCCATTTTTTATATTGATTTCAACACCTGATCTTTTTATCTTTTATTTTTTTAATATATATATATATGTACGATTTAATTAAAGGGATTTATATACAAAATTAAAATAGATAATTTTCTTTGCAATATATATATATATATATATTATAAATGACTGCGGCGTATGCGGCCTTCTCAAAAATGGTAAAATTAAAATTGGCCTTCTAATATAAAAAGGTTCGCCACCCCTGGTCTAAACCATTATAATATTTCGAGTTGGTTATATAGCTAGTACTTTTCAAATGGTAAATCTTAGTTCTTAACTATCTTTATAGGTATAATCATCAACAATTAACCCCCTCTATCGCTGAAAATTCTAAACATGTATAATCTATATCCACTCATGAGGACAAAACTTAAGGAAGTTGTACCTTTTAGCATATATGAGTTTGTTGTGTTATGTTTATCACCCCCTAAAATAAAAAAAAAATAAAAAAAAAACCTGGAATGAGCCACAACACCAGTTTGGGAAAATTTACGCCAAAGCCAACTTATAAACCCTTGTTTCGGGTACTATGGCCCTCATAATAACTCATCTCATTAGATGTTATGTGATATATAGCTAGCAACAAATATGTATTTCGGCAACATGAACTCAGTAGAACTTAGTTTAAATATATAAGGATTACAAGATTACATGAGGAGCTTCTTTTTAGATTTATTGCGAGCTTTCGATCCTTCCGGTTCTTCAACGGGCATGGATAGCCTGGATATACTAATTCATGCTATCCATGCCCGTAGAAGAACCGGAAGGTTCGAAAGCTCGCAATAAATCTAAAAAGAAGCTCCTCGTGTAATCTTGTAATCCTTATATATTTAAATAAATATGTATATATATATATGTTTCTATGAAAATGTTAATCTGCAAGACGCAGGTTATCATCATCCCTTTTTGATTTGTTTTTGTCACTTTGGCGGTTTGCAAATAAACAACAAAAGATGTATCAGACATTATAAAGACAATAAAGATTTTCTGATAATAAGAATGTACAAAGATATTACATTATGAAAAATCGAAGCCGCATATATACTGATGAGGACAATAGCCCGAAATCATTTTTATATAGATTGGATTTTGTTTGAATTTGCCAAACTAATGTTGGGTCTCATTACTTAATACCACCTTCAAGTTTTCACTGGTATTATAAACATAATACATTGATTTAATGCATATTTGAAAGGAAAGGTGCCAATTTTACTATTTTCTAGAGAGTACTTTATAAATCTGACTAATTGAAAAATCTGAAATATATTTACAAATGCATAAACACCACACACATAACCTAAATCTATTCGGTAAATTCTCCAAATTCATTGTCTTCTTCCTGATCTTTTTCTTTCTTTTAATATATTCTACCGATATTGAGTTATATTGAGGGATGAATATAATGAATATGATGTCTTTTCACAAGATAACTTCATGATAAATAAAATATTTTTACGGTTGTGTGTGTCAAAAAAAGTCAAAATGCATTAATGTTTCACACTCAATTATAAGGTTAACATTATTCGAATTTTATGTATGAATTTAAAAAACAATATATACATTATAAAATAAAAAAAATTGTTTAAATATATTTGATGATATATAAAAATATAGAAGATATTCTTCATTAAAAATAAGGAATTTGAATAATAAAGGCCTCACGAGCAACTATCGCCATCTATCGACAAATTTTAGAATTAATTTCCGCAGGTCATTTCGCACTGAAATATTTTTACATCTCTATGTTACTTCTTAGCCTATTAATACAAATGAATATATATATATATTATATTCCTAATATATATATATATATATATGAAGAGAATATATTTAATATCTTTTTATAACATATACAATAATTTAAAGTTTACCTGTTTATCCAATACGCTTCATAGCCATAAATATAATATTGTAGCAAAGTATTTATTATTTTATTAATAGAGTTTCATTTTTGATGTTTATATATGGCTATACCCTGTAAACTTCCCTCATTTCTTGTCTTTTTTATCATTCATAGTTTGTTTTTGCTTTAAATAAATTGCTGTGTCATCCTTAAGTTTGTATTTCCTAATTTTCCACGTGGTAATATATATAAAACGCCATCCATATACACTGCGTGACATTGAAAATGGAACACCAAGAAATAGTGGCCAGAAAATTATGCAAATTTCAGGGTAGACGCGCCTAACCGAGTTATGCAAATGATGTAAAATGCGCAGCTCTCGTGCGCACATGGAGTAAGATATAAGGGAAGGAACTTGCAGAAAGGACAGTATTCGTGTCGTTATTTCTTCAAGGAAAATCATTGTAGAAATTTTGTTCTTGTGTCAAAAGACACGTGTAATAACAGAGAATGCCAGGTCATCGTAAACGGAGGCAGTTCAAGCAGACAGACGCTTTTACGAGGGGCATGGTGATCGGACTGAAAAGGGCAGGTTGGTCTATACGTCAAATCGCAGCTGATACACACCTTGGTGCGTCCACGGTGCACCGACTGTGGAGAAGATGGTTGGAACAAGGAAATGTGGCAATTTATAGGAATGTCGGTGCAACCAGAGTGACGTCAGCACGTGTGGATCGGCGTATCCTTCGACAAGCAGTGGCGGCCCCACAAGCCACTTGTACCGCCATCCTGCAACATGTGCAAGACACCCTAGATCATTCCATCTCGACCAGAACCATTTCCCGTCGATTGGTTGCTAATGGCTTGCACTCATGCCGTCCGCTAAGAAGACTGCCATTGACCCCACCGAATAAGCGCCAACGTTTGGAATGGTGCCGGGCTAGATCGACGTGGATGACGGAATGGCACAGGGTCGTGTTCTCAGATGAGTCGCGTTTCTGCTTGTCCAGTGATAGTCGCCGTGTACGCGTGTGGCGTCGACGTGGAGAAAGGTCCAATCCGGCAGCAATTGTGGAACGCCCCACCGTGCGACAACGTGGAATCATGGTTTGGGGCGCAATCGCGTATGATTCCAGGTCACCTTTACTTCGTATTCAGGGCACTATGACGGCCCAACGATACGTTGATGATGTGCTGCGACCGGTGACACTCCCCTATCTTCAGGGGGTACCCAATGCCCTTTATCAGCAGGATAACGCCCGACCGCACACTGCTCGCATTAGCCAACAAGCTCTGCAAGATGTACAGATGCTTCCCTGGCCACCGTACTCTCCTGATCTCTCACCAATCGAGCACGTCTGGGACATCATTGGACGCCGTTTGCATGCCTTGCCACAGCCGCGTTCAGAAGACGAACTGTGGCAAATGGTTGAGAGGGAATGGAGAGCCATCCCTCAGGACGCCATCCGTACTCTGATTGACTCTCTACCTAGACGTGTTGCTGCGTGCATCGCCGTCCGCGGTGGTCCTACTTGCTACTAAGCCGACGCCGTTCTCGCTCTGTATTATGACTATCATTTTGAAATAAAGATCACTTATTGTTCGTCCCTGTCTCTCTCTGTCTGCCGAGTTTCATCACTTTCTGGCCACTATTTCTTGGTGTTCCATTTTCAATGTCACGCAGTGTATATGGAATGAAAGCATTATAAACATGAATGTATCTTTCACAAATAAAACAAATTTATTTTATCCTCAATGCGATAGAAAATATTGAGAGTGTTTAGCTTATCAGAGGTGAACCCTCCCAGCGGTTTCACCAATTTAATCTAACAGATTAAATAAAGTATTAGACAATTCGACTTATATATGCTACACTGAAAGGTGGAATCTTAGAAAGAATATTCAAGCAGAACTACTTATCAAAATTCGAAACTATTATAGACGCGTATGATTCTTTTTAAAATAAAACAATTTTACTGCCCTTACTGTAATGGAAATTGTTCTATTTTAAAAAGAATCATACGCGTCCATAATAGTTTCGAATTTTGATAACAGATGGCGCGCTAATGCATCAGAACTACTTATATAAAAGATATCTTTCGGAAATCCCCAAACTATTCCTTTGGAGAAACTGAACAAACTGCTCTTCACCTTATCTATGACTGTCCGAACTTTACAGAAGTGAGACATCGATTGTTCCCTGATTTATCTCTCTTATTTCAACCACTTTGTTTATACAAATTTTATTAACTCTGTCGCCTGATACATGTAAATACACTACTGGCCACCCAAATTGCAACACCAAGAAAGACAAGAGATATTACAACAGAATTTATTTTGTAGATAACATGTTGACCAGGTATCAAATGATTAAATTTATAGACTTCTGCGAAGTTCCTGCCAGAATCAGTAGCCAGAGTAGCCGCCATTGTTGGAGATCACGTGGACGTCTTGCGGACAGACCACTCTGCTGTAAACGGCGTAGAATGGTACGCGCAGACACCGTATGATGCGTTACAGACTGAATGTTCTGTGCTACGGTTCGTGATGTGACTGAGCGATCTGTCACTCCCATACGCACAATTTGCCTGTCAGCACGTGAAGTGGTGCACTGAGGTGGATGCGATCGAACACGTCGGTTCGTCGTACCTTCCTGCATCCAACGATCACATTTCCGCATTACAGTTGTTTGGTTTCGTCCAACACGACTACCGATTTCCCTGAAAGATAATCCACAATCTCGGTAGGCCACTATCCATCCTCTGTCGAACTCGGATACTTGATCAAAAGGTGATCGCTGTTTTCTACGAGGCATAATTGATCGTTAAAAAAACACAAGAAAAACACAATTGCCGAACCTGAAATTGTCGAAATCTCCAAGCCTTAAATAGTGCTTGAAATTCGGTGCGATAAAATTCTAATTATTTGCATATCTCACCTCCGCTAATGCATGTTGTAAATTTCATGTTATTTGCATACTTCTTTCAGGGTGTGCATTTACGATGGCCAGCAGTTTATGTGAATATTTAATTCTTAGTTTCAGTTAGTTTGTTTATCTGTTTCCTTTGTTTACTTTGTAATATGCGCAAATACCTCAATATCGCGCCTTGTGTTGGATAATAATAATAAAAAACTATGTACATCTGCGCTTTTTGTACAGTAGAATTACATATAAATATTAACATTGAGCAATTCTCTTTCAACAATAAGGGGACAAGGCCCATTAGGCTTAAGTTAATTACAAGCCAAGAACGTGTCATTTATATATAAGTAGAATGAAAACATCAAATTTATATTTTCTTTAGGTAAAACTAAATAATGCTAAGTCAGTCGCTTTTACTGAGAAGGAAAGTAAGAAGAATAATTGCATGTTGTCATGATTTTCAAAAAAAAAAAACACACACAAGCCTTTATTAAGACATTTCGTCTTATACAGACGATTCTCCTGTTATAAATGAATCTAAAAAGAAATAAGAAGCAAGGGAAGAAACTGAATCCTCGCTCAGAAAAGAGAAAAAGAATAGAAGGAAAGAATATCTATGTACAAAGGTTAAGACTATATACATTGTTTTTCATGCATTTTTATTTATTTTTTTTTTTTTATTTATTGTTACAAGAGCACGAAGTCCAAAGGACTATTGTGCTGTGCTAGTATTATTTATATATATATGATTAATTATTTACACGATGGATTAGTATTGTTTTGTAAATTATTGTACAAATAGTTCTAAACTTAACAAAGTTCTCATAAGATAGAGTATATACACAAAGAGAATTTGGTAATGTTTCAAAGTATCTACATACAATTTGATTAGTCAGAGGGCAAGATAAAAGAAGATGCTCTGGTGATTCAACATCTAAGCGGCATTCACATGTTGGATCATTGATAGCATTCAGTTTGAACAGGAAACTTAAGAAGGGTCCTTTGCCAGTTAAGAATAAAGTAGTGAATTTATCCGAAGAAATGAATTTTGGGACAGCAATTGGAAAGAATTTCTTGAACAGTTCATTAGATTGAGAAAGATAAAACTTAAATTTTAGATCCAGATATAGTTTGTTTAATTCTTTTTGAAGGGGTTTTTTGAGTGTTCGATCTGTGAGAGAATTTGTCATATTATACTTTGTTTGTAATAATTCAAGATAATCGGACAGTAAAGGGGTTTTCGCTAGTATATGTGTGATGTAAGAAGATGAAGTCCTATAAGCATGAATGCATCTAATAAGAATTTGATATTGTATAGAATTCAACTTGGATCTTTTTGCTGCAGTGATAAAAGGAAACCAAATATTTGATGCATAGCTTATTGTAGAGCGTATCATAGCTTTATATAGGATCAATCTACGCCGAGTATCAATGCCCCAAGTACGTGCACATAATGAGAATAATATATTCTTAAGTTTCGTAGCTTTCATAATTATATTGTCAACATGTGTTCCAAAATTAATCTTATTCCTTTGTCTATGATTTTTAAAAATAACTCCCAAAATTTTAACAGTTTCTGATGGTTGAATTATTTTTCCATCAAAATTAATGGGAAATTTTTCATAGTTATGTAGATAGAGTATACCTGTTTTGTTTGGACTTAGTGAAAGTTTTACCTTTTCACACCATGCTTTGATTTTTACTAAACATTTGGTAATATTATACTGAAGATCATAGATGTTTGAACTCCATACCACAAATGTCACATCGTCCGCGAAAGCAATTACTCTAGCAAAACTTTCGTTAAAAGATAAGTTGAAATCATTAAGTAATATATTCCAAAGAATAGGAGAAATAATACCACCCTGGGGACATCCCTTATTTATCTTTTTTATACACTTTACATTAGTATATTTAAACTCTACACTCCGGTCTTCAAAGTAAGAATTAATTATTTTTATAAGTACCGCTGGAAAATTTGCCTTGTCCAATTGTTGGAGAATTGCCGGATGCCATGCGTTGTCGAAAGCTCCGCTGATGTCCACTGTTACTATTGCCGTATTTTCTGTTTCTCTTTTCAGAAGACTTAATTTAGTTATTTCTTGTAAAGCAGAGATTGTTGATTTTTCTTGTGTAAATCCATGTTGAGCAGGATGCATAACATTATTACTATTAATATGATTTAAAAGTTCAATATGAATTAGACTTTCAAAAATTTTACCTAAATTAGAAGACAAGCTTATAGGGCGGTAGGCTTTCGGATCTTTATAATTTTCTTTATTAGGTTTTTTTATAATCATTACTGCTGACTTTCTCCAGGCCTCCGGATAATAATTAAGTCCCATACAAGCATTGAACAATTTTGTTAACACAGGAGATATATGATGAACTGCCGTTAACTGCATAGAACACAGTGAAGAAGTAGATTATTGAGTAAATAGTTGCATCTTGTGAAGAAAAAGATATTTCCACACAGTTCAGTTACTTTGTCATGTCTTTTTTTCTCCTTGCCGTCTTGAAAAAAATTAAAGAACTTTAAAATAGCTGTCCCATTATCCATCAAGTCTGAAAGAAAGGAATGCAAAGAAAAGTGTGGATGAGCAGCTCTAACGCAAAAAGTTTCTCTTTCCATACTGATAGACGTACATTCAAATATATAGTGTTCCAGTTGATTTAAAAAAAAAAATTTTTACTCCTTCGCACGACGCAAGACGCACGAGATAACCAAGTGTGAATGAATTTGCCTGCGATATAAACTACTTTCCACTTCCTTAAGTTTTTTTTTTAAAGAGTGCAAGTTTTAAAAAGAATATATTTCTTCATTTAATTATACGCAAATAGGTTTGGATGGCTAGTGATTTTCATCAGTTCTCACATAATATGGAATTGTCTTGATATCTTTTAATCTTCTTCAATCAATAAAGAAAAATGATCATTTTGGTACCCATTATAATAGTCAATGTATTTGTTGTTTGAGTTGATATTAATAGAATGCATTAAAGGCGAGAACTTGAAAAGTTTAACAAAAAAAAAAAAAAAGTTTGACGTTAAGTGACATGGTGTCGCAAAGAGAAAATAGCGTTTTGTTGTAGAGAAATCAGTAAATCCCACAATTTGCATGTTTGTATCGAATTACGGTTAACCTCATTCATTTTTCGTTGACACTCAGCCTAAGTGGTTTCTATGGCAATAATCTATGAAAATGTTTTTATCACTTTTGACCCAAGACTACTATTGATTAATAACACAAGCAAGTTTGACATTTCCTACGTATATACAAAAAAAAAAGAGATAGATTGAAACTTCTTTATGAAATTGATTTATACGAATTCTTTGTAATTTGAAATTTAAAAATTAATTTGAATTATTTTAGTATTATTTCAACCAAATTCACATTTACAATTACACTCATGGACAAAACTTAAGGAAGTGGAAAGTTTTTGATGCCGCTAGTTATCTTTTTCTTTGAAGGAGACAGGATTTTTTTTTGTTCACACTTGGTTATCTCGTGATTTCAATAAAGGTCACTGTGTATTGAATATCTTTCAGAGTTATTGTCTGAATCCCGATATACAATGGTATAAGGTACAACCTCTTCAAGTTTTGTCCATGATTTTATATTTGGAAAGACTCTTTCTAGACGACAGCATTCTCTGAAAATATCTATTTTGCATATTGAACAGTCTGTTTTTCTATCTCGATTTAAACATTCATTTATGACAAGATAGGTAAAAAGAAAACATAGCATATTGTAAAATCTATAAAAAAAGGTAATGTAAAAAATAGTACAAATATGATATTGTACTGGGATAAGGTTCATAAATAAAGAAAAGAAAAAGGCATTTTTTTAATCGTGCAACTGAAATTTTCTAATGGCTTGCGTTATCTATCGAAAAAGGTAAATTTTGTGGCCAGATTGGTTATCAAATTTTCTGATTAATGAGATAAAAGTCAACCCTGAATTAGAGATTCTGACTACATTACAATTACCAGTAAGTCCCATATAAACTTTGCTCCTAAAATCTTTGAGTTTTACATCATCGACAAGCCTTTAGCTGAAAATATATTAAAAAATACAACACACATTTTAATACAATACATATTCACAGTCTATTTGTAATAGTTGTGGTTTGTGGTTATCATTTCATTTGACAATGGTCATAGGGCCTAACATAGAAATAGTTTGTACTTCATTTGACAGGATTATATTGATCTTTGGGCCCAACAAATGTACAGTTTGAGCTTCATTTGACAAGGCAAGAATAGTATTTGGGCCCAACAAACGTAATTTGAACTTCATTTGATAAGGCTAGAATGATATTTGGCCCCAACAAATGTACAGTTTGAACTTCATTTGACAAGGCTAGAATGGTCTTTGGGCCCAACAAACGTAGTTTGAACTTCATTTGACAAGGCTAGAATGATATTTGGGCCCCACATATCTACAGTTTGAACTTATTTGACAAGGCTAGAATGGTTTTTCGGTCCAACAAACGTAGTTTTAACTTCATTTGACAAGGCTAGAATGATATTTGGGCCCAACAAATGTACAGTTTGAACTTCATTTGACAAGGCTAGAATGTGTTTTGGGCCCAACAAACGTAGTTTGAACTTCATTTGACAAGGCTAGAATGATATTTGGGCCCAACAAATGTATAGTTTGAACTTCATTTGACAAGACTAGAATGATATTTGTGCCAAACAAATGTACAGTTTTAACTTCATTTGACAATGCTAGAATGATATTTGGGCCTAACACTATATTTATCACTTCATTTGACAAGGCTAGAATGGGTTTTGAGCCAAACACATATTGAATTTAAATATAAAATATTAGCATTATAATTTGTATTTAAAATGGCTCCTATTTATAGCGTGGACTTTAATTTATTTATTTTCTAGATAAGCCTAAAACTCGTATTCTACTGCTCTTAGTGCACAAAAAATGGATTGGTCTTTGAACCCAACACATGGGCCGTTAAAACTCCATCTGATCAGAATTGAAAGGTCCTTTGACCCAATACACATGTCGTTAGCACTCCGTTTGACAAGGGTAGAATGTACTTCGATGTCAAAAGGTATATACGGTAAGCATCATTATTGGAAAGTTATTCAAGCTTAACCCATTGTTAGATCCTATTGTTTATAATATTCTTAAATCAAATTCTATTCACGCAAATTAAGCTAAAATCTCTAAATGCACTCTCTTGTATAATATAAAATCTTTAATATGTAATTTCTTTTATAGTTTAGAGACTATCTCTCTCTCTCTCTCTCTTGATCTACCATCTTGGTCTTGATTTGGATAACAATGCCAGCCATCGCATCGACCTGCCCACTCTGTGGAAGAGAACTCTCGCTGTCCATCGTTGGTGGAGTCTTTCCCGCGGTTGGCGACACCAATGAAGCCTGTAAAGATTTCATTATGTAAACTCATCCTTTTCTTTTTCATATTTATTTATTATATTTTTTATTTCTTTTTAGTTTTAATTTATAATTTTTATGAACGATGTAATAAAAGTGGATTCAATCTCAATCTCTCTCTCTCCAGTAGCAAAATTCAAAATCTTAATAAAGTTATTCAAAATCAAGTGATAAAATGCTTCTTTATATACTCTACTCAACATTCAAGCCACTACAACATAGATGTCCAAGCTAAGAATATTCCTGATGTAGATGCCACGTGTTGATGTGGAAAGAGAACATGAGAGCTGAGTGAAAACAAATTTATTGAAGCCAACAAGGGGATTGTCATAACTTAGATGTCGCGCACCCGGACATAGACGTTGGTGTCGTCTGGGATGGCGTTGAGGTCGTAGTCGTCTTCGTTCTCTCCGATTAGAATGGTGGGGGGTTCGGCGTCTCGGACCACCTCCGGGGTGGTTGGTGGTTCTGTGCTGGGTGGTTGTTCTGTGCTTGGTTCTATTGGCTGTTCTGTGCTTGGTTCTATTGGCTGTTCTGTACTTGGTAATGGTGTTTGTTCTGTACTTGAGGATGGTGGTTGTTCTGTGGTAGGTACTGATGCTTCTGTGCTTGGTTCTGGTAGTTCTGTGCTTGGTAATGGTGGTTGTTCTGTACTTGGTGATGATGGTGGTGCTTCTGTGGTTGATGGTTCTGTACTTGATGTTGGTGCTTCTGTTGGTGCTTGTGTCGGTGCCATTTGTGTTGAGCTAGGAGGCTCGGGACTTGAAGATGGCTGTTCGGTTGTGCTCGGTTCTGGTCTAGGAGTTGCCCGAGTCGAAGTTGGTCTCGGTGTGGTTGGAGGTCTAGTTGGGGCCCTATGTGTGGGTCGAGTCATCATAGGGGGTCTAGGGGGCGCGCTGGTGGGTGGAGGAGGTCTCTGCAAGACATAGGGACAGGTTAGTACTTCATGGCTCTCAGAATGGTCTAGGAAGGTAGCATATTTACTCTAAATATATACTCATAGACAAAACTTGAGGAATTTGTACCCTTTACCATGTATATACTATTTGCATATATTATTTATATACATTTGAAGAATATATATATATATAAAGTAGAATTAAATATAATTTATATGAAAGATAGTTGTATTAGAGAAGGGGTAATGATAATTAAAAACAAATTATAAAAATATTACTTATAGGGCATCAAAAAGTTTTTTTATTTTATTTTAAGTAACAACATAGGGTTATAACAATATATATATGAGAAAAATAATAGAAAAAAGCACATGTGCTCGTCGTCAGGATATGCCTTCTTCATTTTTAATATAAATATATTTTTATATTATTAAGTTTCTGGGTAGTAAGAGATTACTAGAGAGTTAGTTTTACCTTCTCATCGCTGTCACTGTAACCAAATCTTCTCCTGAAGAAATTGTAGATTCCTGAAACCACATCACAAACGTTGTATTAACTTTCTATTTTTGGTTTCCTAATGAAAACACAACATTTAGGATTTAAATAAGTAAGTTTTATAATACATTCAAAGTGTGATGACTTCATTTAGACTATAGTTACTCACAAATATTCCTCTGGTAATTAAAAGACTTTTTGCGTAACTGAGACTCCTATGGGTGTTCTTCACAGAAAATCCATCAAAGCGCTGGAAAACTGACCGTCCTTTAACTTGTGATCTATTTAATAGCAGAATACAAGATAAAATCATGCATATAATTATTGGTTGCTTTTGCTTTGAGAAACAGAGAAAAAAAACTCTTAGGCGACTTATCCCCCCTTGTCTCAATCTGATATTCAACAAATATATAACTGGATGAATACAATAATGTTTGAGCAAGGTCTTTTCTTTGGTTGATATAAGTTCTACAAGGACACAGTCACTGTTCGGAGGAGATTAATAGAATCACTGAATGTCGTGGTCCATTTTGATGAGGAAAGTGAAGACTAGAACGTGAATGATCCACACTCGTCTTTTCAGTGATGCGCTAACCTTGACGTATGCATGGTGGAATCTGTGGCCACTGGAAATGCGTCAGACCTAGAGGCTGTTGGGTTTTGTGCTGTCTGGAGTATAGGAGCTCCATCTATGCTTCATTCCTGTGGGTAATCTGTATAAGACCGGTGGTCTTAATAAAGCTGCATGTGTGATGACTCTATCTAGTTCTAAATCGAGATGTCAAAAAGCCAATCAGTGATGTTCACACACAATTAACGTACCAGTAAAGAAGCGGCCCACACGGCTGGTGAGAGACGTGGGGTTGCCGGGGTCCAGGTAGCGGCGGTAGAAGGAAGTAAACATCCCCACATTCTCCTCCTGCTCTTCACTCTCCTCCCGCTCCTCCTCCGAGGAGTAGTCGTAGGGCCGGGCCAGCACGGCGGTGGCCAGCAGGAGTAAGATGGCCGTCCTCCACAGCATGACTGAACACACATCCTCCTGGTTACTTGAATCTCTTGGTGGCGCTTGTGCCATCTCTGGTGTACAGACTTCCGTCTAGGCAGCTCAGGCTATCTATCGTCTAGGCTATCTATCGGCTTGTGCCACACATCTGCCGGGATATATACAGCCTCTCTATAGCCAACCCTAAATGGGACTGAACCTTTGGTTCACTATAGCCATGTATTCCCTATAGCCATGGTTCACTATAGCTATGTATTCACTATAGCCATAGTGTCACTATAGCGATAGTTTACTCTAGCTATGGTTTACTATAGTAATGTATTCACAATATCCATGCATTCATTATAGACATGTAATTACTATAGCAATTGTTAACTATAGCCATGCATTCACTATAACCATGTATTCACTATAGCCATGGTTCACTATAGCAATGTTCACAATATCCATGCATTCATAATAGCCATATGTTAACTATAGCCATGCATTCACTATAACCATGTATTCACTATAGCCATTGTTCACTATAGCCATGTTCACTATAACTATGTATTAATTATAGCCATGTAATTACTAAAGTCATTGTTAACTATAGCCATGCATCCACTATAACCATGTATTCACTATAGCCATGGTTCACTATAGCCATACTTCACTATAGCCATGTTTACTATAACTATGTATTGATTATAGCGCGCGCCATGTATTTACTATAGCCATATATTTACTATAGCAATTGTCTACTATATACTATCACTAATATTGGGGATTGTTTTAGGTTTGTTATAAGAGAAGATTAGCTTTATTCCCGATACGTTTTACTGCATCAACAAAAATATAGGTGGTTTTTAATGATATTAATAAATATTGGCTACAAAAACCGTTCAAATGCAACCACGTACGTGTTTCAGACTGTTGGCCCTCATCAGCGTGGTGCAAGCTATACATAAAGGACCAAAAAAAAAATCTGATCCTTGAAGCTTCTTGAAAAGTCAAGGAATGGATATTTAAGGCCACAAGGGCGTGAGAACGTCTTCAACAAAGTATGAAGTGACATGTATAAGATACGAGATAAAGTGACGAAAACTCGTCCTTTATGTACATACATGAATACTTCATCATTCGTTTATTATTCAACTATAGATATACTGGATATTTACCCTAAACACAGTATGAAGTGACATGTACAAGATACAAGATAAAGTGACGAAAGCTCGTGTTATATGTCATTTCGTTTATTATGCAACTATATATATACTGGATATTTACCCTCAACAAAGTATGAAGTGACATGTACAAGATACACGATAAAGTGACGAAAGCTTGTGTTATATGTAATTTCGTTTATTATGCAACTATAGATATACTGTGTGCTTACCTTCAACACAACACACAATGTAACACACACAACCTACCACTATAAACCAAATATATTAAGTAAAGTAAGCGTGCTTCCAGTAAACTACAAGACTGTAGTGTCAACCAATCAGGTAGATAGCGTGTCCAGTACGTGACCAGATCTACTAAACACTCAGTAAACCTCTACATTTAACGTAGCTGTGTTATAGAGACCTTGGCGTTCCTACATGCTCGAAGGCCATGCGCATTACAGGAACATTTCCCTAAAATATTTTGTCAGATACGATTTTAAAATGTTCAAATTGAAAACCTGCCATCTCTATGTAATAATATAAACAATTTATCACTTTTCTTTTCATATGACACATATTCTCACTGTTATTACAGCGATGGAAATAAATTGGAAGGGCTTCTGACTCATTTTATTCCAATATAGACTTCTCTTGTTTAAAAATGCATCAATATATTTATCATATCTAAACAGAAAGCAAAATTTATGATTAAATAATGAGACAGGTTGGGTTTTTTTTCTCTGCAATTAGGAAAATCTGGTGTTGTGGTATATTATTCTATTTAAATTTTGCTCGTTTCTCAAAGAAATTATAAAAATAATGCATTGGTCAAATACAATGTTATTTACATATATAACAGCGTAAATAATGAGAGAGGTGTATCTTTTGGTACATAAACATATATTGAAAGAGAAAATTGATATAAAATATAAAATAGGAATATAAACCGTAGCAATGTGTTTCTTTATTTGGGCAAAGTGCAAAAGATCCGAGAAAAAGAGAGAGATCTGTCTCTTGCACTTTGCATCAATAAAGAAATGCATTGCTGTTTATATTCCTTTTATTTTTGCTTATCCCTAGTACACGTGGTACAGGCCATGGTAATCATGGTAGGTATAAGTTGGCGACTGCTTTTACTGTAAGTGAACCATATGACTACACATGTGAAAAGCAGTTCGACTTTGCACTTACAAATGTGCCAGAGCCCCGTTTTATTACTTGCACTCGCTGGTGGGGTTGAACTTTTGCATGAATCGGAGCATTTTTTTTTAATCAGAAAAAAGTGCCCAAGGCGGGAATCGAACCCGGGTCGTAGCGGTCAAAAACAAACGGTCTAGACCATCCTTCCATCGACCCCATGTTTATGTCCCCCCCCCCCCCCCCTATTTTACATACATATATGAACACAATATAAATTTTGCACATCAGAAACTGGGTTAAACGGTCTAGAATGTTCTCAAATTATCCAGTTAGACGCCATGTTGCCCTAGGTACCTGGTAACTAATGGCAACAAATACTCGGCCTTATTGATCGCTCGGTCCCTGGTCAAATGTTATTATTACTTCATTGATTTTCATCAGTGATATGGGGAGTTGTCCACTTAGATCACAAAATGACTCCTTGTCTTGTCTAATGAGTATCATTGAATAGCTAATGTACCGAAGTTGGTTGATTTGGTGGCTGGACATCTTCCATTTGAACCTAATTACAGTACATTCTCGATTTAAGACCAACTGAATTGAAGACCAAATGGCGAACCCTCTCTCAGTGATTTCACCATTTTAATCTCTAGACCGCTTCATTATTGTATTGGAATAAGACCTTATACAACCTTGTATTAACCTGCACTTGGTATTAAATAGAGTAAAATAGTGTTTGAAACAAACTATGAACATATGAATAATAGCGTTGAATATTTTCATCGATATATTAAAAATTAGCATTGAGAATTTTTAATCCTCAAAATATAGAGAGCGCTTTGAATAGCTTTTTATTCATAATTATTATATAAATTATATTTAGTAATTTATGGAGGTTAAACTGTGTCTTTTATTAGCAGTTCTTCATCAATATCAATAATATCTTTGGAAAAACTCTTCGAAATCTGAAAAAAATAGACGAAATAAAAAACTTTTTTTTTTTCAGTTTGTTCTCATCAATGGTTACAGTAAATTTTCCTACGTAAATTCAAGGTTAAAATTTTTCTAACTATTCACATTTACTTGAATAATGCATTAGGGTTTCTGAATATTTCTGAAGGTTTCGTTTCATATTGCATTCTCTAGCTATAGGAGATTTCCCCCCTTCTACAGGAGTACAAAATGACCAATAATGAAACACCCTGTAGAAAGACTAAAATTCCCGTAAACTTTAAAATACAATAATAAAAATAGTCTCCAGAAAACTGTTATACAACTAACAGCCATGATATTCATGTCTATTGTATTCATATTTAACCTTTACATACACATTTAGTGTAACATCCTGAAAATACAAAATGTACAAAATGACCAATAATGAAACACTCTGTAGAAAGACGAAAATGTCCGAAAACTTGAGAATACAATAATAAAATGAAAATAAACACATCTCCATAAACCTGTTGTATAACTAACAGCCATGATATTCATGTCTATTGTATTCATATTTAACCTTTACACGCATATAGTGTAACATCCTGAAAAGCTTTTTGAGTATAATCCAACAACAGGTTGTTACGTCATGTCCTTGACTATGGCTACTTGCATAAAGGACTTTTGTTCCTGCCATTGTAATCTTCCAACCATGGAATCTGACTCAGGTTCCCCTATGTATTTTTAATACAAGTTTGACTTGTTGGTGTTTTTCTCGTTTGCTACTGAAACATCTTCCTTGTTTTTATATATTTATAATTATCACCATAGCTTTCCTCTAAAGAGATTTTGAGAAATTCCTTTATATAGCCAACTTTCCATTTCAATATAATAGCCTATATGCGAAAGCTTTAGACTTTAGAACCTGATGTCCCTGGTTCGAACACACTTTTACCTATCTTTTTTTTGTACACGCTTGTTCGGCGGTACATATACTAAAATTGGAACGATACAGAGAAGATTAGCATGGCCCCTGCGCAAGGATGACACGCAAAATCGTGAAGCGTTCCGTGAACTTTCCATTTCTATGATTTTTTTAGATTATTTTATTTTTTTGTAACACATATACCCATATATATTAGTAAATTAAATTTAATTGCCATCTATCGTTAAAATTTTACACAAATAAATTTACTGGAAATGCGTTTTTTTTAATTTCATCAAACATTATCTCTACAGACCTTACTGCAATGATATGAGTTATAGAACGAGAGAGCGCTTGGATCATCAGTAGTGAGCCCTCTGAGATTAATTTGGCGAAACCGCTGAGAGGGTTCACTACTGATGAGCCAAGCCCTCTCATTCAATAACTCATATCATTGCAGTAAGGTCTGTAGAGATAATATTTGATGATTTTCAAAAGAAACGCATTGCCAGTAAATTTATTTGTGTAAAGTTTTAACATATACCCATGGACAAAACTTAAGGAAGTGGATAGTCTTTGATGTCGCCTATTGTCTGTTTTTTGAAGAGGACATGAATTTTGTTCACACTTGTTTATTCCGTGTGTCTTCAATAAAGGTCACTGTGTATCAAATATCTTTCAGAGTTATTGTCTGAATCCTGATATACATGCTAATAGGTACAACTTCCTTGAATTTTGTCAATAAGTGTATATTGGGATATCATTCTGAAGACATTTACTGAAAATACAATAAACGGCATATGTCACAAAGAATCGAATATTATCAACTAGACGAATGGCCCGGGCAACGCCCGGGTTTTACCCGAGTGCGAATATATTTTAAAAACGCTGTCTTGGGTGGTCGCTATAGACAGGGTGGTCTGTATAGACAGGTGTATGTATCACACAGCTGATAACAGGGTTGTCTAGAGTGGCCGCTATAGACAGGGTGGTCTGTATAGACAGGTGTATGTATCACACTGCTGATAACAGGGTTGCCTAAAGTGACCGCTATAGACAGGGTGGTCTGTATAGACAGGTGAATGTAACACACTGATGATAACAGGGTTGCCTAAAGTGACCGCTATAGACAGGGTGGCCTGTATAGACAGGTGGTTGTATCACACAGCTGATAACAGGGTTGTCTAGAGTGGCCGCTATAGACAGGTGTATGTATCACACAGCTGATAACAGGGTTATCTAGAATGGCCGCTATATACAGGGTGGTCTGTAAAGACAGGTGGATGTATCACACAGCTGATAACAGGGTTGTCTAGAGTGGTCGCTATAGGCAGGGTGGTCAGTGGTCGCTATAGACAGGGTGGTCTGTATAGACAGGTGGATGTAACACACTGCTGATAACAGGGTTGTCTAGAATGGCCGCTATAGACAGGTGTATGTATCACACAGCTGATAACAGGGTTGTCTAGAGGGGGGCAGGGAGGACACGTGTTCGCCGGCAGCCAATGGGCGCGCATTCTATCCGTGAGCTTCAGACAGAATAAGGCTATTATATATATATATATAGCGGGAGAGAATATATGTAATTAACTACTGATTGAGAAAAACTCGAAAGCTCTCAATAAAATATATTTACAAAAAGAACTTGCGGTAAATATAATTTATATAATTTTGATCACGGCATATGATAGCTATATATAGAAGGCATTGATCTGACTGCCAAGTTGATTGGCTAACTGACGTTCGTGCTGGTAGACAAATGTCAAGAGCTCCATTGCCAACTTCGATATTTCCTTGAAATTCTTTACGTAGAATCGAATATATAAATTCGTACTTAAAAAGCAGCATAAATACACTCATGGGCAAAACTTAAGGAAGTTTTATCTTTTATCATATACTAGACGGGTGACCCGGGCTTCTCCCCGGGATTGACCTGTGTGCATATCTACCCGAGTGATATATATTTAGATAAGATTTTTTTTTATAATTGTTTGTTATTAGCATTATATATTTGTTTGCATCAGCATAATTTAATCTAATCTTTGATAGAGGGCGCTGTTCGTGAGCTAAGTAGAATAATTTGAATATACAGTTTTAATAATTGATTTATATATATTTTTTAAAATAGCTTATCGTCTTCCCCGTATTTTTTTACCTATGTATGGAAATTTTGGTTTGAATTAGTGAACTACTGCGAATTTGTATACCGGACATACAAACAAACAAACATACAAACATTGATTTTTATATATATAGATATATATTTTTTTTAATTAAAAAGGCATATATTGGATCAGAATATCATTTATTTTACCAAAATTATTTTTAAAACTTAATTCTGTTGACGTTATGTGGCGCTGAGTTTGTTGTTGACACACTTTAAAATGTTATAACACCCTCATAATGGTTGGCGTTCAGCCAACTGAAATATTGGTAAAATAAATGATATTTTGATCCAATATATGCCTTTTTAATTAAAGATTTATTCATGGATTGCTCTATTTTCAAGATAATTATTTTTATATATAATTTTTTTTCAAGGAGAACTTTCATATTTACATATATGGGAAATCCTCCGTTATATATGCAAATAAGGAGTGTTTAATGCTCTAAATATGAAAATTCTTCAAGTTTTGTCTATGACTATATTTTAATATACCGTATTATAATCGTGATTATAGATTATCATTTTCAAATATATTTTAGGTTTTTTTCTTCAGGATAGTAGAACAAATGAGCTATGCAAATAATGATAATAAAAACTGCTAAGGATTCATATATATAATCAGAAGAAAAAGTCGGTGTAGTTTGGTTTAGATAGGCCTACATGTGACAGTTTAATTATATTATGAGATTATAAATTTAAAAGGAGCTTCATCTATAAACATGTTTATTTCGCTAGCTTTCAAACAAATCCCTTCTTCAAATAGCGTAAAGACAAGGTGTGATGTGAGATGTGTGTAATGAGTACAGTTTAATGTTCAGGCTAACTTGGATACAATATAAATATCTATAAATTTATCCGTCTCATTAACGACTGGTTGATATTCTTGTGTTTTCAGAGAGAGATAGAGAGCTAAAACCTTTCTCAATAAATTATGAAAAAGGCATCTCCTTATCGTACAACTGAAAGTTGCTGATGGCTTGCGCCATCTATCGGAATAAATATCAACTATTTTCGTTTATTTCTAATTATTCCAGAATTGGCCAAATACCCATTCTTGATTAATCAAGAAAAGCTAACCACGAACGGGGTATTTGGCCGATTCTGGAATAATTAGAAATCAACGAGGATAGTTGATATTTATTCCGATAGATGGCGCAAGCCATCAGCAACTTTCAGTTGCTCGATAAGTAGATGCCTTTTTCTTAATTTATGAACCTTATCCCAGTACAATATCAGATTTGTACTATTTTTTCACTTTCTCAATAAGTTTCAAAATTGACTACAGCGCGCGCCCCGCATAAGTTGTTCCTTTTATCAGGATTCATACAATATATTTCTGAAAGATATTTGATAAACAGTGACCTTTACTGTAGATACACGAGATAACCAAGTGTGAACAAAATTGCTTCTGTCTCCTTCAAAACTGAATACTAGACTGAAGTGGCGTAGTCTATACTCACGCGTGTCTAGTAATGTCTACTAGTATTTCTATTATTCTTCTATACCATACACTAGTAGAAGCTAAGGAGTGAAATATGGGTTAAGTTAAAACTGGTAAAGTTCCAAACTGCAATGAAAATATTTTTTGACTTGAAAACTCTTAGTCTAGTTTCATCAAACTTAAGACACAATTTGTTATAGATTTTCGTGTTTTAACTAGCATCAGTATGTTTGTTTTATGGTTTAAGATAGTTCAAATATAACTAGAACTTATGAGTTTGATGAATTTGCGTGATACGATTCGAGTAGCAGTAAGTGTCTATAATACAATACAATATAATGCGGCTTATGATTGTATAACGACATTTGAAAATTATACCGCATGTGTTTCTTTTCAACGAAAAATCAAAATTTATTTTAAGGAGAAATAACGATTATTTCTAACCTTAGGGATACACATGCGTATTATTTTCAAATGTCGTTTTACAATCAAAAGCCGCATTATATTGTATTGTATTATAAATTACTTTATGTATCATTTACGAACGGAAAAATATGTCCAGGGTAGCCTAGTGAACATGGCATCTGCCCGGTAAGCGGAACACTGTGGGTTCGATTTCCATCCCTGGACACTTTTATTTTTCCGTTTATCATTATTCTTCACAATTCATCTTTTCATACCTCATCTCTAAGGTTAGAAATAATCGTTATTTCTCCTTAAAATAAATATTGATTTTTCGTTCAAAAGAAACACATGCGGGATAATTTTCAAATGTCGTTTCACAGTAAGTGTCGATGTTGAAAAGGAACTAAACTCGTCAAAATACAAAGTAAATGGAATGTAGTAAGCTGTAAAGAAAGCTATCCGAACCTACCTAAACTGTGACCACGCAGGTTCCAACTGACACGGCCGGAATCATGCCCCTGTCTATGTACAAGGTCGATTCGCTCGGCTTCTCGGGGCTTTGTGGGGGACTGACTCAGTCGTAGCTTGGTACTGTATTGTACTTCATCAATAATGTATGTTGGGAAATGTAGAACAAACCGTATCAAATTTAACAAACTAATATTGGATTAAATACACACACATATGGATAAAACTTAAGGAAGTAGAATGTCTTTGATATCACCGGTTGTCCTTTTTTTTTTTAAGGAGACAGAGACAATTTTTATGAAAAAAGGCATCTCCTTATCGTGCAACTAAAAGTTGCTGATGGCTTGCGCCATCTATCGGAATAAATATCAACTATTTTCATTGATTTTTAATTATTCCAGAATTGGCCAAATACCCATTCTTGATCAATCAAGAAAAGCTAACCACCATGATTTTTGTTCCGATAGATGGCGCAAGCCATCAGCAACTTTCAGTTGCACGATAAGGAGATGCCTTTTTTCATAATTATGCACCTTATCCCAGTACAATATCACATTTGTACTATTTTTTTCACAGAGACAATTTTGTTCACACTTTTTATCTCTTATAACTTCAATTAAGTTTACTGTGTATCAAATATCTTTGAAAGTTATTGTTTGAATCCCGATATACATGTTATAAGGTACAACTTCCTTAAGTTTTGTTCATGACTGTATTTTTATCGATATCTTAAAATAGAAAACTGTTCATAATATGGCAAAAAAGACGGTATTTTAAATTTTAAGGAAATTAAATACAAAATAGAATATATACTATTTTATTATTCATTTCCCATTTCAGGAGATAAGACAAAATTAGACATCTACACACCCCTTTCATCGAAATAAGTCCAAAATTTACAAGCTTTCTCTCTCTGAATCATTGACCAATGAGAGCTTTGTAAACGTATACTACCAGTAGCTGAGATTATCAACACTCATGGACAATACTTAAGGAAGTTGTATTGTTTTTATTAATCGAATAAAGTATTGAATAGGTAATTAATCTTCATGTAAGTAGCATAGTAATATTTGAAATTTTCCAATTTGCAGTAATTTCATGCACATTTAGATGATCTTGTTGAATTTTTTCGAAGAATTATAAGTATTTTTAAAATATTTCAGGTCTTGATTGTTTTTCTTTGAATGCCTTTTTCGATAGCGATATTAGACAAAAGGCAACCTGGTCTCTAAATAAAGTAGCTTTCGGGCAAGCCCTTTCCTCGGCAAACTAACTTTCAGTTGAGGAAGGGATTGTCCGAAAGCTACTTTATTCAATTAATAATAAAAATAATATTAAAAGTGTTGCGGCGTCTTATGCCTTTTTTCCAAAGAAGAATGTGAATAGTTTCTGTTTATATTGGCTGAGATTGGCTGGGTTGACAACGAAGGTATTCCCGTGACCTCCAAGACTGAAGAGACAAATGTTGCGACAGCTGAGCGATATCTCCCGGAAGCGCCACACCTTCAAAGGTCGTGGCCCATTGATCAAGGCAGTTTACCTCTGGTCAATTCCGATTGTTTTTTACGAGGTTGCCATTGATCTGAGGTTGTCATGGCAACGGGGACGCGCCATGGGCTCGGCTGCGTGCGGTCTGGTGCTGGTGACGGTGGTGCTAGCCAGGGTAGAGGCCAAGGTGGTAGAAGGGGAGCTCAGAACCCTGGAGGTGAGTTGGGTGACTGGTGTCAATTTATAATGCCCCTTGTTTGCACTTAAACCACCCTATGTGCACCTTGTACCAGCTTACACCACCCTGTGTGCATCTTGTCCCAACTTAAACCACCCTGTGTACATCTTGTCCCAACTTAAACCACCCCGTGTACACCTTGTCCCAACTTAAACCACCCTGAATACACCTTGTCCCAACTTACACCACCCCGTGTACACCTTGTCCCAACTTACACCACCCCGTGTACACCTTGTCGCAACTTACACCACCCTGTGTACACCTTGTACCAACTTACACTACCCTGTGTACACCTTGTCCCAACTTACACCACCCTGTGTACACCTTGTCCCAACTTACACCACCCCGTGTACACCTTGTCCCAACTTACACCACCCCGTGTACACCTTGTCCCAACTTACACCACCCTGTGTACACCTTGTCCCAACTTACACCACCCCGTGTACACCTTGTTTGCACTTAAACCACCCTGTGTGCACCTTGTCCCAACTTACACCACCCCGTGTACACTTTGTCCCAACTTACACCACCCCGTGTGCACCTTGTCGCAACTTACACCACCCTGTGTACACCTTGTACCAACTTACACTACCCTGTGTACACCTTGTCGCAACTTACACCACCCTGTGTACACCTTGTCCCAACTTACACCACCCTGTGTACACCTTGTCCCAACTTACACCACCCCGTGTACACCTTGTCCCAACTTACACCACCCCGTGTACACCTTGTTTGCACTTAAACCACCCTGTGTGCACCTTGTCCCAACTTACACCACCCCGTGTACACTTTGTCCCAACTTACACCACCCCGTGTGCACCTTGTACCAGCTTACACCACCCTGAATACACCTTGTACCAACTTACACCACCCTGAATACACCTTGTACCAACTTGCACCACCTTGAATACACCTTGTACCAACTTACACTACCCTTTTCACACTATGTCCCAACTTACACCACCCTGAATACACCTTGTACCAACTTACACCACCCTGAATACACCTTGTACCAACTTGCACCACCTTGAATACACCTTGTACCAACTTACACTACCCTTTTCACACTATGTCCCAACTTACACCACCCTGTGTACACCTTGTACCAACTTACACTACCCTGTGTACACCTTGTCGCAACTTACACCACCCTGTGTACACCTTGTCCCAACTTACACCACCCTGTGTACACCTTGTCCCAACTTACACCACCCCGTGTACACCTTGTCCCAACTTACACCACCCCGTGTACACCTTGTTTGCACTTAAACCACCCTGTGTGCACCTTGTCCCAACTTACACCACCCCGTGTACACTTTGTCCCAACTTACACCACCCCGTGTGCACCTTGTACCAGCTTACACCACCCTGAATACACCTTGTACCAACTTACACCACCCTGAATACACCTTGTACCAACTTGCACCACCTTGAATACACCTTGTACCAACTTACACTACCCTTTTCACACTATGTCCCAACTTACACCACCCTGAATACACCTTGTACCAACTTACACCACCCTGAATACACCTTATACCAACTTACACCACCCTGAATACACCTTGTACCAACTTACACCACCCTGAATACACCTTGTACCAACTTACACCACCCTGAATACACCTTGTATCAACTTACACCACCCTGAATACACCTTGTACCAACTTACACCACCCTGTGTACACCTTGTACCAACTTACACCACCCTGTGTACATCTTGTCCTAACTTACACCACCCTGAATACACCTTGTACCAACTTACACCACCCCGTGTACACCTTGTACCAACTTACACCACCCTGTGTACATCTTGTCCTAACTTACACCACCCTGTGTACACCTTGTCCCAACTTACACCACCATGTGTACACCTTGTCCTAACTTACACCACCCCGTGTACATCTTGTCCTAACTTACACCACCCTGAATACACCTTGTCCCAACTTACACCACCCTGAATACACCTTGTCCTAACTTACACCACCCTGTGTACATCTTGTCCCAACTTACACCACCCTTTTCACACCTTGTACCAACTTACACCACCCTGAATACACCTTGTACCAACTTACACCACCCTTTTCACACCTTGTACCAACTTACACCACCTGGGTGTTACAACTTGTATAAACTCTTGCGATACTCTGTGGTTGAATTTTTCAAGAGAATCACTAAACCATTTACACAATGTAAATAAGTATTTTATATTTTCTCAAAATGTAATCCAATATATTCCGACACGAGCAAAAAAAAGGAACATTTTTTTGACGGCCATACTCCCTATAAGGTGATGGTGTCCCAGGTTTATCCAGGTCGTCATACCTTCCACTCATGAATATGGATTTCTAAACTGAGACATAAAAAATAATTATAGCATAATATTTTCCATCATAATTTATTATTCTAGCCATAAATATCTGGGAGATGGTATTTATGTAAATAAAATGTATGATATTCCATTAATTTTCATTATTTATTGATTCCAAATGTTTTCAAGATTGATCTTATGGATAAATTTCTAAAAGTATAAAGTTCATTGAACTGATTAATTGAATTTTTAACAAATTGCCTAACAAAGGTATTTGTTAGTATTTTCCTTGTATTTGTATTCTTCTTCTTTCTTATCTCCACTCAATCATATTAGGGTATCGAGCTTGTAGAGCTTGTTGATGGTGTGGGTGAAGTAGAATGCATCTACCTTTGTCATTAAGACTGGGAGCACTACTCAGTGGCAGGCCGACTTAGCTACAAAAGAAATGGCTGCCTCTAACATGAGGAACAGACACCATGTACAGCCGCTCCTAACATGGAGTACAAACGCTGATCATCCTGTATCCCTGGATTAAGAGCCCTTACAGGGTTCTATCAGCCGGGCCAGCTGAACCCAGGTTTTTTAGTGAGCTTGTTACTGCTCTCCCTACTCCTTTTTTATCCGGGCTTGGGACCGGCAAAAGCAGAGTTTTGTAATTGTATTAATGACAGGTAATACATTGATATACTAGCAATATCATTAGCTGAAGTTTGAAACGTTTTCAATTATTTCTTACAATCCTAGCTATATACAGTAATAAAGTTTCATTAGAGATTGGTCATATATTGTGTAATGTAAAATACCTTCTTTCAGAATATTCAAAGGGATTTTGCTTCCTTTTTATCATTTCATTGCACTGAAACATGCTTTGTGTTTATTTGTGTAAAATATTCGATTATTCTTTAATTTTTCTTTATGGTTGAGCAGTCAGCAGTACTGTACTTTTCTTTTGGTAGTTTTGCATAAGTTATCTTTTTGTTGATATATATACAGATGGATGGCAGATGGATTGGATGCCTTAAAAGAGCACTTGGAAAGAGACACCCTAGGACAATTAAAGGTCTCTGGAAAGTAGTAAAGGAAGAATGGGATCTTTTGAGTATGACCATGATCAGAAAGTGTCTGCTATCGTGGAAAATCAGGTGCCGTTCTGTAAATAAACAAAAAAGCTTTCAAATAGAACATTTGAAAATTTTCAAATATGGTGTTAATTTTTTATAATTTATAATAAAACTTGTTTCCTATAAGTGTGAACACCCTCTGTATATTTGGATTAACCTTATTGTAATCGAGTTAAATAAAGGTACACAAGGTATTGTAACTATTCCTTATTTTTCAATGGGAAACTTTACATATGCACAAAAAAGTTTTAAAGAGAAAACAATTCCTCAAAATATATTTTATTATAAAGAATATACAGAAATAAGGATTATTTCAGGTTCGTTATAACAGAAGGTTTATCATAATCCTGGTTCATTTTAGCGAGGTTTTATTATATTTATTTATATTAAATAAGTCCATATAAGAATCAATTTTAAGACCAAGTAGCCTCCAATTTATTTTTTATATTGTGGCAAAGTATTTAATATTTTTATTACGATGCACTAGCGCGCCATCTATTATCAAATTACAAAACTATTTTAGACGCGTATAATATTCTTTTTAAAATAAAACAATTTCTACTGGGAGGGTTCACCACTGATGAGCCAGGCCCTCCCTATAATTTTTCCATTGCAGTAAGGGCAGTAGAAATTGTTTTATTTTAAAAAGAATATTACGCGTCTAAAATAGTTTTGTAATTTGTTAATATTTTTATTAACAGTATCATTTGCTATGTTTATATATTGCTACTCTGTAAACTTCCCTCATTGCTTATCTTTTGTTTATCATTCATAGGATACAGGATGAGCAGCGTTTGTACTCTATGTTAGGAGCGGCTGAACATAGCATCTGTTCCTCATGTTAGAGGCGGCCATTTCTTTTGGAGCTAAGTCTGCCTGAAATTGATAAGTGCTCCCAGTCTTAATGACAAAGGCAGACGCATTCTACTTCACCCACACCGTCTCAAGCTCTACAAGCATGATACCCTGATATGATTGAGTGGAGATAAGAAAGAAGAAAAATACAATGCCTTAAATAAATTGCTGTGTCATCCTGAAGTTTGTCTTCCCTAATTTTCCACGTGGCGCAATATCACTACCATTTCAAATCGCTCTGTAAAAGAGTTATAAAAGAGACATTAAAATGATATGATGTTACTAAGAGGATAATCTTCTCATGGAAGCCACATGGTAAAAGAGATTTCCTATTGAAAACAATGGATGTATTTTTATGATGGTCAACAATATATATCTATATAGTTCACGATCTTAAATGACCTCTCAGGTACTTAAGATTGTTATCTTTTTAACGAGCTTCTCTTTTGTATGTGTGTGTTGTTATGTTCTAAAAATATCATCTGTAATAAATTTATTTTTATGTTAAATTTTTGAAAACGTTTATATCTTTTTGGTTTTATTTCCAAGGATAACAATCTTGGCATCGCGAAGGTTACTAAAAAAAAGGAAACAATGAAATTTTCATATCTCGCTTATGTATAAAATATAGTTAAACACTTGCTATATCACATCTTAACTTGTCTTAAAGGAATTAAACATGACTTTAGAAGAGAAGACACAACTGAAAACTAATGGCTATTCTATTCACGGCCTAAAATTATTGTATATAAATATGTATAGACAAATGTAAAGGCATACATGTATGACAGCGCAAGTTTCCCTTCAATTATCAATTATTTTATTTCCAAAGCGCTATATCCTGCAAGAGATACTTGCGCCAAACAAGGAGAAAAGTTTATTTACATAATTTATTTACATTATTCAACGCATGAAACACTAGAGATCCAGATTTTGTAGAAAGTTTAGAATGTATTTACAAAATGAATTGAACTTTAAATATGATTTTTCATCGGAAATCAAAACGTTATGTTCACAAACAACTTCTTCATTCTATAATTTTGAAATGCTGGGCAATCGATCAGTAGATGTCTTGAGGTTTGTTCCTCAATACCACAAAAGCAACTTGAATCCTCCACTGCCTTTATTCTATTTTAAAAACTTTCGAAATTTCCCTTGGTAGTGTCCCTTGGTAGACATAGCGCTTTAAATTGAAATAAAATAATATACAATATAAAAATAATCAAACATCTATTAATTATATGATAAAAAAGGCATATATTGGATTGAATAAAATATTTATTTGCCAATATTTCAGTTGGCTGAATGCCAACCTTTGTCAAGCCATTATATTTATTGACAGATATTGGCAAATAAATATTTTATTCAATCCAATATATACCTTTTTTATTATATAATGATTTAAATATTGTCACAGAATAATCTGTGGTAGCCTATTCGGTTTATCATCATGAGTCACGTGACGCCAGCGTTTTATTTGTCAATATTTTGTTTAGATATCTCTCAGTTTAAGATTGAAAATCATTGCAAATACTTTTCTTATTAAAAATAATTTTGAAAAAGTAAAAATCAATATCAGGTAAAAAGTTTCTTTTGATTTGCAAGCTTTCGAGTAAATATACTGTTTTTCAACGGGCTGATAATCTATGTACAATCTCTAAATAATATATTTATACAGAATAATTGAAAACCTTTGTTATTAGCATGTATATAACAAAAGTTTTCAATTATTCTGTATATATATTATTTAGAGATTGTACATAGAATATCAGCCCGTTGAAGAGCAGTATATTTACTCGAAAGCTTGCAACTTTTTACCTAATATTGATTTTTACTTTTTCAAAATTATTTTTGGGTAACTATAGCTCACATAAAAATTAACTTTGTTTTATGATTACTCTATGTTCTGGTTTCACTTATAATCTTGATATGGAACAATCTAACATTGACATGAAGTCACAGGACAATGTAGTGACAATGAGGTTATGATTTTCATTTTAAAAAATGCATCTAACCGTTTTTTTTAATGCATATACTATTTATTATATGAGCGAAAACTGAATATTTTGCTCTTGAAAATAACTTGAACGAAGCAATAACTTCAATGAAAGAAGAATTAGTTAAGAAAAGTTATCTGGCATCTCAGTGGTGAACTCACTTAACTGGTTTCATCAATATATATTGATTGTGATTAGATTTTGCTTTTTTACCTTAATTTACGGTGAATCCGTGGTAAATCCATGTATAATAAATTTCCTTTCATCCAATTTACCCAGAGTAATCTATTAGCTTGATTGTCTTTATATAATTTATCCTGTATATAAATATCATATTACCATTAAGGTACTTCTTAGAACAATTTTTAACGCCTTGCCAAATGCTTTATTTTTTATTTATTTCTCCTGACGAAGTCAAAAGATTTTTGTCGAAACGTTGAGAAAATAAAAAACTCTAATTGGCCGAAGTGTCTATTTTTTACATAAAACATTAAGGTACTATAACTTTTTTTTCCTGCGTGTACCCTACATTTCTGTTTGGAGAATCAGTATAAGACTAAAAGGTCTTAATAAAACTTTTTGTTGTTGGTTTCACCAATATAAGAGAAAAAGTTGACGTCGAAATAGTTTTACAATATAAATTGACAAGGGGCTCTGATTATTGATTATAAAATTTTCTAAATATGAAACTATTATAGACGCGTATGATTATTTTAAAAAATAAAACAATTTCTACTATCCTTACTGCCATGGAAAAAATTATTGGGAGGGCCTGGCTCATCAGTGGTGAACCCTCCCAGCGGTTTCGCCAGTTTAATCTACCATACCGCTGTTATATTGCGTTTTTGGAACTTCCTTTTATAGTGATACTGATGCTAGACTCTTGGAATGGGTATTTTAGATTAACTATGGACATAAGCTTTGAGAACAGCAGAATTACATATAATTATAAATATATAATATGCTTCGAGCAATCGTTTTTCCGCAAACATAAATTTGTGTCTTTTATTGGAACAATATTGCATCATAATATAATATCTTCGGTTGAAATTGAGGGTGAATTATTACAGACATGGATAACCATTATGCTTTTGCAATATATTTCATTATATTGATGAATAGAGGGGTAATAGAGATTTCTTAGAGTCGAAAGTTAATCATCATTTATCATAATAAAGAATATATATTGGAGAAGAGTTATTTGGGTTAATAGACAAACCATTTATTCTAAGGATATTTCCTGTTACTACGTGGTGTTACGGTAGCCTAGGGATTCATTCTAAGGATAATAAAGAAAGAGTATATCTGGATCCAAGTGAAGAAAAGACAAAAACTTGAGATATTTAGAAGAATTGCATCTTCTTTTTTCTCCGTTTATTAATTAATAAAAAAATATTTTTGATGAATGGCGAGTGATTTTATAATAAAAAATAAGATATGAATTCATAAATTAAGAAGTAGAAACAACATACACACAATCTATGAAAATTTTGCCTCTTTTTTTTCCCACCTATATCCAGATGAAAATACTTTATTTTTAGTATCCTTAAAATAATAATAATAATTATTTTTTTTTTTGCTTATCCCTAGTACACGTGGTACAGGCCATGATAATCATGGTGGGTAGTTAGCGACTGCTTTTACTACTTTAAATATAATTATTATATTTAACAGAGATTACAAAATTAAAAGGGGAAAATATTTATACAGTAAAACACTTTGCTAAAACAGGACCAAGTCTATAAAGCAAACCTTCCCTTATAACGAACCAAAAATAATCTTCAATATTTGTAATACCATGATCTATATAATTTATATTTAGTCTTTCTAATGTTTACCATATTTATATATGTCAAAACTCTATGGAATACGAAAGCAAACGTTATTGATGTTCTAATAAAACATTTTCACCTTTTTCTTTATACTTCTCTTTCTAAAACGACTTAGAATTTAATATAAAGCAATAATAAGCCATCTATATATATGGAATGTAAGTATTTAAGCATGAATGCTTTTTTTATACAAATCAAACTTCTACTGTCCTTACTGCCATGAAAAAATATTGGGAGGCCTTGGGACTAAGAGTTTCTGAGACTTGGATCTGTTAGTGAATAAGAGTATTATAGTTCTCTCTCCATCTCAATAAATAAAATCTATATTATAAAACAACATTTAAAGTTCCACCGCATAAGTTTCTTTTTCTGTGAAAAATCAATATTTATTTCAAAGAGAAATATTTACTATTTCTAACTTTTTTCTATTTCTAACATTACTCTTCATATTTTCACCCTTTCATACTTCATCCAAAAAAGTTAGAAATAGTAAATATTTCTCTTTGAAATAAATATTGATTTTTCACAGAAAAAGAAACTTATGCGGTGAAACTTTAAATGTTGTTTTATAATCATACGCCGCAGTCCTTTATAATGTAAAATCTATATTGATAAAATAGTTAGGATAATTTATAAATGCATATGCATAAAGCAGCTAAATCAACACAGCAACAACAACAAAAAAAGTTTTATTAAGACCTTTAAGTCTTATACAGATTCTCCGAGTAGAAATGTAAGGTACATGCAGGAATAACAGTAATGATACCAGTAATCAGCAATGTTATTATTTTTTATATAAAAAAGAGGCATACCTTGATCTGTAAAGAAAAGAAAAGTTTTTTTTTCACAGCTCCAGTAAGCCCCTTTTATATACAAACTTATTTGATGGATCGCCTTTAGATATAAATGTTATTATTATAAAGCTAATTACATTTAATGGTAAAACAAAACAGAAAAATGACTAATCATCATTCAATTAATTCTCTAACTATAGAGTTGGGAGATAAGACTAGGTATAGGTGTGCAGAATAAGAAACTTGGTATAAAGGTTGAATTTGTCATTTCCAATTTCCAATTATTTTATTTCCAAAGCGCTATATCCCGCAAGGGATACTTGCGCCAAACAAGGAGAAAAGTTTATTTACATAAGTTATTTACATTATTCAACGCATGAAAACATTAGAGATCCAGATTTTTTAGAAAGTTTAGAATGTATTTACAAAATGAATTGAACTTTAAATATGATTTTTTATCGGAAATCAAATCGTTAAGTTCACAAACAACTAGTTCATTCTTTATTCTATAATCTTGAAATGCTGGGCAATCGATCAGTTAATTATCATGGTTGGTATTATCGAGAAGGGTAAACATCACCTATTTCATCATCTAAATAGCTAATTACTTCAGTAATTAACGACTCATCAATAGATATATCAATAATATGGAATTATCGATTTATAAATAATCAATAGATTTCGTTGTTACTTTTACCCCTTTTTTTACAATACCTGTCAGCCATTAATGGTTGAGTATTCACACCGTTACATAGAGACTATAGGAAAATCTATCAAATTCGTTATTAGAGATTGAAAGATAAAGGTTATCGGCTAGCCTTCATCATTCTTTAAGAAAAAAGGAAGACCAAAGAAGTAACATATTTAACGACTTTTCAACAAAATATATATGCAAGGTTGTCCCAAAAGTTCGTAAACACTTGCAAAAAATTGAAATACCAATATTATTCACCTTTATGTATAATGTCTTTGTATTATGTATAAAGTAATTGTATTATGTATTATTATGTATTCCCCATAATAATATTATTCGTCAAATAATAAGAAAAACAATGTTTTGAGAAAAACACGACTTTATGGGACAACCATATATTTTATCGTGTTATATAAAATTAAATAAAATAATAAATAGGAATTAAATCTTTTAAAATACATTTTTAGCGTGCGTTCTTTATCTAATATAATAACCAATATATTTATTTAGACCTTTAGTCCAAAAGATCACAATAGAAAAATCAACTTCTAAAAATGTATATATATTTTAAATTGAAATTTTATATTAAGAGAGAGAGAAAACAATAAAATCCTTTAAAATCTTCTTCTTCTTTCTTATCTCCACTTAATCATATTAGGGTATCAAGCTTGTAGAGCTTATTGATGGTTTCTTCTGGGGATGAATAGAACTCATCAATGGATTAGCCAATACAATCAATGATGTATTTTGGAGTTGCAGGTTGAGAATTGAACTTAGTGGAAAACCTTAAAAATAAGAAGTCATGATGGTTGCTTAAAAAAATAAACTGAAATATCTAAACTTCAAAAAGAGAAAACGTAGCCATTCAATTAATTCAGGAATGATAAGAAAGAATTCGTGATGACAGTATTGATAAAACAAAACGTGCGTACACAATACCAAATTATCCTAATTGTATGTTCTAACTGTAGGTCATACAGGAAATAATTTCACCTTGCGGAGACCTTTTGACCTTCAAATGACACCCTTCTGCTACCGAGAAGTCTTCTGAAGACACATTCCAACCATTCTTCCACATGGTCATAAAAAAAAGAGAACAAATTAAAATCACTAAGGTTCAATCATTGCTTTTATAAACCTCAACAATAGCATTCCATTGTTATCCATCCATAGACAACAATGGAAAGATGGAGATTATAAACATTATATTGTCTAATAGAATTTTATCCATAATAATAATAATATATATATTAAATCTATTATTTTCACTATGATTTTTAATTTATTTCAGCTCTATAATTTATTATGTATATTTCTATTCAATGAGCGTATAAAGAATTATATATTGGATTTCAATACTTCATTTCCAATATTTCTCTTAGCCAAATTAACTATAGTGAAATAGGTTACATGCTGAGAAATAGGAAGACTCAGAATCTCAGATGTTGGAACCTAATGGATCGTAAACAGTACTTAATCGTGATAAGATGAGAATTAGTAAAAAAAATCTATCCTTTATATGTTTTAACAATCTATAGAGATTCTTTATCAACCAAGGTTGATCATTACAGGTAAAATATCAACATCATTGCTAAAACGATATACGGCAATTTTAATTTTGTATAAAATAATCTTGATATTTATACTTTTTTGACCAATGCCGATTCAAGTAAATTTCTATATGCACATACACACAAATTCTTTATTTAAAAAAAGAGTCCTAAAATGGTTTCACCGCGGAGTGTGCAAAGGAAAGGAGTAAAAAGTAAAGGTTATTCATATGTGATGTGTTGTAAAATTGCTCTATATTCTATGGTTCATTATAAAATTCCAGTTATATAGAATTGCTATGTATTTCGTTTACTAATTCTTCTTAAACATACCTTTGTATATGCTATCTACAATAAACGGAAAAGTTATCTTCAAGCGAAAATATTTGTGAAATTTCTATAATAACAGACCTCACTCTTTCAATCGATTTATTAAATCACCAAGAGTAAAACCTTTAATCACAGACATTATAAAAAATAACGAATAATTCAATAGTTGTAGCGATCTAATGGATTAAAATGTTAAATCGCTTGGAAGATTAGCCACTGATGAATCAATCTTTTCCAAATCTTTTTAACTTCAATTTATTAATTGTCTAAATTTGTCCGATATGATTTCTAACATAAAAGGTAGTGAAGAATAATTCTATATTGAAGATATGGTGTCTTATGTATTCCTTGCGCAGCTATCTGAATCGATAATGCCAAGGTGTCAGGATAGGAAGCATTCTACCAGGATTGGTAATTGAATCTGGGCGGTAGTTGACGTCGGCCATCTTGGATGTATTGATCTACTTGGTCCCGCCCCTCTGGACCTTCCTTCCTTCCCTGGAATCTGACACTCGATCCCGATCTCAGGAGTAGCTGAATCTCTATTTGGTTTCATCGACGTCCTTCAAGTTTACCTCATTCTCGGCTCATTTCTGGTTCATCTAACTGATTCTAGGCCCATATAATAAGCATATGATCTAGGTACTCATCTCTCTTTCTTCGTCTAATTACTGGTTCATACCTAGCTTCTCGGCTCATTTCTGGTTCATCTTACTTCATTCCCCTTTCATCTAACTTCGTTCTAGGCTTATATAATAAGCATATGATCTAGGTACTTATCTCTCTTTCTTCACCTTATTTCTAGATCATACCTAGCTTCTCGGCTCATTTCTGACTCATCTTACTTCATTCCCTGTTCATCTAACTTCATTCTAGGCTCACATAATAAGCATATGATCTAGGTACTTATCTATCTTTCTTCACCTTATTTCTAGATCATACCTAGCTTTTCGGCTCATTTCTGACTCATCTTACTTCATTCCCTGTTGATCTAACTTCATTCTAGGCTCACATAATAAGCATATGATCTAGGTACTTATCTCTCTTTCTTCATCTAATTACTGGCTAATATCTAGCTCATGCATTATCGGCTCATCTTACTTCATTCCCTGCTCGTCTAACTTCGTTCTAGGCTTATATAATAAGCATATGATCTAGGTACTTATCTCTCTTTCTTCACCTTATTACTGGATCATACCTAGCTTCTCGGCTCATTCTGGCTCTTCTTACTTCATTCCCTGTTCATCTAACTTCATTTGCATTATTTGCAACCTATTACTGGTTCATCTGAATTTATTTTTCGGATCATTTTTAGCTTATCTGACTTCATTCTCAGCTCTTTTCTGGTTTATCAGCCATGGTTCTCGGCTCATTCCTGGATAATCTGACAATATTATCTACTCGTTTCTGGCTTATATGAGTGCATTTTAAATTATTTCAAACACGTTCCTTTTATGCTCATTCTTATCAGATATTATTTTCGGCTCATTCATAGATTTCTGAAGTATTATAAATAAGCTTCGGGCTTATCTAAGTTTATTTTCGAATCATTTCTAACACACTCCTTTTCGACTCATTCTTAACATATATAGATTTATTTTCGGCTCATTCCCGGCCAATTTGTCTTCATTCTTAGGTTACCTTAGCTTCTGACTTTATTATTAGCATATTACTGGCTCTTTGGACTTTATTATCGGTCGTAAGTAGCTGATATTGGATTCTATATATCTTTCCACGTCTTAGTCATGCTCATTCGATAATATTTTTTAAAACCACATCTGATCAAATCAGTTCCCTCCTGACACACTCCAATCACAATATTACTCCCGATCAACCTAGTCTTGGATGTAAAATCACGAGAAATTATCAAATGGACTGATAGGGGAACTCTAATACAAAGAAGGGAACATTCATATGGTCATTTGATTTCACATATTTAGAAAATGAAAGAAAGAGTAACAGCCATAAATATGTATAGAAGGATTTTAAAATAACTATGAAAGTTATTACAAGTTATGTATAATACAATGATGTTTGATCAAGGTCTTTGGTTTATATAAATTCTACAAGGCCGCAGTCACCGTTCGGAGGAGATTAATAGAATCGCCGAATGTCGTGGTTCATTTGTATGAAGAAAGCGAAGTCTAAAACCCGGCTGATTCCACACTAGTCTTTTCAGTGATACGCTAACCTTGAAGTATGTACGGTGAGGCCACTGGGCATGCGTTGGACCTGAAGGCTGTTGGGCTCTGCGCTACCTGGAGTTTAGGAGCTCCATTTATGCTTCCTTCCTATGGTGAATCTGTATAAGACCGATAGTCTTAATAAATCTGTAGGTGTGTGTGTATATTGGATTTGATAAAAAGATTTATTTACCAAAAATAATAATAATAGCTACCAAATTATCCTCATAAATGGTAGGGAGAGTTTCCATCCAGGCAAAAAGAGAGAAGCATCCAACAATAGAGAGATTGAAGAAATTAAATACAAACTTAACCTTCGACAGAGATCGATCAGCGAACTCCCACGCAAGCAAATAGAGAAACATCCTAACAGAATCCTCCCTCTACACGGATCGATAGAAAAACTCTGATATACTGACAGGAACATCTATTTCACAATTCATTCTTTCATACTTCATCCCTAAGGATAGAAATAGTCGTTATTTTTCCTTAAAATGAATTACAAATTTTCGTTCAAAAGAAACGTTTGCGGTAAAATTGTCAAAAACGCCGTTCTACCATCTATAAATATTGTTCATAAAATATAATAAATACTTCTATAATACTTTGATAAAATATTATAATAAATATCAAATGTATAACGTAGAAAATTAGGAAATACAAACTTCAGAATGACACAGCAATTTATTTAAGGCAAGAACCAAAATCAACATTTATAAGATACAAGATACGCAATAAGGGAAGTTTTCAGAGTAGAAATATGGATAAAAGAACTTAAATGAAAGGCTAAGGAATTTTCAAACAAACGAATAGAGAAACTTTCATAGAGGCAATGAGAAGAATATTCATAAAAATGGATAAGGCAAAGGAATCATCACACAAACGAATAGAAGAGTCTATACACATTCAAAGAGAAAAATATCCCTCAAAATGGAAAAAGAACTTGAAAAAAAAAAGCTATGAAAATTTTTAACAAAAGAATAGAATAACATTCCAAACAGGCAATAAAAAGAATATTTATAAAAATGGATGAAGGGAACTCGAATAAAGACAAAAAAATAATAATAATAATTATCACACAAACGAATAGAAGAACCATTATAATAACAAAGAGAAGAATATTCAACAAAATGGCTAAAAGAACTCGAATAAAAGCTAAGGAATTTTCACGCAAAGGAATAAAAGAACTTCTATGCAGGCAATAAGAGAATATTCAGAAAAATAGATGAAAGAACTTAAATATAGGCAAAGATATCACACACAAACGAATAGAGAAGCTTTATACAGGCAATGATTTCAATATTCTTTAAAATATAGGTAGAGAAAATAGGACGATCTTAATAAGACGATTCAGAATTACAAGTTTAGAGCCTTGTGTTCTGGGAACTCTGACGACATTTCAATTTTCCGATAACAGAGCGCTATACAAGAGGCCGTGCAAGTTTCAACAAAGGCGGTTATTGGATAAGACAAGTAATGATAGTATAGGATGGTATGATTACGTGTTGTGAGAAGGGAAAAGAATGTAGACACTCCCCTCCCTCTCCCCTTGGCGCCAGGTTAGGTCAATCAGAATCAACACCCCAGGGGGGGAGTTCAATCCCCCAATATATTTTGTTTCTCTCTTCTTTTTTTTTTTATTATGACCCTAGATTCAAAAATAATTTATTGACATTCTTAGTTAATTGATATAAAAATTAATGAGGATTAAAGAAATTAATGAGAATTTACTATTTAGTGATTAAATATAAAAATCTGTTCTCAGGAAGGGATGCTCCTCCATCTTGAGAGAGTCCTCCTCCAGACAAGGACAGGATCTCTCAGTTCAATAATTATGACCCTAGAGAACGCTAAGCTACTACATATATATATATATGTATTAGATAATAAAAGGCATATATTGGATTTTATGAAATATTTATTTTGCCAATATTTCGGCTGGCTGAACGCCAACCTTTATCGAGGCATTACATTTTTGTATACACAAACTCAGCGCCGCATAGTGTTATAATATCACAGTATTTCAACTGTGATATTATAACACTATGCGGGGCTGAGTTTGTGTATACAAAAATGTAATGCCTCGATAAAGGTTGGCGTTCAGCCAGCCGAAATATTGGCAAAATAAATATTTCATAAAATCCAATATATGCCTTTTATTATCTAATGAATTAAATATGGATTGCTCTATTTTCAAAATATATATGTATGTGATGGTTTTCTGGGAGGATTCCAAGATAACAAGAAAACTGATCTTTATTTGAAAGAACAGCTCATCCAGATAGAAAATCTTTATTTTCATAACCTTTCTTGGAGATTATTGACTAGATTGAATGCTATTCACCAATACGTTATAAAAATAATTTTTTTTTTACTTAAGTCTGGTCATCTACGGACAATAACTTTCCAGAATGCGTGCAAGGTTTTCCCACTATGTACTAAGTGTCAACCTGCAACCCCAAACCATATTATTGACTGTATTGACTCATCCATTGATGAGCTCTACTCAATTTTAAAGCTTGATACCCTAATATGATTGTTGAGTGGATATAAGAAAGAAGAACACATTATTGACTGTATTGACTCATCCATTCATGAGTTCTTTCTCATCCCCAGCAGACACCATCAACAAGCTCTACAAGCTTGATACCCTGTTATGATTGTTGAGTGGATATAAGAAAGAAGAACACATTATTGACTGTATTGACTCAACCATTGATGAGCTCTACTCATCCCCAGCAGACACCTTCAACAAGCTCTACAAGCTTGATACCCTAATATGATTGTTGAGTGGAGATAAGAAAGAAGAAAATTTTTTACCCACCTGACTGGCGTTCTTACAAATATAAACAGGAATACCAGCCAGACAATATCAATCTTCAATATAAGAAAAAATTATATCGATATTTTAAAAACTTTATTATTATTATTATAACACAAAAATACGATATCTCTCCGTTATAGATATTAGCATAAGCCTACATTTATAACATATTTACATAAAAAGGGAGGGGGAGTATTAATTTAGATAAAATTTTTGTTTTATTTATCATTATTTCTATTTTTAACATAACTCCAATCTTCCGAGAAAGTAAAAAAGTATAAATTACATATAGAGAGTGCAGAACGCTCTACAACTTCCTCAGTATCTTCATAGAGTAACAAGAAATAAACAATATAGAATTGGTTTTCCTTAACAAGGATGGCATTGGGTCACTTGAAAGGATGGAAATATAAATAAAAGGAGTTAAAGTGTCACTATTAAATCTTGTTGACAATTGATTATACACATCTATTTATGAAAAAAAAACAATAGAAAAAATAATAGATAAGGGGGTCAAGTGTTGATATTAAAAATAAAGAAGGCATCTCCTGACCACGAGCACATGTGTTTTTTAGATGGCAGAGCGCCATCTAGTGGAGCAAAAATAAACTAAACGTTTATTTTTTTCTATTGTTTTTTCATGTGTTAAGCGTCTTTACGCAAATTTGGCCTTAAATACCCATTTCTTGATTTCTCGGGAAGCTATTGGGACCAAAAATCTTTTTGGTTGCAGTGGTTACAGCCTACTCCACGCTGACGAGCGCCAACAGAGCGAAACGCGTTCGTGGATGACTTTTCTTGATTTATCAAGAAATTGGGTTTGCCAAATATCACGGAGCAAGCTAAATAAACGTTTAGTTTATTTTTGCTCCACTAGATGGCGCTCTGCCATCTAAAAAGCACATGTGCTCGTGTCAGGAGATGCCTTCTTTATTTTTAAGATCCATTTATGTGTTTTAGATATTTTAAATTTTATAGCAGTTGTACATACTCGTGAATTGATACGCGAACATCTCAAAATAATCTTGTTCCTCCGAAGAAGTTTGGCGAGTTGCCTTACGGAAAATTGGAAAATAAAACTTTATGACCCAAAATAAGCATTTTAAAATAACATCTATTTATTTGGTGATTCTTTCTACTTTTGTTTGGAGTCTCAAAACAGAATCTATATTACAACCCTACCAAGATTGTAAATTTGATCTATGAATTTAGTTTCCATGAACTTGCATAATTATACAATGGAATAATAATATTTAAAAAAAAACCTTTATTTGGTTTTATTCTCTTTGTGAAATACAAGAGGATAAGCTATATAAGACAATATTTCTTTATTATTATAGTATTACAGAAAGATTTATAAAATAAATTATATTATTTTTGTGTGTTTGTACATTGAATTTTTCGAGAGAGACAACCTATTTAAATTCATTAAATAAAAAAGCATATATTGGATCGGTTGGAGTTCAGCCAACTGAAATATTGATAAAATAAATGATATTTTGATCCAATATATGCCTTTTTATTTAAAGATTCATTTATGGATTGCTTTATTTTCAAAAATATATATATTCATATAGATATTTAAAAACTCGGTTTATATAAAATAAATTTAGATAATTAAGTTAAGAAAAAGTAAGAAAATTTGTTTAGAATGTTTTCAAATTTAAGTATCTATTATATCAATTTGGAGATTAATTTGTGACATTTATAAAACAAAATACTGTTTCAGAGTAATACAGTATAAATACTTCCCTGTAAAGGACATCTAATTGCAAAGCCGAAGTGTCCTTTAGAGAGAGGTGTCTTCTTACCAGAGAGTTGTTAAATAGTAAAAATGGTAATTTTGCAAATGAAAACTGTCCTTTAGAGAAAGGTGTCTTCTTACCGGAGAGTTGTTAAATAGTAAAAATGGTATTTTTGCAAATGAAAACTGTCCTTTAGAGAAAGGTGTCTTCTTACCGAAGAGTTGCTAAATAGTAAAAATGGTAATTTGCAAATGAAAACTGTCCTTTATAGAGAGATGTCCTCTAACGTAAGTGTACTCTCCTGAAGGTTCTACTGTATATATATTTCAAAATTTTTTAATTAGCGGAACAAAATAACCAACTGAAAATGTAAAACTATTAAGTTTCAAAATTCAAATACTATACTTATTTCAAATATCTTTCAATATTTTGTAGTTTTATTTTATAAAAATAAACTTTAATTATATACATATTTCATCATATACCCTTCAGATAATTGTCCAAAAAAAGAGTAGTCTGGAAATGTTATTGATAAAAATTTCCACGATTTGCGAAGAGATAAAAAAAAAATACGTTGTTCTGATCCATTTTCAAATTGGGAGAGTGCACTTTTTTATAAGGTTGTCCCACAAAAAAAAACTTTATTTTTCTTATTACTTGGCGAATAATAATATTATGGCAATACATAATACAATTACTTTATACATAATACTAAGACATTATACATTACGGCGAATAATATTATGACGAATAATATTGGTATTTCAATTTTTTCAAGTGTTTACAAACTTTTGGGACAACCTTGTATATTTTCTTTATAAAATACTAAAATTCTTCATAAAGATATTGAATAATTGATAGAAGAGTATTTTTTCAAATAGATAATATTTAACTATAACGTGAAGAAATTGAGAAAGAAAATGTATTAATATCTTGAAGGCTTTTTTTTAAAGTAAGTATTTAATTTATTTATAGATTTATGCTTTTTTTTCCTTCCCTGCTTTAGATTTTAAAATATATAATGAATACCTATAATACCCCCTTTTTCATCCTATTTATATTGATTCTTGTATTTTTCTTGTAACTTTTTATTTGAATTGTGTTTTACTATTTTTCTTTTTCAAAAACTTGAATGCATTAATTAAATCACTTAATGTTATTGTATTGCCTATAATGAGAAGAGATTTATAACCCAGGTGTATCTGGGGCGTAGAAATAAATAGATAAAAAAAATAAAAAGAAACTAAATTTATTAAGGTAGTAAACTAATCTACAAATCAAAGGTAAATATGTAATTAAGTATATATGTAAATTGAAACATAAGTATACGGGGAGCTTCATCATTTTTCGTATCCTCCTTGAACAGGAACCTTGCTAATCTTCTCTGTATCGTTTCATTTCAAGTATATATACCACCAAACAAGTATTTTGATGGGTTAAAAATTGATGAAAGATAACCTTATATGCAAATCAAAGGGAAATATGTAATTAAGTATATATGTAAATAGAAGCATATATATATATATATGGAGAGTTTCACCATTTTTCGTGTTCTCCTTGAGCAGGAACCATGCTAATCTCTGTATCGTTTCATTTTTAGTATATATACCACCGAACAAGTATATAAATGGACTAAAAATTCATGAAAGATAAATGCTATAACCTTATATGCAAATCAAAGGGAAATATGTAAATAGGAATCTATATAAATAGAAACATAAAAGTATATATTAAATAGATAAATATATTATTAATAACGAGATATGTATATTGGATCTAAAAGAAACACATTTTATTTAAAAATTATTAATAATAAAACGTGATATTTCGAATGGTTGAACGTCTTTCTTTTTCATACATATTTACGAGTCAAACTCACGACGTAGAAGTAAGTTGTCATGGTGCTGCTAAGGTAGACTGTTGAGATCGATATATGAATAAGTTCAAATGTGTGTGATAAGAGATAAGTGGTAATCTATATATTCAAAAAACCAAAGGGAATATGTAAATAGGTAAATATGTAAATAGAAGCCCGACCAAAACGAAACCCAACCTACCTCGGTGAGGCAGATGCTCCGTTCTCCTCTAACCTGTCCCGCAGGTTTTCAAGGTTGGGCCACCCCTGGGGTCACCCTGCCCTGCCCTCGAGAAAGTGCGACGACTTCCTTTGACAAGTGGGTTGTCATAAGAACATTGTCCTTTTTCATTGTGTCACCAATTTGACACTTCCATTTGTCTTGACACCTCACAGTCCAACATGTAAAGTTTAAAACTTGGGAGTTTTCATCCAAAAATATATCCTTGGTCGTTTTCTGGAGGCAATCTTTTGTAAGATTTCGATCAGAAAATTATATTGTATTTTAGTGAGTTTTTTTTGAAAGTTTCATTGTAAAACATCGTCTTTGTTTGTAGTTATCCAACAGGTAGATTTGTAGAGAGCGTGATGTTAATTTAATTATTCTTTACAATATCCTGGTAAGATTCTACAATATTGGGATTCAATAGTACAATAATAAAAATGCGATATTAATCAATCATACTTTCAATTAATCAATACTTTTATTAAGACTATTAACCTATAGGACATGCAACAACTGTCCTGGTGTGGAACTAACACCTACTCACATATTCTCATGCCCAGCAATGGCCGCAGCCTTGCAGAAAATTGACTTAGACCCAGAGCAGCAGCTTTACACACCCAAGATAGTGGACATTGCTACTGCTGTGATGGAGATGCATGGAGACATCTGAGACTCTTCTTTGGACACGACAACAACAACAACATTAAGACTATTAGTCGTATATACAGATTCTCCCGAGGAATACAGCAATGGTTGGAAACAAAAGGAAGAAAGAATTTCGAACAAATAAAGTTTTATAGGAAATATATGTACATCTAGAGCTATATAATTATATTTTGATATTATATAAACTCATGAACAAAACTTAAGGAAATTGTACCCTTTACCATGTATATCGGGATTTAGACAATAACTTGAAAGATATTTGATACACAGTTATCTTTATATTACGATGCAGTAGCGCGCCATCTGTCATGAAAATTAGTAACTATTATAGACGCGTAAGATTCTTTTTGAAATTAAACAATTTCTACTGCCCTTACTGCAATGGAAAAATTCATGGGAGGGCCTGGGCCATCAGTGGTGAACCCTCCCAGCGGTTTCGCCAGTTTAATCTACCATACCGCTGTTAAATTGCATTTTAGGAAATTTCTTTTATAGTGATACTGATGCTAGACTCTTGGAATAGGTATTTTAGATGAACTATGGACATAAGCTTTGAGGACAGTAGAATTACATATAATTATAAATATATAAAATGCTTCGAGCAATCGCTCTTCAAACATCAAATTGAGTCTTTTATTAGAACATTTATATTACGATGCACTAGCGCGTCATCTGTTATGAAAATTAGAAACTATTTTAGACGCGTAAGATTCTTTTTGAAATTAAACAATTTCTACTGCCCTTACTGCAATGGAAGACACACGAGATAACCAAGTGTGAGCAAAATTTTCTCTGTCTCCTTAAAAAAACAGACTACCGGCGACATTAATATATTCATTATCACGGTTTGTTTAATATATGAAACTTTCTTAAGTTTTGTCCACGATTGAACATAGATTACTGGTATTTTCCTGCTCGTTTTTATTTAGATTCTCGTGAGTTATGGGAGGGGGTTAAACAACACTGGACTCTCTCAACACGTGAGAGAATATATATATACCTGTCTATAACGCCTCCCTCTCTATAGCGCCTAATTTTAAATACGTAGTACGATGCGATTTACATTAAAAGTGACCTGTCTATAGCACCCCCTCTCTATAGTACCCTATTTTGTTGAGTCCCAAGAGCGGGCGCTATAGACAGGTTTAACTGTATATACAGTGGATCTTCGGTTTACGAGCACCTTGGAGTACGAGCTTTTCGCAGTACGAGCAAAATTTTTTGAAAAATTTTACCTCGGATTACGAGTGAAATTTCGCATTACGAGCAACTCGTGGTGGTTGCCCCTCTTCTCCATTTCCACCTTTAGCGGCGGGATGAGGGCATATTTTTATATTAAATATTATTTTATTTATGGATTGTTATTAATCATTATAATATAAGTACACAGTATATATATTTAATACATACTATAATGTATATATTCAAATCGATACATATATATATATACATGTATACATGGAGATTTGAAAGTAAAGCCACTACTCGTGTATCATTCTGAGAATCCACGGGCTTTCAAGAAACACAAAGTGCAAAAGAGCCAATTGAACGTTTTGTGGAAGTCGAATACTAAGGCTTGGGTCACTCGTTTGTTGTTTGTTGAGTGGATGAACGAAGAATTCGGTCCTGCAGTGAAGAAATACCTTTCGGAAAAAAAACTGCCACTCAGAGCGTTGCTGGTTATGGACAATGCTCCTGCTCATCGACCAAGCCTTAAGGATCACTTACTGGATGAATTCAAGTTTATTGAGGTCAGGTTCCTCCCTCCTAACACCACCCCACTACTGCAGCCTATGGATCAGCAGGTCATTTCCAACTTTAAGAAAATATATATCAAAGAACTTTTTCAGAGATGCTTCGAATTAACTGAAGAAACAAACCTTACTCTCCGAGAGTTTTGGCAGAATCATTTCAACATTGTCCACTGACTTAAGATCATTGATAAAGCATGGAATGGAGTCTCCCAGAGAACTCTCGTTTCTGCTTGGACAAAATTGTGGCCTCACATCGTCCATGCATATGATTTTAAGGGGTTGTCTGGTGAACAGGAGCCACCAATTATCGATGTTATTGTGTCTCTGGGGAAAACTTTAGGACTGGAGGTGAATGAGCCAATCATTCAAGAGCTTGTGGAGGAAGAAGATCAGGAGCTTACCACAAATGAACTGATCGATCTTCATCGCGAACAACACCAAGAGGTTAAGGAGGTGATCTCGTCTGGGGAAGAGGAGGATGAAAATTCACTGGGATCCCTCCCTTCAGATCAGATTCGGGAAATATGTAAAATGTGGGAAACTGTGCAATTGTTCGTAGCAAAGCACCACCCGAATAAGCCGGCTGCTTTGCGAGCGACGGATCAGTTCAACGATAATGCGATGTCGCATTTCCGTGAAATTCTCAAAAACAGTCATTGGACCAGTTCTTCGATAAAATTGAAAGAAAAAAATAAAATGTTATAAAATAACCCTTTTATGCCATTTCCCCCTCAAATAGTAGTTTTTTAACGCAATTGCATCAGCCATCCCAACATTATCTTTTATTTTTGTTTATTTTATCTTTTTTTATACATTTATTTATGCATTATCTTTTTATTTACTTATCACTAGGTTTGAAATTCAGTAACTATCACGTGTAAAATTTTTCTTTCGAATCTTTCATTAAAAATATGATAGCTATGATTTCAAATATTGAATGGAGTACAAGCTTCTCTTATACTTATCACGAAGTGTTTACCGACTCTAATTAAACTAAAATTCATGGAAGAATTGCCTGAGTTTCAATTATTAAAAATAAGAAATTAGTTTCGCACTACGAGCGTTTTGGAGTACGAGCATGGCTCTGGAACGGATTATGCTCGCAAACCGAGGGTCCACTGTACATTGTAAAACCCCTATGTAATGAAGAATCTCCCATGAGAGATTATCTAAAAATACTGTCACTAAATAATTATTGTAAATATTCTGTTGTCAGTTTACCAACTAATATATTTGGCTACATCACCTACCATTCTTGTAGATTATCACTTGTAGAATTATTATCACGTTTTGCATTTTATAGATTTTGTTAATAAATTATTTTTAACTTAAACTTTTGGAATACTTGTGTTCTCTGACGTGACAATATTTGTGGAGATATTCATGATTTCTTTATGGATTTAAATCCAGATCTCTGTTTCTATTAGATTCAGGTCAGAGAGAATGAAGTTTTCTAGAATAAATATCAAAAGACTCTTCTCCCCTTCTTGTGATTTTTTTTCTGTTACTGAATAAAGAGATTACCATTGCCTTAATTCGGCTTCTTTTTCCATTTTTAAAAGTGATGTCAAATCAATACAGAAATTTAGAGAGAGCTATTAAAAGATAAAATTGCTTTAAAGTATAAAATAAGACTATAAACATTAGCAATGCGTTTCTTTATTAGTGCAAAGTGCAAGATTTCGGATCTTTATAATCCTCCTACAGAGGCATAGCTATAAGTTGAGAGAATGAGGTTATATGCAAATATATATGTAAATAATGTTGTATATTTACATATCCTCTTTCTCTCAACTTATAGCTATGTCTGTAGAAGTACAGTATTATAAAGATCCGAAATATTTACTTTGCACGAATAAAGAGACACATTGCTAATGTTTATAGTCTTATTTTTATAGATATTTAGAGCATTTACGACGAAGGAATAAGTTTAAAAATGTTAAAAATGACATATTCTTCAATGATGTATACGAGATAAAACAATCCATTTTTCCCCAAGAGAGAAATAAACTTTCACAAAGGTTGCTATAATTTTAGCAATATAAAGTATTCCATTTCAAAATCCAATATGCGCCTTTTGTATTAAAAGGTTATTGTAAAACGACACTTGAAGTTACACCGCATGAGTTTCTTTTCAATGAAAAATCAAAATTTATTTCAAGGTGAAATATTGACTATTTCTAACCTTTTTGGATGAGGTATGAAAGGGTGAATTATGAAAGGTAATGATGAATGGAAGAATAAAAGTGTTCAGGAATGGGAATCGAACCCACAATGTTCCGCTTACCGGGCAGATGCCATGTCCACTAGGCTACCCTGGACGTAACCAATACGTCCAGGGCATTGTGTATGGGTATGCGAAAAAGTGTAAAAATATATATATGAGGAAATTTATATATATAATTTATTAACTATGGGATTAATAAGATTAAATAGTCACTTCAATATCTTTAATTTTATTCTTATTTCCTACGTAACAGTGACCTACTGTCAACCTTGTTAAGGAAAAACAATCCTATGTTGCGCTTTTCTTGTCCCTTTATGAAGATATTATGTAGAGCGTGCTGCGCTTTGATATTTAAAAACAAATATCTAAAGTTACGGTAGAATGGTATTCATGTACTAATGTTGCACCTTTCCATTTAAAAATGCATTAAAACAATGCATTTTTCAATTCCAATTTCAATTATTTTATTTCCAAAGCGCTATATCTCGCAAGGGATACTTGCGCCAAACAAGGAGAAAAGTTTATTTACATAAGTTATTTACATAAATAATTTATTTATACATTATTCAACACATGAAAACACTAGAGATCCAGATTTTGTAGAAAGTTTAGAATGTATTTACAAATGCATTTTGGTTTATCTTCTAAGTATAAAACGTAATGGTTGTTTATACAGGTCTGAATTTTCCAAAACTGAAGTTGTGGCTCATTTTAATCATTGCCATTATGTTTCACAGTGAATTAATAAATCAAATGCATTGTCTTAATGTATTTTTTAAACATGAAAAGCTACTTTTGGTATATATATAGCTGGGCGCATTATTTGATTTATATTCAGGAGATGACTGGCCTGTAGGGCGAAGTACGGTGTCGTGAACCGCTACGGTAACCGTGAACAGGGAACTCTGAAATGTGGCTGACTAACGGGGCAATGGCACCCCTCTTTCCATTAGACAAGACACCATCACCATATCCAGAAGATTTAAATCTATTCGTATGCATTATTTCCTTATAATTTCATATTTATTTAGGGTTTTTAATTTTTTCAAGTTTATAAATCAATTTCTTATTCTGTCCACAAGAAGTTATAAATCTTGACGTGACATTTTTGTCATTCCTTCCTCATGCGATCAGCACACAAACTTGTTCTATCTACGGAGATGTATGAGGCAATTAAAATGAAAGAAAACACCATCTTAATCATCTGATCCTTTCGTGATGAGAATTAATAACTTCCTAATTATTTTTCTTGATTTGTGGAAAAATATTTTAAGTATTTAATTGCTTTCCATGATAGTTCAAACTGTGAAAATCTAACATCGCCACTCGGAATGGAATCAAAATTCAATACTCTATAGTTTCCTTGTCTCAACAATCTTATGACACGAGTTTTATGGCATAAAAACCTATTCGAATAATAGTTCTGCTCGAATAAGAGTTCTGCTCTTTGATGTGAATAAATTGAGAATTGTTTTAGTTTAAATAAATTGTCATTCTCTTTCTGAGAGCCTTTTGTACCGGCACCGTCTCTACCTTCCTCGACCGCTGATCTACTAACAGCAGCATCTACCAAGGAAACCAAGACCAAGAATTCACCAACCATCCAATCCACCACCCCAAAGCTCCAAGAGAAACAGCCTCTTCAGACCACTTTACAACAGGTAGAGGAGTTGTTCGAGAGCTTGAATGCCAACACCATCCAAGAACCCCTTTATAAAAGCTATTATAGGAAGGAGATAGCTGTTGTCTCCCCTTCTAACAGGGAGGACGAGTACCTGTCACCTGAGTAGAGGTCTGCTCTGAAGCTATTCCTCGACATGGCAATAGTCGGGGAGATCTGTCAGACTTCAAGGCGGAATGTGACATCAAACCTGAAGACCCTCAGTTGGATTCGTCTGATATAGATAATTATAAATTTTAAATTTATTCCCCTTTTTATATATCCTTATATGATCCCTATATATATAAAAGTCAGTGTATGTATGTATGTATGTGTGTTTGTTACTATGTCGGCTATACACGTCCACAATACGTAACTAATCTGACTGAAATTTTAACAGTATATAGAATAGAATCTGGAAAAACTTATAGTGAAAGTTTCAGGTCTCTATCCCGAATATTCTTCGAGTTATTTACAAATTGCGTTGCAAATTTGCCCTTTCGCTCGCAAGCAACGCCTCTAGCGGTGAAGATGGGAGGTAATATCAGCTGACCTAATGTACATGTAAAACGTGTTTTAACAGGACATAGAGAAAAATCTGGAAGAGATATTTATCGGATTTTTAGCCAAGAAAGTTGAAATTGACAGGTTCTGGGCAAAAATAGTTGTTTTTTAGTCAGAAAATGATTATGACAATATTGCTGTATCATATTTGATTATCAGATACAGTAATAATGCAGAAAATGTTACGTAAGCATTTTTAAAGTAAACATAATTACATTAGCTAGCGCTTTATTTTTGACAAGAAGAGTTGATATGAGGAGCCAAAAGCTTTATTTTATTTGTTATTAATTAAATTTTGCTCTTTAAGAATCATAAATATTAATTTAAATAACAAATTATTGAATTTTTAATTATATATGTTTATTTTATAATGCAATCTGTTTTGCTTTCAACTCAAAAATAACGACAACTCTGGAATGCTATTTGCTGAATAACAGTTTTAATATATATATTTAAATTGAACCTAACGATTTGTTTAATAGATTTGCATCAGAATACAAACAGATATAAGACTAAAGGTGTTGATTGATACAAACAGATATAAGACTAAAGGTGTTGATTGATGCAAACAGATATAAGACTGAAGGTGTTGATTGCTACAAACAGATATAAGACTAAAGGTGTTGATTGCTACAAACAGATATAAGACTAAAGGTGTTGATTGCTACAAACAGATATAAGACTAAAGGTGTTGATTGATACAAACAGATATAAGACTAAAGGTGTTGATTGCTACAAACAGATATAAGACTAAAGGTGTTGATTGATACAAACAGATATAAGACTAAAGGTGTTGATTGATACAAACAGATATAAGACTAAAGGTGTTGATTGCTACAAACAGATATAAGACTAAAGGTGTTGATTGCTACAAACAGATATAAGACTAAAGGTGTTGATTGCTACAAACAGATATAAGACTAAAGGTGTTGATTGATACAAACAGATATAAGACTAAAGGTGTTGATTGCTACAAACAGATATAAGACTAAAGGTGTTGATTGATACAAACAGATATAAGACTAAAGGTGTTGATTGATACAACAGATATAAGACTAAAGGTGTTGATTGATGCAAACAGATATAAGACTAAAGGTGTTGATTGATGCAAACAGATATAAGACTGAAGGTGTTGATTGATACAAACAGATATAAGACTAAAGGTGTTGATTGATTCAAACAGATATAAGACTAAAGGTGTTGATTGATGCAAACAGATATAAGACTAAAGGTGTTGATTGATGCAAACAGATATAAGACTGAAGGTGTTGATTGATACAAACAGATATAAGACTAAAGGTGTTGATTGATTCAAACAGATATAAGACTAAAGGTGTTGATTGATGCAAACAGATATAAGACTGAAGGTGTTGATTGATACAAACAGATATAAGACTAAAGGTGTTGATTGATTCAAACAGATATAAGACTAAAGGTGTTGATTGATGCAAACAGATATAAGACTGAAGGTGTTGATTGCTGCAAACAGATATAAGACTAAAGGTGTTGATTGATGCAAACAGATATAAGACTAAAGGTGTTGATTGATGCAAACAGATATAAGACTGAAGGTGTTGATTGGTGCGAAAAGATATAAGACTAAAGGTGTTGATTGATACAAACAGATATAAGACTAAAGGTGTTGATTGATACAAACAGATATAAGACTAAAGGTGTTGATTGATACAAACAGATATAAGACTAAAGGTGTTGATTGATACAACAGATATAAGACTAAAGGTGTTGATTGATGCAAACAGATATAAGACTGAAGGTGTTGATTGCTGCAAACAGATATAAGACTAAAGGTGTTGATTGATGCAAACAGATATAAGACTAAAGGTGTTGATTGATACAACAGATATAAGAAGAGGTGTAATCAGTGAGATGTCCGTTGATATATTGGAGTGATGTAGTAGCATGAACGAAGAGCGATCAAAACAGGAAAGTGGAGAATAGGTGGGAAGTTATTTTCTTCAATAATGTCCTTGACACGGGGGTCAGGAAGTTTCTCCAGGGGCTTTGCCCTCTCCATCAGGTGGTGGGTAACCTTGAAGCCCTCTTGCCTTTAAAATAAAAAAACTTCCCTAGGTATTCCTATTTTTGATGTTTACTCATGATGATTTCATGTCATGATGATTATCAATAAACCGCATCATCTATTGATGAGTTCTACTCATCCCTAAAAGACACCATCAAAAGTCTCATGTACTACGTGCTTGATACCTTAATATGATTGAGTGGAGATAGGAAAGAAAAAGAAGATGTTTACTGATTCCGATAAGTACCAACAAAACACAAGAGATAAATAATAAAGCGTAATTTTTTCTATTATGTTGAAAGAAAATCTACCAACTATGTTAGTTTTTTCATTGTAATATTGTATTTGTCAATCTAAAGCCTTCCCAAAATAGTTGTACAGTATAACCTTCATGAGAGGACACTCACGCTAGAGGACACCTTTCTATAAAAGACAGTTTTCATCGTCAAAATTCCCCATTTACCCTTTTTCAACTCTCCGATAAGAGGACACCTCTCCCTAAAGGACACTTTGGCTCTGCAATTAGATATTCTTTACACCCTTGAAGTAGATGGCCACCCAGACCTTTACAGGGAGGTTCTACTGTACCATAAAATTAAGTGTTTTTTTCCTGTATAGAATCAATCGAAGAGAACTCTTCTTCGACAAACCTTAACACGGTTTCCCTTTAAGGACAAAGAAACTTCCTTAATCCATAGATTGACCTTCACATACCAAGCTGACAGATAAGCACATATAGGAGCGCCCTATGCAAATTTTATGGCCCCACGTGTCACTATCAGCACTTCCGACTGCCAATTAGCCAGCTGGCTCACCTTAGAAATGCGGGCCATGTTCTTCCTATGGGTCAGGTCTGAAACCTCCTTCAGTCTTCTAAATGTTTCTTTTATCTATTCCATATTCTATCTTGATTGCTTTGATCTCATAATCAAGAGCATAATCTATTTCATTATTGGGGCTTTGTCTCTTTTCGATTTTTTTGGAACAATTTTGATATTACATTTAGAATTCAAATGTTACCTATCGTTAACATTTGTAATAAATTTTTTTTGTCGAAGTTTCTTTTTACAAAAAGGTATAAGACGCCGTAACTCTTTTTTATCAATTGTGTAAAGAAGCTTTCGAATTAGTTCTTCCTCAGCAAACTAAAACATAAAAAAAGATATAATGGAGGGAGATTATTTAGAATATAAATAATTATCTAAAGTTTCTTTCCACATATCAAATTTTATTCTCACCCAGTTTATTTGAGATACCCTTTAAAAAGTTTTTGTTCTTTGTGAATTATTTTCTTGAATATACTTTTAGCCATTTTTGTAATAGTAATTAAAACAATTCAACGTTATTTTTAAAATAGACATTAATATTTTGAGTCAAAAGGCGATCCATCAATCAAGTTTATATAAAAGGGCGTACCTGGATCTGTAAAGAAGAAAAAAAAATTCTCAAAATATTTCGAGAGATTGCTCCCTCTTTATCAATTTATTGATTTATTAACTGAGCAATAAATTGATAAAGAGGGAGCAATCTCTCGAAATATTTTGAGAATTCTTTTCCTTACAGATCCAGGTACGCCCTTTTATACAAACTTTAATATGTTCCCCCCTCTTTTTTTAACAAATGAAATGCATTTATAGGGGGCATTTGGAGCTAGAAAAATAATCCTTTTAGAAAAATATTTCTTTGCCGGAAATTTTCCAATTTTTTTAAACTGTGAGGAATTCTTGAAGGTAAATTTGTACAAGAGTCAATGACTCCTAAGGAATATTTACCCTGCGGTGTTATGTTTGAAAAGTTGGCAACTTCCTGGTTCGTCAGTGATAATTCCTTTATTTAAATTGTGACTATTGACCAGAGGTGTCATTGAGATATTTGCCCTTCACCTTTCCGCTTCCTTATTAAACTTTGTAATCTTTGGCACAAGTTTTTTTTCCTTCTTTGAATCTTATGCGCATATATAGGGACTTTTGCCCTTGACCTTTTATGCTTCTTTATTAAGTTTTTCAATCCTTAGATGAAGATTTTTTTTTTATATTATTCTTTAGCATACATATATACATATTGGGGGGTTGTAAAATTGATTATTTCTATCATATCTTGATTTGGAATCTCTCTCTCTCTCTCAGTGTCCCATATAGAGTAAAAACTTTCTAAAGCGAACCTAAATGGGACTGAACCTGTGGTTCACTATAGCTATGGTTCACTGTATTATAAAATGGGGATTATTTCAGGTTGGTTATAAGGAAAGGTTTGCTATATTCCAGGTTCATTTTACCGAGGTTTTACTCTGTATTAATCAAATGGACGAAACTTAAGAAAGTTGTATCTTTTAGCATGTTTAGCGTGATTCAGACAATAACTCAGAAAGAATTTTGATACACAGTGACCTTTATTGAAGATACACATATATACACTCATAGACAAAACTTAAGAAAGTTGTACCTTTTAGCATGTATATCAGTATTCAGACAATAACTCTGAAAGATATTTGATACACAGTGATCTTTATTGAAGATACACATATATACACTCATAGGCAAAACTTAAGGAAGTTGTACCTTTTAACAAGCATAACGGGATTCACGCAATAACTCTGAAAGATATTTGATACCGAGTGGTTAAACATAAGGTTCGCTATATCTTAGGTTCGTTTTAGAGCCTAGGATATAGCCAAACTTATGTTAAACCACTCTGTATCAAATATCTTTCAGAATTATTGGCTGAATCGAGGTTTTTACTGTATTATATTTTTAATTAATGATGACAATTTTATCATAATTAAACTCATTTTAAAATATCTTCTGATATTTCGACAGGAGCTTTTTCTAGGAGTAGAGAATGGAAGCAAAAAGGTCGGCCTTGTCGAAATATTGAAGGATTTTAATAGAAGTTTTGATCTAAGCTCTTAATTATTAATGAATTAATATTGAGATTTCCCGCTCCGGGTCAAACGGCGTATTGCCGGACTGAGAATCCTATCGGTGCTCTTTGCTGATGATCGCCCCAGAATATTTAAAACAGACGGATGGACATGCGAGATTTGCGGGACAAGAATGGAGCCGGGGCTACATCACCATTTACTCTCATGTATGGGGCTGAAAGACGAACGAGAAGTGCTCCTCAGTGAAATAGGCCTCGAGGGACTCTCTTTGGAGCTCCTGTTGAATGAGGTGGTGAGAAACAGAGCTGGAGCTTTTGCGTTGTTCAAATTTTGGAAGATGGCTGAAGAGAAGAGGAGGCTATATACATAATCTAATTGATGTAAATAATCATATGCAAATAATCTATGTCAGGATTAGAATGACGTAGACCAGTAAAGTTGCTGCTGTTGTATATAGTCACAGTGTAGAAAATACTATACCTACTACATGTTGGTTTCTCTCTGCATTCTTGGTTCTCTTCTCTTACTCTGTAAACTGGCGAATCCTGTATAGGACGAGAGGTCCTCAATAAAGGCTTTTGTTGTTGTTGTTGTTGAATTAATATTGAGATATTACTCTATATTTCACATAATATTATCTAGATCATCAGCCACATTTGTCCGTTGTTTCGTTCAGTTTCAATGAAGATTTGAAACTCCATATTAAAATGATGGCGCATATCTCCAATTGAACAGGTCCAGTGAACAATCGAGGGCGAACGGAAAACCATTTTAAATCATTATTGTGTGGAACACAAAGGTGAGTACTCAATGGACGCTTTGTATGGGGCAGTATTGTTCTTGTACTTTCCTGTAGGATGGTGGAATACTGTTTCCAGGCATCGTTAGTATAGATTGTGAACAGTACTTTCTGCTGTAAAATATTAGATTTATCTGGAGAATCATTTTCTCTCTGTGGGTTATTTTCACTATAATACACTGTACAGCTTCATAAATTATTGATGAATATTTTCTGTGATGTCATTTGTCATCTGCTCTTTTTTTTTCTGAAGAAGACAAAGGCAATTTTGTTCACACTTGGTTATCTCGTGTGTCTTCAATAAAAGTCACTGTAATATCTTTCAGAGTTATTGTCTGAATCCCGATATACATGTTGAAAGGTACAACTTCCTTAAGTTTTGTACATGAGTATATATGTTGATGTTTTTAGAACTCTTAAAACTCTTAACAATTGTAATTTATTTTGATCGTCAATTTATTTATGCTTTTGGGAACATTTCCGTTTTCACATAATTACACGAGACGAAAATCCAATCTTCTATACAAAAAAAAAAATGGTCCTTGAACGATTAATGATTGATTTTTTGAATTTGTTTATGTCTTTTCAGGGAGTCTCTTATTCATACAGGATTTGTACAAACAGGATATTTAACATTAAAATTTAGATCGTCGTAGTTTATTTCTTCTATGTTTAACTCTTACTAACACAATAAATAGTATTCTTGATCAGTTTAGTGTTTATTCCTTAGAGCCCCTGTTCTTCGGTTGATAAATTTTTGAAGTATACGAAAGTTATTTTAAGAGAGTTTATGTATTCATGTGTGTTCGAGAAGTTTGTTTAATAAAAAAGGTATAAATAAAATTTATAAAGAGTTTTCACAATAAGTTACTCTTTTTTTTTTTTTTTTTCATTTGAAGTGCTAGTTTTCAAGCGAAATTCGTATTTCGACAGGCTTAAAGAAAACATTGCTTATGTTATCGTTATTTTTCTTTGAGCCTGTTTGAAAGACGAATTTTGTTTGAAATATGGTTCTTATAATAAGAAAGAAACTTAATGTGAAAAAAAATATAGTTTAGAGAAAGAGTTATATCTTTCACAATTCAACTTAAATCATGAATAAAAGAAAGATACAATTTAACTAGCGAGATTTCGAGGCAAATCTTCTTCCACGGGCCTATAAGCAAAAGTCTTGGAATATAGAAGAGGTATAAAAAAAGAGTAAAGATAATGTTCTTGAGGTGTAGTTTCCAGACAGGATTATAAATCGAGAGGAGATAGTTAAGAGATATAGGACAAAAATCAATGTTCGATTAATCCCAAATCGAATCGAAATTCTAAGTTTGGAATTGCTATCACGGTGTTCAATATCAGTGCAGTTCAATACAAAGCTTCAGGTAGAAATTGAAATATGACCTTTTTGGTAAAATTTTTAAAAATAATTGCAATAGATTAATCAACAATTACTGTAAATGTAGATATAAATTCTGTCTACTTTTCCCTTTATATTGTAAGTATAGGAGAAACAATTGACCTGATGTTTGAAAGTTTGCTATTTTAAACCAATAAAGAAACTTGTTTCAAACTCCTGATTGATAAATTGACCTTTTGTTCGAGAAAAAAATCCCCTGTTATTTTTTAACCTTTTCGCTGATAGACACATTAGCGTATGTCTTTAACCATTAACGATACCTTATATCTAGGCGCCTATATTCTTTTTTTAACATTTTTTTTCCGAAAAATGTATAGAGATTTTAAAATTATCAGTGCCATAGTCACTTCAACTATGTAACAAAGTTTATTTCCCCATATAACTTCAAATTGGCTTAAAATGCAATGTAGATTGAACTAGAAATGTTGGATCTTAGATCACGTGCAAAGTAACTACAGTAAAACCTCACTAAAACGAACGCGGATATAGCGAACCTGAAATAATCCCCATTTTTATTTAGTAAAAGAACGAACTATGGGTATAATGAACCATGGCTATAGTGAACTAGATATTCAGTCTCATTGGGGTATATTATAAAGGGATTTTACTGTTTTATTAAAAACGGTATTTATTTAGGAAAAATAATTTATTACCTCAATTTCCGACTTTCGCTGTGTATTGTAAATGTGTTACACTTGTGAGGATATTCTCTTACGAAACAAACATTTATAAAAATATTTTTTTATTTTTATAAAAAGGCATATAATGGATCAAAATATTATATATGATATGATATATCATGATATTTTGATCCAATATATGCATTTTTATTTGAAGATTTATTTATGGATTGCTCTATTTTCAAAAAATATAAATTTGTAAAAAATTATATTTTTATTCAATAAAATTTTTATTTTACACTAAAGTGCTAATTGCATTCAGCCTAAATCTCTAATGAACATTGGAAAACAATAACAAACCAAATCGAATATTGTTCAACGCCCTGTATAGAAATTTAGATTACATAATAAATGGAGAGCCAATTTCAAATCAATTACAAATAATTAGTAAAGTGTTCTCTTCAAGAATAATTAAAAAGAAATCGATAAATCGATGATGCAAATATCTATAATTAACTTCAAGTGTTTCCTAATGACCTTTCCAAAAGTCCGTGTATTTCTTATGTTCATCTGCAATAATCTTCTATAGGAGTTTTTCCACAATAATTTGATTTTATCTATGATTGCTAATCTGGCAACATTGCTTTTTTACTAGATCATCATCATCAAATGCAGAATTATTGTCTTTTGAAAAGCTTGCTGAATCGTTTTTCGTTTTCAGTCATAATTATTCAAATGAAGTCATTAATTTTTTTTTTTTCGAAAGAAATTTTGCCTGCAGCATTGATACGGAAATGCTCTTTTTTTATCATTTTTACTTTGGCGCCTTAAAATATCGTTTGCAAGATTATTTCTCAGATGATATATTTTTATCTGTTGTATATAGGCTCGACAGATGTATTTTTCTCTTTTTTGTTGAGTCCACAATCTGGTAAGAGAAAACACGTCTTCTTTAAAGAACGCTTTTGATTTTCAACTAGGTGTTGTCCTTTACAAAGTCCTTTACTGCACAAATGTTTTATCTGACAAGAAAGTTGTCAATTAATGCTTTTTTTTTTTCGAGTTGCTATATTGATCGCTTCTGAAATTTTCTTCTTGTAACAGAGGAGGCAGTAATATGGGTTATATTTTGAAGATTGAGCAATCCATAATTAAAATTATATTTTAAAAAGATGCGTATATTGGATTTATAATGAATTTATTTTCCCAATATTTCGAGGGGCAACTCGCCTCTCTTTATCGAGGATATTTCACATATGAGCAAATCACAAGTCAAAGTTCTCTTCCCAGATTTCTGAACATACAAATATCTCATATTAAATGGTTAGAATCCTGTTGATCACAATCAGAATCAACAACAAGTCTCAAAGGATTAAGTGTTTTCTTGTTGTTGATTCTAATACAAATTCTATGACAAGGGGATAAGTGAAACCGAAGAAAATTGCCTATGACCATTTTCATTTTTAGTATAATGTAGTATATATGATATATATACATATATTTAAAAAAGATGCATATATTGGATTTATAATGAATTTATTGTTCCAATATTTCGAGGAGCAACTCGCCTCTCTTTATCGAGGATGTTTGTGTTTTTCACTAAAACATGCGCGCACGCGTATACCACTCTTGTTCTAAAAGGCCAATGAAAGAATTGTATCTTTGACTTAAATATTACATTCCGTATATATAAAGCTAACAAATATATATAATAATACTGAATGTAATATTTAAGTCAAAGATACAATTCTTTCATTGGCCTTTTAGAACGAGAATGGCACACGCGTGCGCGCATGTTTTAGTGAAAAACACAAACATCCTCGATAAAGAGAGGCGAGTTGCGCCTCGAAATATTGGGAAAATAAATTCATTATAAATCCAATATATGCATCTTTTTTAAATATAATTTTAATTATGGATTGCTCAATCTTCAAAATATATACACATGTATAGATTTTAAAAGAGAGAAGTGCCAATTTTAGTACATAAATATCATCCACATCCCTATAACTTCATATAATATTCTAGCCTGGTAATCAGCTCTGATACTTCATCAGCTTAAACATCTTTCTGGCCAATTCGACCGATTTCATAACTTTCCTCATAGTATGTTATGAAATCGAAGCCACCCATGTACTGATGAGAGCTAAAGCCTGAAACCATGGTATTTTGACTCGTTCTTTATCATCACTATTACCTTTGGTGTAATTGTGTAATAAACTATAAATGCAATGTTTTAACACACTTTAAAGGGAGAGCTGCCACTTTATAGATTAATCACATATATATGTTATATTAAAATATTATTTCATCTAAAAATATATTTCATAGATTCAAATATTCTGTTTATATCTACCACCAGATGTCGGGACTTTCCCTATATAAAACCGATTGTTGTTGTTTCTCGTTAGCCGGCTCAAACCTTATGTAATTATGTAAATAATCTTTTTTTTCCCTTGTTTTACTCGCCTTAAGACAGGCAGTACTTCTATAAAATTGTTTTTTATATATATTCCATAAGTCCAATTAAAGCAATATCTGATCAAAAATACAACAGAAAATCTCATTTTTATTTATATAATATATATATGTTCATGGGAGTGACAAATGTTTATAAAAGATAAAAGAATTTTGCACTTTATTATGCACTTTAAGAAGATATAGTATAGAATATTGGTTCTTTTAAAGGCCTCTCTCTCTCTCTCTCTTGGTTAATATTTGCCAGTTAGTACTCTTAGAGAAAAGGCGCATAGAAGAATCTTGGTATGAACGTTCGTCTTTTTAAAGTACATATATAGTGTAATTGCAAAATTCTTTCTACTGCTTAATACATAAAGTAAAAATGGAAATATATTTACATATATATATATATATATATAGAACAAAGATTCTTCTAAAGGCCTCTTGCTTAATATTTGCCAGCTAGTAGTCTTGTACTTAGGCAAAAGGCGCATAGAAGAATCTTGGTATGAAATTTCGTCTTTTTAAAATACACATATAGTGTTATTGCAAAATTCTTTCTACTCCTAAATACATCAAGTAAAAATGGAAATATATTTACATATATATCGCAATATATATTCTGTGCATACAGCCCAGGGGAAGAGCCAGCCCTCCATTGTGTAAACACATAATAAGATGCGTCCATCATGTTCAGCTGCCGGGCCTAACTAATTAGTAACAAAGAGGATTAGTGCTGTCCGGAGCAATTAATTATACGCTAATTATGCCAGCCAATAGGAACTGTCCTTCCACAACAAACAGAGTGCCATTAATCATTATGCAAATTTAAATGAGCGGCAGTCTTATTAAATTTTGAGAATTCCATTGTTGAGTGAGATTGGTTTTCTGGAAATTGGCAACTGGCCATCTTCTCCTCTGGGTGGCTTGGTCATTACATGAAGTGTTCACCGTTTGACCCCTGTCCTTACCTAACACTAACCTTTTCTTTCTTTGTATATATGAATGACCTTTGACGCTACCTGGCACTGATCTTACCTTCTTTGCATAGACGAATGACCTTTGACTCTACCTATCACCGATCTAACCTTATTTGCATAGACGATTGTACGTTGACTCTACCTGCCACTGATCTTACCTTCTTTGCATAAACGAATGACCTTTCACTCTACCTATCACCGATCTAACCTTATTTGCATAGACGATTGTACGTTGACTCTACCTGCCACTGATCTTACCATCTTTGCATAGATAAATGACCTTTGACTCTACTTAGCACTGACCTTAATATCTTTGCATAGACGAATGACTTTTGACTCTACCTGCCACTGCTCTTACCATTTTTGCATAGACGAATGACCTTTGACTCTACTTAGCACTGACCTTCCCTTCTTTGCATAGACGAATGACCATTGATTCTACCTAGCACTGATCTTACCTTATTTGCATACACAAATAACCTTTGACTCTACTTAGCACTGACCTTCCCTTCTTTGCATAGACGAATGACCTTTCTTCTTTGCAATAGACGAATGACCTTTGATTCTACCTAGCACTGATCTTACCTTCTTTGAATAGACGAATGACCTTTCTTCTTTGCATAGACGAATGACCTTTGATTCTACCTAGCACTGACCTTTCCTTCTTTGATCTTACCTTCTGATACATAACATATAAAAGTTACATAACCTATCTTTATGTATATTCTCTATATTTTCACAAATATAAATTCAAATTAAACCTATATGGTATCAAATTAAGCACATCTCACTTTAAATATTTATTAGAATAGTGCAATATGTTTATTACCCCATTAAGCACTTAAAGGTGGTGTTAAAATGATCCACAACACCATTTTGACGAATTCATTCAAAGACCCAACCTGTATACCATGGTTTATGGCTATTTCCCTCATCAGCATAGGAGGGTCTTCGATTTCATAGCATTCTCTAAGAGAGGAGTTATGAAATCATTTGAATATGCAAAAAGATGTTTAGGTTATGAAGTGGTCAGTACCGATTTCATGGCTTGAATACAACATATATAGTCATATATATAAATATAAAGCATATATTGGATCTAAATTTATTATTCAACAATATTTCTAGGGGCAAAACGCCTCTCTTTATCAAGGTTTTCCTTTGATTTAAACTAAATCACGTTTTGTCCCTAGAAATATTGGTTGAATGATAAATTTAGATCCAATAATGCTTTATATTTATTTATAGATATTATTACGGATTGCTCAATCTTTAAAATATAGACATATATACAACATAGAATATAACATTAAAGGGAGTGGTGCCTCTTTTAGTAAATAAACATCATCCTCTATCTTGCGAAACTTTATATTATATACAGTAAAACCCCTCTATAGCAAACCCCAATGGGACTGAATCTTTGGTTCACTATAGCTATGATTCATTATAGTCATAGTTCACTGTATTATAAAATGGGAATTATTTCAGGTTCGTTATAACAGAAGGTTGGTTATATCTTTGGTTCGTTTTATCAAGTTTTTACTGTATATGTAAATTGGATTAATTACGATTTTGCCATCAGTGGGCTGCGAGAGTTAAGTATTTCCTTCTGTATGGGTAGGTTGATGTGGCGGCTGGAATTTGTGAAACTTGATCCCCGTTGTAGTTATGGCTAGAATGAAGAAGAGGAATTCTGTTAGACTTACCTGACATTAGAGAAACAAGAAGACTGCCACCAGCACAGGAGAATGTCGAACAATGGGGCGAGTGTTTTCCGTGTGACGCCAGAGCATTGTGTTGAAACCTGGACCTATAAGATTAGGACTATTGGAATAGGTGTAAAGGATTCTTCTAATATTGGACTTACGAATATCAAATATTGGATTTACAAGAATTAGATTATAGGGTCACGGGGATATGGGCCTCGTTTTAAACCAGCATGTATAAAATTAGACTTTTGATCTACAGAGATTTTCAGCCTTCTTTCACCAGCACGTACAAGGATGGGTTTGTTTAAATTTTATCCATGTGTAAGGCTCATTTTAAGACTTAACGTATAAATATTGGTTTATTTAAGATCTAAAAAGGTGTAGAGACTCTTTTCAAACCATCACGTATAACATATGGATCGGTAAACTCACCACATTTATATTGTTCTTGGTTTCCAGTGACACCATGTTTCTCTTTCTGAGATAATCTCTTCATATCTTCTCATTCATCCCACCTATTATATTATTTTTCAAATAAAAAAAAAGTACTTAAAATAATATCCGAATAATTAATATTTGAAGATATTCTCGGTATAGTAAATTAATATCAAAAATACAACTTCGCTAAAACTAACCAAAGATATAGCGAACTCTTCATAAATGTTCCATAATATTGCCATATAGTGAACTATGGCTATAGTGAACTATGGCTATAGTGTATATATAGATCCTATAAATTTCATATATATTGGATTGAGAACATGGATGATTTCCCATCTTGTACGACATTCAGAACGGATAAAGAAATTTCTGGAGGGATGTGTATGGAAGGAACATCAAGAAAAGGATGATAGAGAATAGAATTCATGTTCAATTTAGGGAGAAGACATTACGATACCATCAAAATATTAGCCATAGAAAGATAGTTCTAATAGAAGAAGAATGCTGACAGCCATAAACCCTATGGCCTGAAGAGAAATATATAAACGCAGTTAATATATGCATCCTTCGATATATTTTATTTATATCATGTATCCAACATTTTAAAAAGTTTTTCATGTTGTTCTTCAAACTACAGCCGTTGTGTAGATTTAAGAATGTGAAATTAGACGCCAAATAAATAATGAAAAAAAACACCCGTATTTACATATGATATATGCATTTTACTTTTATACTAGTGCTAAGAAGAGTCCAAAGGTGAAAACGACGATAAATAAAGAAACTCTGTAGCTTTTACTTTTAGTCTTTTCTTAACAATGGTATCCTGCGAATATGTCTATTGTATATTTATATACCAGTGTTCTCTCTTACACACACATTTTATCTTCTCAATCCTGAAGAAGGTGAATGATAATCACCGAAACTATAATCGCGTTAACTACCTAGATCAAATTCTATGAGCTACGGTATAGCGATGATCCACTTGAATGAGTTCTGTAAACTTGAATAAGGGAACTCTACGTAAATTGAACAAGGAATTTCGATTTAATGAATCTAGAATAAAAAGCTACCTGAATTAATTTGATTAGCCTAACATGAATTGATGGCTCGATTTAACTAGACTAGCGAGTAAACTAAACAACACACTGTTGCTGAATCAATAAAAATTAATCAATAAAAATATATATACAGATTAAAATAAAACAATAAAGAATTAATTATGTAAAACAATGAATTATATAAATTAACAATAAAGAATAGAATAACATCAATGAATAATATTTAACAACAATTTCTACAATAATTAACAATTAATAACAAATAAGAATAAAACATACATTTTTAACCAAACAGAAACGTTATAAAAATAAAGAACATACCTGACTGAGATGTCATTTAAAGAAGTAACAAAGTTATTGTATGTCATCAATCATTTATTTCAGAATCTATAATGATCAGTCAATAAAGAATATTGAAGACCCATGATGGAATGTAAGAACATCACAACAACTCAGCTACCAAACAAGTTGCTATGCAAATCCAATGGGAATCCAAGAGATACATGTGAGAGGCAAAAAGAGAGGAACTTCTGGAGTTTGGTCACGTCCTGACATCATGTCAAACTGGACATCAATTGACTGGATGTTTTAAGCTAGAGAAATTTATGATGGATAACCGGCTATTCATTAAACTACAGAGATTTATTAAAAATATAAAACACTCTAAAATCCTATAAAATTATATAATATTGTTATAATAATTGTATATATTGTTAAGATAGAGGCTGCCTGGCCGGCATTCATAGTTCTTCAAATTAAAGACACTTCTAGAATAATTTTTAACGCTTTGCCAAATGTTTTAATTTTGTTCGCTCCTGTCTAAGACAAAGGATTTTTGTCGAAACGTCGAGACAATAAAATATATTTACTGGCTGAAGTGTCTTTAATTTGAAGAATTGTATATATATATTATAAAAAATAATTAGATTTCTGTTGTATTTTGATTATTTGAGCTATATAGAATTAATACTTGATGCTGATTATTTTGAGAATAGAGATATTTGTTGAGCAGGCTATGTTTGCTTGCAAAGAAGACTATGTTTGCTTGTAGAGACTATGTTTGATTGAGGTAGGTTATGTCTTGTTGAATTGGGCTATGTTTGATTGGAGATGGCTATGTTTGATTTGCATGATTGAAAATAAGCTATGTTTGTTGATGTCTATTGTTGATTAGTGTCCACTGAAGAGCCTCAAATGTCTCCATTCATCTATATCACATCAGCAGCAAGTTTTGCTCTTCATTGTAAAATAGGTGTCGTTGCCACGTTAGTCACCTTGGAAACGAACCAGAATTTAGTCGAATATTCCAAGAGTCCAGGGGGGACCGCAGAGAGGTGTGGTCGGACTTCTCTCCCCCTATATTTAATTTAAATAGTGTAAATAACAATATGATTGTTTATAAGTTATATTATTTTTTTACTATTGGTTGGATGCAAAAATAATGGCCGATTTGTAATGACAACTTTAAAAAGCAATAACTCGTTACAAGCAAACCTTTATTAATATTTATGCTTAATGTTAACTTTGACTTTAAATATTTTATATAAATCTCTAGAGGATATTTGTGTTTTACTCGGTGGAACAGAAATCTCTTTAATCTCACACATACACACACACAAACCTTTATTAAGACACACAGGTCTTACAGAGGATTCTCCTAGGGGTTACAAGACGGAGAAACCTATGAAAGTGGGAAATATAGAAAGGGGTAAAAATGGAGAAAGATGATAGACACATGATCGATATATACAGATTATTATTCGAATGATCCTATGGAAAATAAGAATATGGATTTGGAAGAAAAAAAAGGAAAAAAAATATCTTTAATCTTCTAATTGTCTCTTTTCATTAAATAAATAAATAAATAAATAGAGGGTGATGTCTTTTAGATCAGGTTTCCAGAACCATTGATCTTCTTCTTGATTTCAGCTTCTGATAGTCTTTATTCTGTGACTTTCAGTTTGTTTGGAATCCATCTTGTCTTTGACGCTGCCTCTTTGCATATTTTACAAATCCATAAATATGTAAGAGCTTTATTTGTTTGAATTTTTTTCAAAAATCTAAAAAATATCCAATATTTATTTTGTCCGAATATCACAAATATCCAATAATTTTATTGTTCGAACTTCAAAATATCCAATAATTTTATTGTTCGAACTTCAAAATATCCAAATATTTATTGTTCGAACTTCAAAATATCCAAATATTTATTGTTCGAACCTAAAAAATATCCAATAATTTTATTGTTCTAACTTCAAAATATCCAAATATTTATTGTTCGAACCTCAAAAGTATCCAAGAAATTTATTGTTCGAACCTCAAAATATCCAAATATTTATTGTTCGAACCTAAAAATTATCCAAATATTTATTGTTCGAACTTCAAAATATCCAAATATTTATTGTTCGAACCTCAAAAATATCCAAGAATTTTATTGTTCTAACTTCAAAATACCCAAATATTTATTGTTTGAACCAATAAAATATCCAAGAATTTTATTGTTCGAATCTCAAAATATCAAAATATTTATTGTTCGAACCTCAAAATATCCAAGAATTTTATTGTTCGAATCTCAAAATATCAAAATATTTATTGTTCGAACCTCAAAATATCCAAGAATTTTATTGTTCGAATCTCAAAATTATCCAAGAATTTTATTGTTCGAACCTCAAAAGTATCCAAGAATTTTATTGTTCGAACTTCAAAATATCCAAATATTTATTGTTCGATTCTAAAAAGTATCTAAGAATTATTTTGTTTGAATCTCAAAATGTTCAAAAAAATTATTGCTCGAATCTCAAAATATCCAAATATTTATTTTGTTCGAACCTCAAAATATCCAAGAATTTTATTGTTAGAACCTCAAATCATAAAAAAAAAATATATATATATATTGTTAAAATATATATATATATATATTATAAAATATGGCGTCAGTTTTTGACGTTTATTTTGACGGGAGAGGCGCCCATTGCTTCTATGGATTAATTTCCTCCCGGCAAATTTTCCATCTATATTCTAGCCATAGATTTGGCCCAGCCACATTGCCAGCAAAACACCTCTTTGGTAGATTGTGAAGATTCCATTAGATCCCGTGTGGATCTCATGGAATAAAGTCCGCCCTAGACTGACGAGGGCCATTAGCCCGAAACCATGGTCTCTAGGTGGACGCTTCTCAGTTTGCCAAAGCTGGTGTTGTGGCTTTGTCACCGACCCGAGGCCGCTAGTTGCGGCGACGGTCAATAGATGGCGTCAGTTTTTGACGTTTATTTTGACGGGAGAGGCGCCCATTGCTTCTATATATATATATATATTGCTCGAACCTCAAAAGTATCCAAGACTTATTTTGTTTGAATCTCAAAATATCTAAAAATTGTATAGTTCGAATCTCAAAAATATCAAATAATTATTCTATTCGAATATCAAAATTTCTAAGAATTATTTTCCTCAAACCTCAACAAAATTTCCAATAATTCTATTTTATACCTTACAAAATATTCAAAAATTATATTTATATTCTAATATCAAAATATATCTAACTATACTCTATCTAAATATATCAAAATATTCGGAATATCATTTTATCGTAATTTTCAAAATACCATTTTCTGTTCTCTTCCCTCAAACAATCTCAAACGTCTATCACCGGTGTCATATGGTTTGCTGCCCCTGAATAAAGCCCCTGTGGATAAAGGGTCCCTAAGGCTCCCAGGTCCCAGGCCCGGAACTCACCATTGAAAGGGTTATGAAGTCCATCAGGCGTTGACCCTGCTCTTCGCCTCACACCTGGCGGACTCCCCACCTGGACTCTGATGGATGGATGGACTAACCCACCGCTGGTCTTACCTACACTTCCTTAACTACCTTCTTCTTACTTATTTACATGACACTCTCACTTTCTTATTTACATATATAATATATATATATGTTGTACCAAAGTTTTTTTTATTGTTTTATCAATAGAGTATCATTTTTTTTTATGTTTATATTTTGCTATTCTGTAAACTTCACTGATTGCTTATCTTTTTCTGTGAAAAATAGACACTTCAGCCAATTAGAGTTTTTTTATTTTCTCAACGTTTCGACAAAAATATTTTGTCTTCGTCAGGTGAAATAAATAAAAAATAAAGCATTTGGCAAGGCGTTAAAAATTGTTCTGAGGTTTCAAGGGCGTTCTCACGCGATTTTTCGAATTTAGTACAACATCTAAAGCAAGAGTAAAAAAAAAAATTAAAACTCTTCAAAGACGAGTATAAGATATTGGAAATAAATGCTTATCTTTTGTTTATTATTCATAGTTTATTCTTGCCTTAAATAAATTGCTATCTCGACTTTAGTACGCTCCAGGAATCCGGTTTACCTCAAGAGAGTGAAAAGAGAGAGTTGTCTCATCCTGAAGTTTATCTTCCTTAATTTTTCACGTGGTAAAAAAGTCTTAAAAGGACGTTGATTTGACTCAATGCCTGAAATAAAGGAGAATACGAAGAATATTTTCTAAAGTCTGAAAGATGAGGATTTTTCAGAGATGTTTTGATATCTGTAAAAAAATATGGAACAAGTGTATAGATAAGGACGGTGATTATTTTGAGAAATTTTAAATAAAACTTTATTATACTTTTGTATTTCTTCAAATATTTAGCATTCCTGGAAATTATTGATCACACTATGTATATACACACATGGACAAAATTTAAGGAAGTTGAAACTCTTTGACGTCGTCAGTTCTTTTTATTTTTTTTTTAAGGAGGCAGAGGCGAATTTATTCACACTTTTATTTATTTATTATTATAAAAAAAACACAGAACACACACAAGACGCGATATTGAAGTATTTGCGTCTATTACAGAGGAAACAAAGAAAATTGATAAACAAACAAACTGAAACTTAATATTAAATATTTACATGTATCAAGTGACAGAGTTAATAAAACTTATAACATGAAAGGATTTAAAAGCACGAATGCTTCCTTTATACATAATACAAACTTCTACTGCCCTTACTGCGATGAAAAAATATATTGGGAGGGCTTGGCTCATCAGTGTTGAACCCTCCCAGCGGTTTCGCCAATTTAATCCACCAGACCGCTTCTCAGAGCTCTAATACTGTATTGGACGATTCTGCTTATATATGCAGCCATGATGAGCCAAGAGCCCTCCCAAAATATTTTTTCATCGCAGTAAGGGCAGTAGAAGTTTGTATTGTGTATAAAAGAAACAATCGTGCTTTTAAATCCTTTCATTTTATATGTATAGATGGAGCGTTTTTGCCCTGGGTTAATAAAACTTATATAAATAAAGTGGTTAAATAATCTAAATATGGAAACCAATTGATGTCTCACTTATGAAAATTGCAGGGGGACAACCCTATATATAACCTATATGTATATAATATAAAATTTATTATAGCTATATGTAAATATTACTCATATAATTCTAGAGAAATAATTCATCTAGGGAAGAGTGTCTTGCAAAAAAATATAATTTAATTAACTCAAAATTTCTGTAAGAGGTGTTGATTCTAACCTTACTCTCTCTCTCTCTCTATCAGGCCCCTCATACGGGAAGCCTTCAACATGATACAGCTCGACCTGCAGGGCTACTGGCTCTTCGGTCAAGGGCTGTATGACAACGCCATCCTCGTGTCTGCCAAGTCATCAATACACAGGTTCTTTCTGAGCCTTGAGATGAGAGGAGAACGTGACTTACTGTCTGGAGGAGGACTATTTGTCTCCTGGACTTTACATAACTGTATATAGTTTACTCTTTTATTTTATCCCTCTTTTTATAACCTTGTGTATACTTACCTTATACTTGTGTATGAGGTCAATAAAATATTTTTAAATCTCAAAATCTCTCTCTCTGTCTGTCACATAGAAGTTGCTCTAAGGTTCGAAACCTTGAGTTAATTAAATTATGTTTTTTGCAAGACAATTTTACCCTTTGGATGAATTTTTTTCTCTCATATCGTAATATACAGGGGAATATTTAATTAAATAGTGATAAGGAACAATTTGGATTATAGATTATAAACATAAGGTAATACACACTATTTATTTATTTGGATTTGGTCTTATTACCTTGTAAAACAACACTTGAAGTTACACCGCATGAGTTTCTTTATGTTATGAGTGTTGTTTTACAATCACAAGCCGCAGTGTATTAAAATGCATTATTACCTTGTGTTTGATTAAATAGTGTAGTTGTATTGTCTATTGTAATGTCTATTATATTGACAAAGGATTATTGTTTTTTTGGAATTTATCATATGACTTTGTACATTCGAATTTTGATTTCCTTATTTTTTTCCCAGTCATTTTCCAGTATTTCTTAGAAGAATCTTCATATAAAGGTCTTAATAAAGGTATTAATATATTGATACCTGTTTATAAAAATACATAGATTGTTTCAAGATAATAAAATTACATGTTTCTACAGATCATGTGAGTATGTGTATCAAAATATATTTTTTAAAAATACTAACAGAAAAAGTTAAATGTAAATTTATAGACTAAATACATTAGAAATTATATATTTCTGTATCCATTACAATAGAGGTTAAAGTATTGTACAAAACTTTTTTTGATCTGTGTGGATCAAATGGAAAGTTGAGAAATTGATTATTGCGAGAAAGTTTTACATTCAAGACTTACAGCATTCCATACACCTAGCCATTTACAAACCAGGTGAACCCAATCTTTTCCATTACATAACACTGTACACAGGTTAGAAGAGAAAATAAGAACATTTACAAAAGAAGTTTGCTGAAAAGATTATCCTTTGTAGATTTTTTAGATTTAGGTCACCAATAGGAGAAAATTGACATAGGAACATCTGCTTTTTCACTTACTATCACAATCATTCTGTTTGTTTTCGCCTTCTTCGGTGATCTTAAAGATGAGGCTGACTAGCCGGCATTCATATTTCTTGAAAATAAAGATACTTCGGCCAGTAATTAATTTTTAATGCCTTGCCAAATGTTTTAATTTTTGTTTGCTCCTGACGAGGACATAAGATTTTTGTCGAAACGGCGAGGTAAAGATTTACTTGGTCGAAGTGTCTTTAATTCTTCGATGGTGTTCATAATAGGTAAGTATGACGAGAATTTCATATTTTTATTCAGATGATCAAAATAGGAGACACAACTTAGAATCAGAATGTATTTGCATATATTGACAAGATATAAAAAAAATTATGTTAATTGTAAAAAAAATGCTTAGAATCAGAATCAGTTTAGAAATCTAGTGTGAGAAATGGATTATATGATAAAAAGTTCAGTATTAGATTTTATTTTTAGATTTTGAATACTAACTCATATATCCTGTTCTACGAACTTATATAGAATTAAAGCCAACCTTTTTCTATCTCACATTACAACAGGTGAAGGAGCTGTTTAAGAAATTGAACGCTGACTCCTTCCTAGAACTTCTATGTGAGGAGCGGCGTAACACGCGATCTACGTTTCCTTCGTAGATCACGAGATGCGTGGTGTCGCTGTAGACCCGCTGGCGATTCTTTACCAAACTCTGCATCAGTGGCAGAGAAGCGCCATGTACATTGTACATAGTTATATATTAAAAATAAAGAAAGCATTTCCTAACCAGGAACACATGCGCTTTACAGAAGGCAGAGCGCCATCTGGAGGAACAGAGATCAACTAAACATTGATTTAGCCTGTTCCCTGATATTTGGACAACCCAATTTCTTGATAAATCTAGAAAAGTTATCCACGAACGCGTTTCGCGTTTGGCGCTCGGCAGCGTGGAGTGATTTATCATGAAATTGGGTTGGCCAAATATCAGGGAACAGGCTAAATCTATGTTTTGCAATTTCTGTTCCACTAGATGGCGCTCTGTCTTCTGTAAAGTACATCTGCTCCTGGTCAGGATATGCTTTCTTTATTTTTAATATCAACACCTGACCCACTTATTTTATATTTTTTTCTATTGTTTTTTCATAGTTGTATATTATTAAATTATTTTAAAACAATAGTGCACTAGTTCACTTTTGCATGTATTGACAAGATGTCAATAAAATTCTGTAAGCAAAAAATTATATGAGGATGTTGTGCTTAAGACAATATAGAAAACGCAGTTGTAGCCCGCCCTGAAGAATGCACTGAGCAAAATAATGTTATGCATAAATCCCTCGACATTGTAAGCATCCATGTCTGTGACAAGAAATGCTATTCACACAAGAGGCTTTCCAACTTCAGTGCTGCTCGTAACAAGAGGAACGAGCACCGATTCTATCCTCCCAAGAGAACAACAGTCTTTGATTTCTAGACTTAAGTCTGGTCATCTACGAACAATGACTTTCCAGAATGGTTGCAAGGTTTTCACACTATGTACTAAGTGCAATTCTCAACCTGTAACCCTAAACCTCACCATTGACTGTATAATGATGAGCTAAACTCATCCCCAGTAGACACCATCAACAAGCTCTACCCAAGCTTGATACCCTAATATGATTGAGTGGAGATAAGAAAGAAGAATAAGAAGGCTACTTGTAACAGAATATACATTCCATATGTCCATTCAGTAATTGTTTCGTCTGGTGTAAATATATATTATGTACAAACTGATTTTTTATATTTTATTTTTGTAGACTAGAATTAAAATAGTGTTGTCAAGTGTCAATTTATTCCTCTCATGAAGTATATATTTAACAACAACAATCAGCAGCCACAGAATTTGGATGTTCCAAAATGGCCTTCAAGACTTCCACGTCGCCCACCACATCCTCAGCTATATCAAGAAACCTACAGGTTCTTCCTTTAAAAATAAAGAAAGAAATGGTATATAAATCGCTATTTAATTAAACAAGGCATATATTGGATCAAAATGTAATTTATTTTATTAACCAATATTTCATTTGGCAAACGCCAAACTTTTTCAAGGTATACCTTAAAAAAGGTTGGCCACATCCTCAGCTATATAATACACTGCGGCTTGTGATTGTAAAACAACACTTGAAGTTGCACCTAGTGGACATGGCATCTGCCCGGTAAGCGGAACATTGTGGGTTCGATTCCCATCCCTGGACACTTTTATTTTTACGTTCATCATTACTCTTCATAATTCACCCTTTCATACCTCATCCAAAAAAAGTTAGAAATAGTCAATATTTTACCTTGAAATAAATTTTGAATTTTCATTGAAAAGAAACTCATGCGGTGTAACTTCAAGTGTTGTTTTACATCCTCAGCTATATCGAAAATCTAAAGCTTCTTCCTTTAAAATATTTTGGTATATAGATCGTTATTTAATTAAAAAGGAATCGGATAAAAAATAATTTATTTATTTATACTAATTTTTCAGTTGACTTTATACCAACCTTGTTCAAGTTATACCTTTAACCAACTGAAATATTGATAAATAATTATTTGATCCAATATATGCTTTGTTTAATTAAAGATCCCATTAAAAGATAAAATCGCTATAAAGTATAAAATAAGAATATAGACAATAGCAATGTGTTTCTTTATTTGTGCAAAGTGCAAGCTTTCGGATCTTTATAATCTTTATACAGAGGCATATCTGAAGGATTATAAGATCCGAAAGCTTGCACTTTGCACGAATAAAGAAACACATTGCTACTGTCTATAGTCTATATGTCTATAATTAAAGATCTATTTATGGATTGCTCTATTCAAAAAATAAAAGATCGCTATGTATTGTTTAGTATCTTTGGTAGATATGCAAAATGTTGGAGTGTGTATTATAATGGGAAGGAGCATGTGTAGTATATAGGAGTATTGCTCGATGCAAATATTTTAATGTAATTCTACTGTCTTATAAGCTTATGTCCATAGTTTTCTTGAAAACTATTTCAGAGATTCCATCCTTCACACAGTGCTGCATATATAAGCAGAATCGCCCAATACAGTATTAGAGCTCTGAGAAGCGGTCTGGTGGATTAAATTGGCGAAACCGCTTGGAGGGTATACCACTGATGAGCCAAGCCCTCCCAATATATTTTTTCATTGCAGTAAGGGGAGTAGAATTTTGTATTATGTATAAAAGAAACATTCGTGCTTTTAAATCCTTTCATTTTATATGTATAGATGGCGCGTTATTGCTTTGTGTTAATATAGGAGTATCCAAAATAAAAAAAATGGAAAGATTATTTTCATCTATTATAATTTTCTTTTTTATATTTGTTCTATCTCTCATTTTATGATTCATATAATATTATAATTGTAAAAATAGTTGTATTAGTTGTTGTTGTTGTTGTCGTGTCCATTATTGTATTATTAATTTCAATATTTGTGTTTTTCAGACATGGGCTTTCCTAGCAAGATTTTGTTTTCTGTCAGAAAGTGGAAAATTTTCCTACGAGATAGAATATCCTGAGGTAAGTCTATCTTTTCCTATAAATTATACTTTTTCTTTATTATCCCTAGTACACGTGGTACAGGCCATGATAATCATGGTAGGTAGAAGTTGACGACTGCTTTTACTGTAAGTGCACCACATGTCTACACATGTGAAAGCAGTTCACTTTGCAAATACAAATATGACAGGACCCATTTAGTTACATGCACTCGCTGGTGGGGTTGGAATTTTGCAAGAATCGGGGGTCATTGGAGTGACAAATCTTACTATTTACGGGTTAACACAAGATACAATATACTAGGGCCTACAGTAAGAGTAACTTAAACACAGAAAAATCGTGGACTCAAAAGTACAACACCAAAAAAAAAGTAAATAATAAATCACAATTTGTTAAATAAAATAAAAAACACAGTACTTAGCTTTATTGCTGCTTAGGTAGGGATCGGACCGGGGTTACACAGGTATGCGAGGAGATTGCCAGACAGGGATATAGCACGCAGAGAACACTTTAAGCGTCTCCACACGATAATCCACAACACTCGCCTCGACCCATACCATAGCCCCCTTTATATACAAACATGGCCACATTCGTCCAATGAGAAGGCGGGAGAGATTTGTTCACAAACAAACAAAAACAAAAATTCTTTCCACTAAAACCTGAGATAAGATATGATAAGATTGCAGATATTTGTCAATATAATTTGACGGGAGCATTTTTTTTTATTAGAAAAAAAGTGTCCAATGCGGGATTCAAACCCGGATCGTAATGGTCGAAAACAAACGGTTTAAACCAACCTTCCACCAACCCCCTATAAATTATACTAACTATTGTAAACCAATATTATATTATAGAAATTATATACTTATAAAAAAACTCTTCCCCATTATAATAGACATAAAAATTATGCGCAAGCTATTGACCGTCTCTACAAACAAGTAAACACGAATCGATGACAAAGCCCCACAACACCATCTTTGGAAAATTCAGAATAGAGCCGAGTTTTTGGCCAACTAAATTCCTTGTTAAGCCTAAAACAACTCTCTATAGATTTTTATTCCAATAGATAGCGCTATTCCAGCTAAAATGCTCACGTGAGGGTTCAGAATATGCCTATGTAAATAGGGAGTATGTAAATAGGGAGGATGTCTTACAAGAATTTATAAATATCAGTAAATTATAAAAAATACACCTATCCCCCGATTTACACGGTAGATACGTTCCTGAGAAAAACGTTTAAATCGGGGGATAGGTGTACACAAAAATAAAAATAAAATGCATTGACAGGTTAAAATATGTAATCAGCACATAAACTCAGGATTCCTCGTGAGATGCGTACACAGCGCATGTGTTCAATCACATTAGCATTTAGTATAGTGCGATAAAAACAAAACAAAAAAAAACTTATTTGGAAAACCGTGTAAAAGCGAAAACGTGTAAAACAAGTACCGTGTAAATCGGGGAATAGGTGTATATTTATTTTTATTTCGTCTCAATTTACAGGTGTTACATTCGAGCACAGCTCGCGAGTCACCTTTGTCCTGGCTATTTACACATGGCGAGTTGGTGGAGTAGAGGTGGTTCCCCCTAGTCCTTGCAGGAGGATAGTTATTATATAGTAGAAGTTAGTTATGGAAGGAGCCACCGTTATTGCTTCAATATATACGAATGATGATATTTTATTAATGAATTTCTATCATCATCATCATCTCTCTAACTAATACTAAGTAATGATAATATCATTGAGAAAGAGTGTTGGTTGAGCAAAAAAATATATATATTTCTATAAAAAGTTTTATTATATATCTAATGTGTCTATCTTGTTTAAAATAAGTCGTGATAAAAAGGCTTTTATCTGTATTTTTGTGTATGCTGTGTGAAAAAACTAGAAGTTTGAAATTTCAATGATAATTTTCTTTTTAAAAAATAATTTCAGGTGAAAATATTTACACCTGCATTAGAAACCCTTCGCAATTTTCCAAGTATTCACCCTGGACAATACGTTACCAATGGCAACGGGACAAACAAAAATGTCAAAACCTTCGTCAACAAATAGAACCTTGATAAATAGGCCAAAGAACGCAAAACGGTAACAATTCACAAAACGTTTACATATATTTTTGTAATTAGCATTTTGTTTGTGATCATGGCTTAAGTGTTTAGTAGAATTATAGGAAGAGTGTTTTTAAAATCTATTTTAATTTTTGAAAATAAGTGTCATAACATTACCTTGTTTCCTTTTCTTTTAAACAAAAATTGAATAAAGCATTAGAATTTAGAGAGTCATCTATATGAAAGAAATATTACTATTAAACGCAATTTTATTTCTTTTCCCAATAAAACACAATGTCTTTCTGTATTTATTATTAATAACGTAATCATATTGTACTGTAATCATGATATCATTTTGGGGGGGGGGGGGGGGGGGGGGGAGAAGTCTGACCACATCAGTCCCCTCTGGACCCTTGGAATATTTGACAAAATTCTGGTCCAAGGTGACTAACGTGGCAACGGCACCCATTTTTCAGTGAAGAGCGTTGCGACTACTGTGATAGAGATGCGTGGAGACATCTGTGGCTCTTCATTGGACACGACAACAACAACAACAAATTGGCATGTACCCAGAACTGAAGATTTACACACCAAAGATAAAGAATATTGCTGTGATAAAGGCATCTGAGACTCTTTATTGGACACGACAACAGCAACAAATTGACATGCACCCAGAACAGCAGCTTTACACACCCAAGATAAAGAATATTGCTGGAATAAAGATGCATGGAGACATCTGAGGCTCTTCATTGGACACGACAACAACAACAACAACAGAAAATTGACATGGACCCAGAACAACAACTTCACACACCCAAGATAGAGAACATTGCTGTGATAGAGATGCATGGAGACATCTGAGGCTCTTTATTCGACACGACAACAACAACATATCGTTTTCTGTGTTATTTCTTGTATTTAAAGGAGGGAAATGTCTTATTTTCAATCATATTTAAACAGAAATTTAAACTAATAAATTTTCATTAAATTTAACTGTTTATACATTGGTTTACCATTGCCCCAATGGTATTTTCTTAATTGCAATAGGAGCTGGAATAAAACACGAGATCGCGTGTCATACTTGCGCAGGGCCATGCTAATCTTCTCTGTATTATTGCTATTTTAGTAGATTCGATAATATTACGACATGGAATAGCAATGGGTATATTTTATATTACAAATCTATAATATTGTAGCCTAGAAATCAAGTCTTTGTATATCTAAAGGTGTGAAAAAATTTATTGATGACGTCACGGCGACTAGTCAACAATTATTAACAAATCATATCAACAACCAAATCATACTAACAAACCAAACTATCTACGAGCTAGAGAATATCGAGCAAGTAAGCTAGACAACTAAATGATGATTTTCTATAATAAAATAATAAATCTGTTTCCAAATATTTTCATTGAATAATTAAATTAAATAATAAATTATTTCTTCGCCACAATAGAATATAAAAAGTTCTTCGACTGTTTTCATAATACTAAAAAGAGACATACATTTTTCATCGTTATAAATTCAGTCAAAGAGCGTTTTTTTTTTCTATCTCGAAAGCATTTTCGATTTAATATTTATTGAAAATACACATTTTGCTAGTCCATATTGTAATATTGTGAAATATTTACTAGTAATTTAATGATTAATCATAATAAAATAAGCCAAACAAGAGTAGTCTATAGAGGAGCCAAAAGCTCTCAGGACACAAGAAAAAGCCGCGTTACATAAATACCTATATTCTGAAAAGTCGCAAGCACATTAAAAATGAACGCAAAAGAGAAAAGAAAGGCGTTTCTAAACTACATTGAATTCTATCGAACAATTGTCCATCCTGATCATATTCTTCAGGATATTGTGGTCCACCGAAGAGAGATTTCTGCCTCTAATCCTTCTTCATCGTTGGTAGAACTGGAAACGTATGATCATCACGACACTGTGTCATAGCACTCAAAAAGATTATCTATATATTCTTTCTTCCAAATTTTCAAACTGATATCTTATTCAACAACAACAACAAAAAGCCTTTATTTAGGGTCACTGACCCTATACAGGATTCACCAGAGGTAAGCATAAGAACAAAGCAGTAAGACTAAGGAAACAACGATATAGACAGAAGAAAAAGAAAAAAAAAAGAAAAAAAACAATAATGAGAAAGAGGAAGGCAATAAAAACAACACAAAAAGAGTAGCAGTAGGAAAATGATATCTTATTCATATTTAAATACCAAATATAAGCCTCAAGTATAAAGTATCCTAAAAATCCATTCAAAGTTATTAAAATATGTAAATATGTATAGCATAAGGATAGAAAAAGTAAAAGAGAGAAGAGATGAATTGGTCAAGCAGTTAAAATGAATGAGAAATCATCCACCGAATAGGCTAAAAGGAGCTTTTTAGATAGCAATGCGCCGTATTTAATTCTATTGTAAATATGTATGGTATAGAGAAATAAAAAATTGCATAAAGAAGTGGAGATATCGTCGTTAGACCCAAAGTTAAATTGAATGAAAAAAAGAATTACTTGAGCTTTTCAAGTGAACTATTTAGATGGTAAAGCGCTATGTTCTTATTCATATGTAAATGGGTATGGAATAGAGAAATAAAGAGATAAATACCCTCATGGACAAAACTTGAGGAAATGCAAAGTCTGATATCGCCTTTTTTTTTTTTTTTTTGAAGACAGAGGCAATTTTGTTCATACTTTGTTATCTAGTGTGTCTTCAATAAAGGTCACTGTAATATCTTTCAGAGTTATTGTCTGAATTCCGATATACATGATACAGCTTCCTTAAGTTTTGTCCAAGAGTGTAGCAAATAAACAGATTGGAAACAATGGCGGCGAGAAGATGTCATCCATCAAGACAGCGGCAGGACAAGGTGACACGATCCATCTCTGAGGTGTGTGACACCGCAGGAGGCCTGCTAATCCCATCTGTCATGGCTGGTCGCCTTAGCCGCTTAGCGGGGGTTCTTCACCTCGGGTCGCCTTCCTTTCTAGCCGCTCTTTTTACCTGGTCTTCTCATGTTTTCAACCAGATCCGTTTATATTCTATGTTTTTATGGTCTGTTTCAACACTTTCTATTTTACTGTTGTTTTTCACATGTGTACAACTATCGCTTCTTTACTTCTCTTCTTCATTTTTTAATCCCATTTTCTCAACTATATCTACTCTTTTTAACTTCTTTGTTTTTATGGTTATCTTCAACCTCTTTTCCCCACGGTGTCTATTCCTCAACGGTCTATTCTCAACGATCTGCTCCTTACTTCTTGTTCTCTTTTCTTATTTTGGAGTCACTCCTATATATTTCATCTGCATAGTATCATTCCAAAACTTAAATTTGTTATTTATTCCTGGTGAATATTTCTTAAGATACCTCCTCAAGCAAGCTTCTCCAAGATGATCGATCCATTGTCATACACTCATGGATAAACTTAAGGGAGTTTCATATTTTGATGTCGGTGATAGTCTTTTTTTTTTTTTTTTTGAGGAGACAGAGGCAATTTTGTTCACACTTTGTCATCTCGTGTGTCTTCAATAAAGGTCTCACTGTGTATCAAATATATTTCAGAATTATTGTCTGAATCCCGATATACATGCTAAAAGTTACAACTTCCTTAAGTTTTGTCCATGAGTGTATAGGCATGCATTTTTTTGCAATTCATAAACAGGATAATTAGAATTTATACCGATTCATTGATTTATTTCGATAAAACTAGGTGAGCTTTCATGACAATGACATTTTATTAAGATCCTAAATAAAATTATAAAACAACTTTTCAAATCTTATTTAGAGACATGAAGAAAAAAAAACTTTTGTCTTGAAAGCTTGTCAGTTATATTGAAACTAGACGAATGGCCCGGGCAACGCCCGGGTTTTACCCGAGTGCGAATATATTTTAAAAACGTTGTCTTGGGTGGTCGCTATAGACAGGGTGGTCTGTATAGACAGGTGAATGTAACACACTGATGATAACAGGGTTGCCTAAAGTGACCGCTATAGACAGGGTGGACTGTATAGACAGGTGGATGTATCACACAGCTGATAACAGGGTTGTCTAGAGTGGCCGCTATAGACAGGTGTATGTATCACACAGCTGATAACAGGGTTATCTAGAATGGCCGCTATGTACAGGGTGGTCTGTAAAGACAGGTGGATGTATCACACTGCTGATAACAGGGTTGTCTAGAATGGCCGCTATAGACAGGCGTATGTATCACACAGCTGATAACAGGGTTGTCTAGAGGGGGGCAGGGAGGACACGTGTTCGCCGGCAGCCAATGGGCGCGCATTCTATCCGTGAGCTTCAGACAGAATAAGGCAATTATATATATAGATGAAGCACAAAATGAAATTTTATTTATTCTGTATTTAAATATATAGTTTTTGTCATAGAGAGAAAAAACAATATGAGCTAGAATAATTTTAATTCTCACTAAACGTTATCTATTTTTTAATAATATTGTAGCGAGAGAAGTATTTATTATTTTACACTTGTATTAACAGAGTATCATTTTTTATGTTTATATTTTACTACTCTGTAAACTTCCCTCATTGCTTATCTTTTGTTTATCATTCATATTTATTCTTTCCTTAAATAAATTGCTGTCTCATCCTGAAGTTTGTTTACATTCATTTATTATTTTACACTAGTATTAACAAAGTATCATTCTTTATGTTTATATTTTACTACTCTGTTAACTTCCCTCATTCCTTTTGTTTATCATTCATATTTATTCTTGCCTTAAATAAATTGCTGTCTCATCCTGAAGTTTGTTTACACATGCATTTATTATTTTACACTTGTATTAACAGAGTATCATTCTTTATGTTTATATTTTACTACTCTGTAAACTTCCCTCATTGCTTATCTTTTGTTTATCATTCATATTTATTCTTGCCTTAAATAAATTGCTGTCTCATCCTGAAGTTTGTTTACACACACACAAGCATTTATTATTTTACACTTAGAAAACAAATACGAGAATCATGGGACGAGTGTTTACACTTGTATTAACAGAGTATCATTTTTTATGTTTATATTTTACTACTCTGTAAACTTCCCTCATTGCTTATCTTTCGTTTATCATTCATAGTTTGTTCTTGCCTTAAATAAATTGCTGTCTCATCCTGAAGTTTGTCTTCCCTAATTTTCCACGTGGCAATATGTAAATAAGTTTTTTCTCTTTTTTACCTTTTCGAAATTACCAAAAGAATCCACGTATAAGACTCAATTTCTTTTATGAAGGCTGTTTGTGAGAGGATAAAAATGTAATACATTTCTCATTTCCTATATAGTTGGTGATAGGAAGGTATTAGTGAAGGGTACAAATCCAATATTAAATCTAGAAACGATAAATCGAATGTACGGATCCCATAACAACAACTGGTCGTCAGGCCGATAATTCCAGCCAATCAGCGTCCGATTTACATATCGACCATCATCCCCTGCGCAAGATAGGATTCGTCTGCATCATTGTTGGGGCGCCATTGTTATTGCTTGTTGTATTGTATCGCAATCCTATATTCTATATTATCTTTATCGTACTGCGATTGATTCAATTTTATCTAGGGCAACTTCCCCTTTAGAATCCGTGTCTAAATGTATTAGAAATTCTTACCTCTACTGGAGGTTTGTCTCTTATTGAAGGTTTGGGGAGGGGGGAAGTATATTACGTTTAAAAAAATGGCATTTTTTATTTTCCGAAGGGTTGGGTCCCTCGAAGAAAGTGGATACTTATCCGAATGGTCGGACATATATATAGAAAACATATATGCAACTAGGAATGTATGTAATATGAATACATAGAGATGATTGATTTTTGGAATGTTTATTTTATTCATGCGAGATTTCTAGCTCTAAACCTCTCTTCAACGGGTTGCTAGGTAGAAGTACAATTCTTGTAGAGAGCGTTTTGTAGTAAACCATTATCGAGGTATTATATTTTTGTATACACAAAATCAGCGCCGCATAGTGTATAGCCAATATTGGCAAATAAATCTTTTATTCAATCCAATATATGCCATTTTACTATCTAATGATTTAAGAATGGATTGCTCTATTTAAATATATATATATATATATACATATAGCTTTATAAAGATCACCGGTCTTCTACAGATTGACCGCAGGAAGTAAGCATAGATGTAGCTCCTATACTCCAGGCAGCACAGAACCCAACAACAGCCACCAGGTCTGACGCATGTCCACAGATTCCATCGTGCATACGTCAAGAGGTTGGTGTAGCACTGAATATATATCGATAACAGACAAACTTCGCTTAAATATTTCCACCTTGGAAAAAGCGACAGAGTGTTTCCAAAATTTCAGATAATAGACTTTTGTATAGGTTGTTGGATCCTCTTAATGTTTTAGGTATCGTTTATTGAATTAAGTTCAGATACCTATTGTGATTATTGCACTTTAATAACACCTATTGTTCACAGTTTTTACATCATTTCATTCTCTTTCATACATTTACTTTCGAAGAATGAATACGAATAGAATACGTTTTTCTACAGGGGCGTCACAATACATTTTCAAAAATAATAAATTTCTATTTTATATAAATATTGTTTGTATGTTAATATTAGCGATATATTGAATCTAAAATTTGAAATGAAGAGAGATTGAGATTGAAACTGATTTATTACAATGTCCATATAAGATTATATAAGGTTAAATACAGAATAAATATGAATAAATATGATTATATAATGATAAATATATGAATAAACAGATATAAATAGATGAAAATAATTAATAAATATACATATATATAAAATAATTGATAAATTTACATATATATAAAATATATATACAGTCTTCATTGGTGGGGCCCACCGCGGGAAAGACTCCGCCACCGATGGACTGCGAGAGTTCTTTCCCACAGAGTGGGCAGTGAGAGAGAGACAGAAGAATATTTTTTTTTTTCTCATATCAGTGAAAATGGTTTGGTTTAAGCAGGCTTGGGACATGCACAATGGGGCCAACGGGACCTACCAAGGGGTTCTGCATTAGGCAGATAGACTTTGAGAAATCCATGGAAAGAAAGAGAGAGATTGAAACTGATTTATTACAATGTCTATATAAGATTATATAAGGTTAAATACAGAATAAATATAAATATGAATAAATAAGAATATATAATGATAAATATATGAATAAATAGATATAAATATAAATAATTGATAAATATACATATTGTAGAACGACATTTGAAAATTATCCCGCAAATGTTTCTTTCGAACGAAAAATCGAAATTTATTTTAAGGAGAAATAACGATCATTTCTAACCTTAGGGATGAAGTATGGAAGGATGAATTGTGAAGAGTAATGATAAACGAAAAAATAAAAGTGTCCAGGGATGGGAATCGAACCCACAGTGTTCCGCTTACCGGGCAGATGCCATGTCCGCATGTCCATGTCTTCACAATTCATTCTATCATACTTCATCCCTAAGGTTAGAAATAATCGTTATTTCTCTTTAAAATAAATTTCGATTTTTCGTTCGAAAGAAACACATGCGGGATAATTTTCAAATGTCGTTCTACAATCATAAGCCACATTATGATGTATTATAAATATACATATATAAAAAAATATATATACAAGGTCTTCATTGATGGCAGAAATACATGAATCTAAAAATAAAATTAGGGTGAAATTTTATCGAACCTTAATATACCTAACTTATAATGAATGTATTCACTATAGCCAATTGGTTTACTATATGGTAGCACTAATTTTGCGGAATATTTTAGATTCTTTATAACGGATAGTTTCTATATCCTCGGTTCGTTTTAGCGAGGTTTAACTGGATTTTAAAAATGGTTACAAACTCTATCCTGTTCCATATGTATGTGTGTGGGAATGGTATTAATACTATTAAATAAATGATAATCATGTCTCTTGTTAATGATTAACTTTCAAAGAAAGGTCTTGCGTGTCTTTCATTAATATTTGAATATATTAGTTCACTACTCTGTGTGTGTTGTTATATCGTAATTAGGTTTGTCAATTTGTCATGACAATTGACAATTAGAACACTTTTATTGACTTCTTAGTCAATATTTACATGAAAAAGATCAAGAGAATTATATACAATCAGCCAGGTCCCCATCGCGATAGTGTCCTCCCCCAGGCGATGACGGGGTCCTCGATAGCCTGGCCCAGTCCGACCTGGATGAAATATCGGTTGATTCTTGATTTCGCCGATGCGAGGATGGCCAGATCGTCTTCTATCTGCCTGTCCCGAAGATCCAGGACTGGAGGTCAGGGGTCAATTTGTCATGTGTGTGGCCAACTAGAAGAAATAATGGATTGTAGTTTGTTTCCTCTCTGAGTGTTTTGAGCTATTCCTTTTTTAGGCTATTCCAATTTCTCTTATATTCGTGGGTGAACACGATTTATAATGGGAATCCTTATAGAAAGTGAGATTTTTTATTACCGTTGCAGCTATTTGATGTTAGTATTGTAATGAATTTATATTTCTTGTAAAACGACATTTGAAAACTATCCCGCATGTTTCTTTTCAACGAAAAATCAAAATTTAGTTCAAGGAGAAACAACGATTATTTCCAATCTTTTGGATGAGGTATGAAAGGGTGAACCGTGAAGAGTAATAATAAACGGAAAATAAAATAAAAGTGCCCAGGGATGGGAATAGAATTCTTGTTTTCATATATTATATTATATTATATTATAAGCGGTAAGCAAAAATCCAACCTGTATACCATGGTTTCGAGATTTGGCTTTCATTAGTAAAGGTGTGGCTTCGATTTCATAACATCCTAATAATGTGGAACCACCATTACACTTACCTTCAGAATACCTACTGACAAAGATGCATCCAACTATAGACCATAATTGTCCCATACAGGATAGCTCTGTCCTATATTGTCTTCTTCGTGAAAAAAAGTATGAAAGTAAAATAGTATAATTGTATATTGCAAAGCAATCAGGTTTTAAAATTCGTACAATTGAAAGTTGCTGATGTCTTTCGCCATCTGTCAATATATATAAACTAATCATTGATTTTTATTTATTTAATCTGTATATATTTACCATATGTATATAATCTTTCTCCATTTTTACCCCCTTTGTATATTCCTCACTTTCATAGGTTTATCCGTCTTGTAACCCTAAGGAGAATCCTCTGTAAGACCTGTGTGTCTTAATAAAGGTTTTTTTGTGTGTGTGTGTGTGATTTTTATTTATTATTTTCTCCAGAATATTGCCCAACAGCCTGAAAAGTGGTAAAATTTTCTTGATTAATAAAAACACGGATATTTGCCCAATATCCTGGAATATATTTTAGATATCAATGATTGGTTGATATTTATTCAGACAGATGGCGCAATATCAGGAGAAGCTTTTTTTTTCTTCTTAATTATTATCTTTATAAGGAAATCTATGATTATGGGATGGAAGGAAACTAATATATGACAGATATCTGAGCAGTTTGTATGTGTGTGAACACAACAGTAAGACTTCCACAATTGAAAGAAAGAAGGCATTGAAGAGAAGAAGAAATGTTAGCTCTGAGGTTTACCAAGCAAGTAGGGACTTTGTTCAGGGTGTTTGCTGTAGGGTGGGGTGGCCAGGTGGTGAGACGGCCCCCTGTGTGGGGGGACATACCTACTTCAGGGAAATATTCAACACCTGGACATCGATGAAGTCATATTTGCACAGGTTAAAAATTCTCTCTGAATATATATATCCGAAAACACAACAACCGTTTACAATTTTTAAACTCAAATTTTAACGCATACCAAATTTTCTCTCTAAAAGTGTTTCGTTTTCATTGAAATCTGTAAATAATTAAGCATTATTTACTTTTAAAAAAAGGAGGCAATAGTGGGTTATTGTAAAGTTTGGAATATTGATGTAATAGACATGAATGTATAAGGTTAATGCTTGAGGTAAGAATGCACAAAATAAGGTGCAAAAATGATTTTTTTTAATACTTCAGATTAATTGGCTGAATTTTGCTGATCGCTTGCGCCATCTATCGGAATAAATATTAAATAAACGCATTTCGATGGATGGCGTAAGCTATCATCAAGATTTATTTAAGCGATAAGACGATGTCTTAATGATACCATTTTGTTCTATTCAATATTGAATTTGTTTTAAGTACACCATAGGCTTATTATAAACATTGTATATCATTTGATATATAATATAAATACAGTAAAACCCCTCTATAGCGAATCCCAATTGACCGAACTTTTAGTTCACTATAGCCACGGTTTATTATAGTCATAGTTCACTGTATTATAAAATGGGGATTATTTCAGGTTTGTTATAAGGGATGGTTCGCTATATCTCGATGTTGGTTTTAGCGAGGTTTTACTGTACATAATTATTTTTTCATTTCCAATAACGATTAGTGTAATAACCATTTCAGCCTCAATGTAGTCCTCAGAACATAAGTCGTACATAACTTCCAAGTCGTTCCGCCAAGAGATCAACACCATAGAGGTCCGTACGTCTCTTGACCTCACGGACAATACAGCAGCTACATTATGCACCCATGATTTGATTCATTTTGTCTCCTCTCTTATTGTAAAGACGTTGCTGTATCACCTCATAAGCATAAATAAATAAAAAGAACATAAGAGAATGAAACAAAAGGAATAAGAATGTTATATTATATTTGATTCTTTTTATACCTTCTAGTAGCGTTTAAAACACCTCAAAGCCTCGTAAATATGTAGAGATTGTAGCCATATACGTATAATAAATACATTCTTCAAATTCAAATGAAATCCAAAGTTTCAGTATATTGTTGCAACAGGCTGTGATTTGGCAGACTCTTCAGTCTTGATTCTCTCCTCAGACACGTCTTGCATCTCTACAGAACGTGTCTCAACCATTCTACAAGGTTAAACCAGTCTATATTAAGACAACCATATTTTTAGGTAACACCTAGGATCTCTCTTTATTTATTACATCAAATTTTAAAGCAGGTTGTGTATTCAGTATTTAAAAACATAAATGATTTTATAGTATGTACATACTATTTCATACTTATCTGTTTTATAAAAATAAATAAATATAAAATTTAAATTTGAAATACAGTTAAACCTGTCTATAGCGTCCTAACTAAATAGCGCCTCCCTCTCTATAGCGCCCGATTTTAAATACGTAGTACGATGCGATTTACATTAAAAGTGACCTGTCTATAGCACCCCCTCTCTATAGCACTCTATTTTGGTGAGTCCTAAGAGGGGGCGCTATAGACAGGTTCAACTGTATATGAAAAATAATATTATATTTAATTTTAAAAATAGGCGCATTAAACATGATGCAACAATGGACAATAACTGGACACAACGATACTAAGACCTCTGGTCTGACGGTAGATGACCCAATCAATACCTGCAGAAATCCTGCCAGCTTGATTCCAGCATCGATTCTTCGTGCTCGCTGCCCATTGGTCAGTTTGTTCTGACGCTGGGAACGGTGGGGATGGATGCAGTCCAACAACAATGTCGCCAGTACTTCAGTTTACCTTTAGATATATACACAATATATATACATTTGTCCTTCCATTGTACATAACTACACTTATATAATACTTGAAATATATATATATGTTATGAATATTTTATTGTTGTTAGATAAAGGGTTGATAAGACAAAGGATCGATAAGATAAAGGGTTGAAGGTGCAGTCGTGATAAGAAAAATATAATTATTTACTGTCAAGTAGCTTTTATTTTCAATTACTTGTGGAAATATTACACATTAGTTATTTTCACATTATATAGAATTTTTATAAAGTTAATCCTATATTAGTGATTTAAAAGGATAGATATGTTAACTACACATATTTACAACAAAACTGAAAGTCTTTCTAAAAACGATGATAACCAAAAGTAAAAATATCAATGAATAAAAATAAAATATATATATTTTTAAATATAGAAATATTTGAATTTTTAGATTATATAATATACATATGTAGTAATATATACAGTTCTCCTTCCATTGTACATAACTACACTTATATAATACTTGAAATATATATATTAAAAATAATGAAGGCATATCCGGACCAGGAGCACATTTGCTTTTTTAGATTTATCAAGAAAATGGGTTGGCCAAATATCAGGTTAAATCAATGTTTAGTTGATTTCTTTTTCCACTAGATGGTGCTCTGCCATCTAAAAAGCATATGTGTTTTTGGTCAGGATATACTCTCATTATTTTTAATATGAATATGTAGTAATATATGTCAATATATATATATATAAAAATGAATGTTTGTATGTTTGTTTGTATGTCCGGTATACAAATTCGCAGTAGTTCACTAATTCAAACCAAAATTTCCATACATAGGTAAAAAAATACAGGGAAGACGATAGGCTATTTTTAAAAAATATATAAATCAATTATTAAAACTATATATTCAAATTATTCTACTTAGCTTACGAACAGCGCCCTCTATCAAAGATTAGATTAAATTATGCTGATGCAAACAAATAGATAATGCTAATAACAAACAATTCTTTAAAAAATCTTATCTAAATATATATCACTCGGGTAGATATGCACACGGGTCAATCCCGGGGCGAAGCCCGGGTCACCCGTCTAGTACACTATATTTACATATGTAACATGATTATAAAAGCGTAACAGCCTAAACATGCAGATACAATTCAGTGTGCCAGTTTGGACATCCTGAAATAACAAATAAGATAATAAAATTTTATTGAGACAGCCACACCCAAGACAGGACGAAGGTCTGAGGAGTCAAATTTTGTCAAATAGGCTTCGTTTCTTCACAGGAAACTTCCAATAAGTATCACGACCGCCACTGGATACCGACAAAAAAGGGGCGGACAGCATCAGTTCATCTCTGCCTCTCATGTAGATCACACCCTCCTAGACCTTGTCAGCGTCTTCGGCACTGGCCTCTATCTGAGGGGACATCCAACCTGCCTCGTCCTTTTGTTTTATCCATTGACGCCTAAAACCACTGGACCCATGACTGCATAACCTACCTACCACTACAATCAGTAGACAGGATAACCTCACTACCACATATAGATATTATAAATCAATATAAAGATATATAATGTACCAAAAGAGGCATTTCTTTCATTGAAAATGTATTAAAGCAAAGTATTTTGGTTTATTAAATCAGAATCAATCGTATATTTGGTAGCGCGCAAAGATTGTATCAAAACACTCTATCTGTTGAGTCAAATTAATCATTTCATGTGAAAAGACACTTTTACCTGAAGGAATGATTAATTTACTTAATAATGATACAAAGGATTGTTTTATAGAAACACCCTATTTGTCATATTCAGACAAAAGACCAACAAATTCTATGGTTTCGGGATTTGGTATTTATTAGTACAAGGATTTCGATTTCATAATATCCTCTGAATTTTCCTAAACTGCTGATGTGGTATATTCGTTATTACCAATACGTGCATTTTGTAATGAAGCGTTTCACCAAAAGACTTTGTTTTACTATGTATTTTTTACGTGAGAGGAGTCTCTATTGGTACACGAATTTCATCCTTCTAAAACTTTATGTTAAATAAGTTACTATTTTATAATTTGAAAGGATTTGAAGCACGAATGTTTCTTTTATACATTATACAAACTCTAAATCCTTTCATATTATATGTATAGATGGCGCGTTATTGCTTTGTGCTTTGTGTTAATTTTATAATTTAATAGTATATATATACACCCATATGGACAAAACTTAAGGATGTTATACTTTTTACCATGTATATCGGGTAAATAGTAGAAATCTATAAAGTAGACATCCATCCTACACTGCTTCCCAGTTAAATACAGTGTTAAAAACCCAATAGTAGTCATGAAGAAGACACTCTTTCTGCACATCATCCCAGTGAAGTACACAGTGTTGAAATCCAGAAATAGACATTCATCCTCTACACTGAATTCCAGTGAAGTACACAGTGTTGAAATCCAGAAATAGACATCCATCCTCTACACTGAATTCCAGTGAAGTACACAGTGTTGAAATCCAGAAATAGACATCCATCCTACACAGCATCCCAGTGAAGTACACAGTGTTTATGAAATAGGCACTTATCATACACAGCATCAAAGTGAAGTACACAGTGTTTATGAAATAGGCACTCATCCTCTCTACACTGAATTCCAGTGAAGTACACAGTGTTTATGATATAGGCACTCATCCTACACAGCATCCCAGTAAAGTACACAGTGTTTATGAAATAGGCACTCATCCTCTCTACACTGAATTCCAGTGGAGTACACAGTGTTTATGAAATAGACATCCATCCTACACAGCATCCCAGTAAAGTACACAGTGTTTATGAAATAGGCACTCATCCTCTTTACACTGAATTCCAGTGAAGTACACAGTGTTTATGATATAGGCACTCATCCTCTACACTGAATTCCAGTGAAGTACACAGTGTCAGTAGCGGTCACCATGGAAGTCTCACTTGCCTCCAATCTACACAACATCCCAACGAACTTCCCTGTCACACAAAAAGTGATAACATAATTAAGTCAGGCCTATAATGAGGATTGATTTTTAATTAAAATATTAATTCAAAGAATATATTAAAAGACTAATGATTACCATGATGGATGTGCAATGTGCGCACATGTCTTTTTACACTTCATCCCATTTAATTATAACCTCTGAGAGACACACGTGACCGGAACTACCCTGGTCATAATTCAATAGGCAAAAACAACGTCCTGGAACATCTCTCTGGCCAGCTGAGATCCTTTATGAACTCAAAAAACTACGCATATATGAATATTTCAATTCAAATATGGCGACGTTTTTTTATGTCATTTTTTAAATAACAAGGTAGAGAGACTCTTGAAATTCCTTCTCTTTTTTCCCCTAAGGAACTCAAATCATTCTCTTCTAGTAGTTTCCCTAAAGGCATGCATGCAACTTCATCTTTCTAATTTGTCATCTCTATGATATTTGCATAACTTATTTGAAGAATATATGCATATATGTGGTTATTAGTAATCTAAACTATCATTATTAGATAACTAGGAAAAAAGTTATAACGTCAACAAATTAGAGAAATTAAAATAAGCTTATAGACAAAACTTAAGGAAGTTGTACTTTTTATCATGTATATCGGGATTCAGACAATAACTCTGAAAGATATTACATACACAGCGATCGTTATTGAAGACACGCGAGATAACCAAGTGTGAACAAAATTACCTCTGTTATCTTAAAAAAAGTCCGACAGGCGATAACAGACTTTCCACTTTTCAAAATTTTATCATTCGTGTGTGTTGGCAAAGGATTTCCTGCCACCCAGGAGGTACCTGTCGAAGCGCGTTAGCCTGAATCAGGATTCAGACAATAACTCTGAAAGATATTTGATACACAGTGACCTTTATTGTGAAGACACACGAGATAACTAAGTGTCAACAAAATTGCCTCAGTCTCCTTCCAAACAACAACCAAACAAACAAGAATACCGATAACATAAAATACATTCCACTTCCTTAAACTTTGTCCATAAATGTATTCTTTTAATAGTAGATGAAATTACAAACTTCTATCCACTATGATTATCATATATATATATATATATATATATATATATATATATATATATATATATATATATATATGTTATATTAAACTATTATTCTATTTAAATTTATATATACATAGACCAAAATACTCTGTTAAATCGACCGCCAGAGGTCACGCTTCCCCTATAAAAACTCATTGTTGTTGTTTCCCGATGGCTTCGGGGCTCAAAAATCATTCATTTTGGTTAGCAGCCCCGTAAAATAAAGATATTTTCTCTCTCTCTCTTTCCCGATGGCTGGCTCAAAACATTTGTACATTATGTAAATAAGTTTTTGATTTTTTCATTCTCTTACGCCTTAAGTCAGGCATACCTTTCTCAAATTATGTTTTCTATATTCCATAAACTCAATTAAAGCTATTTCTAATCTTTATTATTTTTATTATCATACTTTCAAGATTTAACCACGACTGCATTAACATAGTATGATCTTCAAAATAATCAAAAATCAAGCAGAAAATTTCATTTTTATTTATAACAATATATATAACCTCTACCATGTGCATACTTTGATAAAAAAAAAAAAACCTTGCATAAAAACCTTTCAATTTAAAATTTAAAATCCTCTACGAGAGAGAAAAAAAGTGGGAAAAGATGACAAGAATTCTAAAGAATTGAAATCCATCTTTCCCCAATGTAAATAATTTGATTTATCTCTGTATAAAAAAAAGAAGGATGACTTAGTTGTACCCCAAGTGTAAAAAAAAAGTTCAATAAAAGTCAGGTCCTATAAAAAAAATAGGGAATGTGAAGGGGGAGGTTCTTGGAACGAGGATCCATTCAAAGGACGCGCGGAGAGCTGGTAAAAAAATGAGCTAGCTAGACTTGATTAAGCCTTCAGGTTGGTTTGCTAAAGAAACACATGTTTTTGTGGCTTATTCCATGGAAAACTTCATTTGGGCTGATTATTATTTTAGGTTTGTTTTTGTTGGCATTTTCCCCGTTGTCATGGTATCCTTTCTTCTTATACAAGTTGTCTCTAGTATTATGTCCACTTATGAACAAAACTTATTTTAACTAAAGTCTTTAATGTCGCCGGTCGCCTAATTTTTTATTTATTTTTTTTTTTTTTTTGAAGGAGACAGAGGCAATTTTGTTCACATTTAGTTATCTATAATAAAAATGACATATCCTGACCAGGAGCACATGTGCTTTACAGAAGGCAGAGCGCCATCTGGTGGAACAGAAATCAACTAAACATTGATAAAGCCTCTTCCCTGATATTTGGCCAACCCAATTTCTTGATAAATCAAGAAAAGCCAGTGGCTTCTTGAAAAACCATGAAATGGGTATTTAAGGCCAAACTTGGGTAAATACGCTTAACACATGAATTTTTTTTTTTTTTCATTTGGTTATCTCGTGTGGTTTCAATAAAGGTCACTGTAATATCTTTCAGAGTTATTGTCTGAATCCCGATATACGTGCTTAAAGGTACAACTTCCTTAAGTTTTGTCCATGAGTGTTTTTTTGCAACATCTAAAAAGAAACATAGTTAATCGAACACATTATTCTAATTCTTCCTAGTTGGTTTAATTTTTAAACTTATTGTGAAGGATGAAATCGTAACCTTTTTAACTTGGTATATAATTTATTATTAATAGTAAGGATATAAAACAAACTTAGTATAAGCAGTTAAACCTTGTCTATAGCGCCCCCTCTTGGGATTCACCAAAATAGGGTGCTATAGAGGGGTTGCTATAGACAAGTCACTTTTAATGTAAAATGTTTACATTTTAATGTTTAAAATCGGGCGCTATAGAGAGGGGAGGCTATAGACAAGTCACTTTTAATATAAAATGTTTACATTTTAATGTTTAAAATCGGGCGCTATAGAGAGGGGAGGCTATAGACAAGTCACTTTCAATGTAAAATGTTTACATTTTAATGTTTAAAATAGGACGCTATAGAGAGGAAGGCGCTATTTAGAGAGGGCGCTATGGACAGGTTTAACTGCATATGTGAAACAAGGAATAATGAAACACGAGATCTTATCTATAGCCATTGCTACTCTGTGTAATATTCCAACATTGATTTTAGATTAATCGCATTGAATAGATTGTTATCTTAATGACACCATATATATTATATGAGACACACTCTCTCTTTTATTTATCGAGAATAGATATATTTGAATATATATATATATATATATATATATATATTCGCCCGAGGAGATTGTGAGACGCCCGTGTCTCAAGTGTAACGCGCGGCTTGCCGCGAAAAGGGATGAGATCCTAGAAAAAGATGGTCGTTTAGCCCATCGAAATATCGGAAATAAAAGATTATTTATTGAATCCAAGATGTGCCCTTTATGGACATATATATATATGTTATATAAAAATATTCTTTTATTTAAAATTGTATTTCATAGATAATAAAAAACTCTGTTAAATAGACTGCCAGAGGTCGCGCTTTCCCTAAAAAACTCATTGTTGTTGTTTCCCGCTGGCCGGCTAAAATCTTTGTACATTATGTAAATAATATATTTTTTTCCTTGTTATACTCGCCTTAAGCCAGGCAGTACTTTTGCCAAATTATGTTTTTTGTGTATATTCCTTAGCTCAATTAAAGAAATCACTAATAAAAGCTCTTTTAAATATTTTTGCCACGACTGCATTAACTTAATCCTCAACATGATCTAAATTCAAGCAGAAAATCTCTTTTTTTTTTTAATTTATAATATATATATATGTTATGAATATTTTGGTTGTTGTTAGATAAGGCTTGATAAGGCAAAGGATCGATAAGATAAAGGGTTGAGGTGCAGTCGTTATAAAAAAAGATCATTATTTACCGTCAAGTAGCTTTTATTTTCAATTACTTGAGGAAAGATTACACATTAGTTATTTTCACATTATATAGAATTTATAAAGTTAATCCTATATTAGTGATTAAAAAGGATTGATATGTTAACTACGCATATTTACAACAAAATTATACAACAAAACTGAAAGTCTTTCTAAAACGATGATAACAAAAAATAAAATTATCAATGAATAAAATAAAATATATATTTTTTAAAATATAGAAATATTTGAGGTTTTAGATTATATAATATATATATATATATAAATTGTTGCATCATGATTAATACGCGTATTTTTAAAATTTTTTATAATATTATTTTTAATATATTTAAAATTTAAATTATATATTTTTATAAACAGATTATTACTATAAAATATTATGAACTATAAAACATTTGTATTTTGATACACTGAATACACCACATGCTTTAAAATTTGATGTAATAAATAAAGAGGTATTCTAGGTGTTACCTAAAAAAATAGTTGTCTTATTATTGACTGTTTTAACCTTGTAGAATGGTTGAGACACGTTCTGGAAAGATGCAAGACGCGTCTGAGGAGAGAATCAAGATTGAAGAATCTGCCAAACAGCAGCCTGGTGCAACAATATAGATGGCGCGTTATTGCTTGGTATTAATATATTTGAGTGTTTATAAAAAAAGATGATTTGGAAGTTTTCCACACACGCTATGCCCAAGCAGTTCTCACCACGTTTCCTGCCATTTTGGTGTGATTTCCTGAGGGCACCAGGAACCAAAATTTGCGCCGGATGTCGGCTGCACGTAATCCTGTGATTTCCGGCACGCGAGGTCACGTGGTACATTTTGTAAACATCACACCGCCCCTGAATGTGAAATCAGATGTTATATAATAACAGATACACTTTCATTCATTTCGTAAACCTACATCTGCTGATGTGACTTTCTCCATAGCTCTAGAAATGTTTGGGGAAATTCAGAAGGAGAGAATGACAATTGACATATTTTTATTGACATCCTGTTAAAACAGGTAAAGTGCACAGTCCGCACTATTTATGAGAAATTAACAATAATGAAGATAAGAATAGAAAAGAAAAATTAAAATAAAAAAATATGCTATGTGCAATGACTATGTACATACCGCCTCAGCCACCGCTGCAGAGCTTGATGAAGCGAGAGAGATTGAAACTACTTTTTATTACAACATCCATATAAGATTATATATAAGGTTAAATATAAAATAAATATATATTGATATCAAAAAATGAATATCCCGACCATGAGCACATGAGGTTTTTAGATGGCTCTCTTACTATCTAAAAAGCTCATGTGCTCGTGGTCAGAATATGCCTTCTCTGATTTTAATACTAACACCTGATCTTTTTTATTATTTTCACATATATATTCTTGGTTTTTCGAGAAGCCACTGGGACCAAAAACTTTTTACGAGCGCCAACAGCGCGAAACGCGTTCGTGGATGGCTTTTCTTGATTTATCAAGAAATTGGGTTGGCCAAATATCAGGGAACAGATTAAATCAATGAATAGTTGATTTCTGTTCCACCAAATGGCGCTCTGCTTTCTGAAAAAGCACACCTGCTCCTTGTCAGGATATGCTTTTTTATTTTTAATATATATGTGAATATAAATAAGATTGTTTTGAAAATAGAGCAATCCTTAATAAAAAAGGCATATATTGGATTTAATAAAATATATGCCTTTTTATTATCTAATAAATAAGATTATAAATTTATAGAGAAGCAAATAAGTAAGTTTAAAGATTAGCAAAATATAATGATTAAAATTGTAAATCTCTGTTCATATATATAATAATAAACACTCTTTATGCTCTACAATATATTGATGCTGGTAAGGTATTTATTCAGTGACAATGTACAATTTGACCATGTGTGGTACACAACCATTTCTCTGTCATTACCCTCCCAACCTCATCATAAATGAACCTGAACTTTAATGACCTTTAGCACTAATTAAAAACGGAAGTTCATTAACCTCTCACCAATTTGTAACCTCATCATCGGTCAAAAAAAAAAATACAAATATGGATTTTTTTAAAGTTCACCGAAGGAATGCGTGTAATACACGAGCTTAATCCAAATTTAGATGCTTCTCATTGTCTAGACAGAAATATACAAATTTTACTTTGCATTTCCTAAATCCCTAAATACTTTCGTCCAAATTTTTATAATACACAATTTGTTACAAACCACGGAAATTTCAAAAGTTTTTTAAATAGAATAAAGGTAGTGGAGGATTCAAGTTGTTTTTGTGGTATTGAGGAACAAACCTCAAGACATCTACTGATCGATTGCCCAGCATTTCAAGATTATAGAATGAAGAATGAACTAGTTGTTTGTGAACTTAACGATTTAATTTCCATTAAAAAAACATATTTAAAGTTCAATTCACATTTTGTAAATACATTTTAAACTTTCTACAAAATCTGGATCTCTAGTGTTTTTCATGTGCTGAATAATGTAAATAACTTATGTAAATAAACTTTTCTCCTTGTTTGACGCAAGTATCCCTTGCGGGATATAGCGCTTTGGAAATAAAATGATTAAATGTGTGATTAAAAGATTTCTGAAGAATAAAATTAATTTCAAATTGTGTTCCAACCTAGAGTTTATTTTAAAAAATCTCCTGATCGTAAAATTGAAAGTTTCTGATATCTTGCGCCATCTAAAGGAATAAATATCAACTATAATCATTTTTAATTATTACAAAATGTTAGCTTTTTTATAAGTTGTTTTTCATAGTTTTTTATATATTTGACTAGATGACCGGAATACTTTGCATGTTTATATTTGGTTTTGAAAATATGTAAATGAGTTAGTTATGAAAGGAAATTAAAAGTGTTACTATCTTCGAGGTGTTGGTGTTTACTCTGCTCGATGATAAAATAGGAAAGTCTTAGCTCCCAGCACAAAATATGGCCAAATGTCCTTCCTCAGTAAATCAAGAAAATCCATAAACGTGTGCGTTTCAAACTGTTGGCATTGATCACCGTAGTACAGTCTGTACCTTAACGACCAAAAAAGTTATTTTTGACGAAGACCAACAGCCCGAAATTCATATGTGGTTTGATTCTTTTTTATGTGTCGATTCCCGACAGTCATGAACCGGGATTGAATCCCGCGTTAAAATTTTGTTTAATATGTGAATAACCTTCACATATATTATTCACTGTTTCAATTATCATGAACTAGGTTGCTCTTGCTGAGCGGTACCTATTAATGTGAATTTGAACCATTATTTCTTTTTTTTAAAATCTCTATCTCTTTTTTTCTCTCTTTTTTATTGAGTACTAGCTTCCTTAGCGGAACACATCGCGCTATGTTGTTATATACTTGAATAAAATTGAATAAGAAAAGGTATTTGACTAATATTTTGGAAAAATAGTTAAAAAACAACTATTAGTTAACACACACACATGAGAGAGAATCCCAGTATACAGAAAATTTTCATTTTTGTACTATTTTTTCTTTTAGAAGTTTTGGTACAATAAATGAAACCATTTCGGTGTGAATTTCTTTTAAAGATAAACCAGTTTCCTGATGTCCTTATTACAATGAAATAATATTGGAAGAGCCTGGATCATCAGTGGTGGAACCTAAAGCGGTTTCGTTCATTTTTTCATCGCGATAAGGACAGTAGGAAGCGCTGTTTTACCTATAAAATAAAAATTCTCTTCTAAAAAAACGGTTTAATTTATTATACAAAGATGGGGGGACGCTCTGTTGTGATAAGTTAGATATTTATGTAGATTATTTTATCGTAAAAATGTCCACAGCTAATATTAATATCTGTTCGTCAATACTTAGTGTACTATATGTAAAAAAAATAATAAAGAAAGACAAGAATTTATAAAAATCATTTTGTGTGTTCCAGAAATATAGAATACAGAACCTACTTCTCTACTATGACTCCAAAACACAATGGCCTGCTGTCTATAAGAAACCGAAAGTAAGTTTCAATTTCTGTATTTTTTAATTATATACACTCATGAAAACAAAACTTAAGAAAGTTTCATATTTTGATGTGACTGGTCGTCTATTATGTTTTTCTAAGGAGACATAATCAATTTCATTCACACTTGGTTATCTCGTGTGTCTTCAATAAAGATCACTGTGTATCAAAAATCTTTCAGAGATCTGAATCCCGATATACATGTTAAAAAAGGTATAAATTCCTTAAGTTTTATCCATGAGTGTATATATAATATATATATATATATATATGTTATATTAAAATATTTTATTTAAAATTGTTATATTGGAATATTATTTTATTTAAAATTATATATTTCATAGATGTGCAAATACTCTGCTGGATCGACCGCCAGAGGTCATGCTTCCCCTATAAAAACTCGTTGTTGTTTTATCCCGATGGCCGGCTCAAATCTTTGTACATTATGTAAATAAGTTATTCATTTTTTTTTTATTCTTACGCCTCAAGCCAGGCATACCTTTCTCAAATTATGTTCCTTTATATATTCCTCAGCTCAATTAAAGAAATCTCTGATCTTCAATATTTTTAATATAGTTTCAAGATTTTAACCACGACTGCATTACCATAATCCTCAACATGATCAAATATCAAGCAGAAAATCTCTATTCATTTTTATATAACATATATATATTTCAATTATTCCAAAATATGATCAAATAGTCTTCCTGGGTAAATCAAGAAAATCCATAAACGTGTGCGTTTCAGGCTATTTTTCTTGATCAACCTGGTACAATCTGTACCTTAACAACCAAAAAAGTTGTTTTTGACGAAGGCCAACATCCTGAAATTCATACGTGGTTGGAATCTTTTTGATAGATATTTTTCTTTTTTTTTATCTCTTTCTTTTGTGTGTGTGTGTGTGTGTTTTTCCTCTTTTTTATTGAGCGCTAGCATCCTTATATATATGGGGTAGGCAGTCGTGGTCACCAAAGATTTGAAGTACACAGGACAAAGAAGAGAATACTCAAGATTCCGCATTAAGACGTCGATGCTAACACAGAGGAAAATTGGGACCCGGAATGAGTGTGTCTATTTCCTCCCCACACACAGAAACTAAAAAAACCAACTGTCCATCCCTCCTCAAGATGGCGGGTTTTAAAATGGGGTGTTGACGTCGACCCGATCTCTACCAATTATATAATTCTGAGAGATTCTATTTCGGATATAGACACTCTGAATTAAGATTTTATGTCCCAAGTTTTCCCCCAGTTTCCCCCACAAACATCGCAGGCAGGAAGCGTGTGTCCAGAGCTATAAAGTCACTATATCCATAAGTCCAGAGCTGCTAGGTCAAACTCCATCAGTTTCCCCACAGACTTCGCAGACAGGAAGAGCGTGTGTCCAGTGCTACAAAGTTCATATATCCATAAGTCCAAAGCTACAAAATCACTATACCCACAAATCCAGAACTGCTAGATAAAACTTCTTCAGTTCTCCCACAAACCTCGCAGACAGGAAGAGAGTGTGCCCAGAGCTACAATGTCCATATATCCATAAGTCCAGAGCTACAAAATCACTATACCCACAAATCCAGAACTGCTAAATCAAACTTCTTCAGTTCTCCCACAAGCCTCACAGGCAGGAAGCGTGCGTCCAGATCTTCTAGGTCAAACTCCCTCAGTTCTCCCATAGACAGGAAGAGCGTGTGTCCAGAGCTGCTAGGTCAAACTCCCTCAGTTCCCCCACAGACAGAAAGCGTGTGACCAGAACTACAAAGTCACTATATCTACAAGTCCAGAGATGCTATGTCAAATTTCCTCAGTTACCCCACAGATGAGAAGAGCGTGTGTCCAGAGCTGCCATGTCAAATTTCCTCAGTTCCCCAACAGATAGGAAGCGTGTGTCCAGAGCTGCCATGTCAAATTTCCTCAGTTTCCCAACAGATAGGAAGAGCGTGTGTCCAGAGCTGCCATGTCAAATTTCCTCAGTTTACCAACAGATAGGAAGCGTGTGTCCAGAGCTGCCATGTCAAATTTCCTCAGTTTCCCAACAGATAGGAAGCGTGTGTCCAGAGCTGCCATGTCAAATTTCCTCAGTTCCCCAACAGATAGGAAGCGTGTGTCCAGAGCTGCCATGTCAAATTTCCTCAGTTTCCCAACAGATAGGAAGAGCGTGTGTCCAGAGCTGCCATGTCAAATTTCCTCAGTTTCCCAACAGATAGGAAGCGTGTGTCCAGAGCTGCCATGTCAAATTTCCTCAGTTTCCCAACAGATAGGAAGCGTGTGTCCAGAGCTGCCATGTCAAATTTCCTCAGTTCCCCAACAGATAGGAAGCGTGTGTCCAGAGCTGCCATGTCAAATTTCCTCAGTTACCCCACAGATAGGAAGAGCGTGTGTCCAGAGCTGCCATGTCAAATTTCCTCAGTTTACCAACAGATAGGAAGAGCGTGTGTCCAGAGCTGCCATGTCAAATTTCCTCAGTTCCTCAACAGATAGGAAGCGTGTGTCCAGAGCTGCCATGTCAAATTTCCTCAGTTACCCCACAGATAGGAAGAGCGTGTGTCCAGAGCTGCCATGTCAAATTTCCTCAGTTTACCAACAGATAGGAAGAGCGTGTGTCCAGAGCTGCCATGTCAAATTTCCTCAGTTTCCCAACAGATAGGAAGCGTGTGTCCAGAGCTGCCATGTCAAATTTCCTCAGTTACCCCACAGATAGGAAGAGCGTGTGTCCAGAGCTGCCATGTCAAATTTCCTCAGTTTCCCAACAGATAGGAAGAGCGTGTGTCCAGAGCTGCCATGTCAAATTTCCTCAGTTCCTCAACAGATAGGAAGCGTGTGTCCAGAGCTGCCATGTCAAATTTCCTCAGTTTCCCAACAGATAGGAAGCGTGTGTCCAGAGCTGCCATGTCAAATTTCTTCAGTTACCCCACAGATAGGAAGAGCGTGTGTCCAGAGCTGCCATGTCAAATTTCCTCAGTTCCCCAACAGATAGGAAGCGTGTGTCCAGAGCTGCCATGTCAAATTTCTTCAGTTACCCCACAGATAGGAAGAGCGTGTGTCCAGAGCTGCCATGTCAAATTTCCTCAGTTCCCCAACAGATAGGAAGCGTGTGTCCAGAGCTGTTAGGTCAAAATTCCTCAGCTCCCCCACAGACAGGAAGCGTGTGTCCAGGGCTACAAAATTACTATATCCACAGGTCCAGAGCTTCTAGGTCAAACTTTCCCAGTTCCCCCACAAACCCCACAGACAGGAAGCGTGTGTGTCCAGAGCTGCTAGGTCAAACTTACTCAGCTCCCCCACAAACCTCGCAATCAGGAATCGTGTGTCTAGAGCTACAAAGTTACTATATCCACAGGTCCTGAGCTGTTAGGTCAAACTTTCCCAGTTCCCCCACAAACCCCACAGACAGGAAGCTGGTGTCCAGAGCTGCTAGGTCAAACTCCCCCACAGCCATGAAGCGTGTGTCCAGAGCTGCGAGGACAAGGAAGCCGTGCTCTCCGTGATGAACGGCCAGGTGGTCAACCTCACGGCCAGGTACGCCCCCTCGGGCTGTCAGCGGGAGAACGGGACTCTGCGCTGCCAGCACCACCGCGTGTTCCAGTCGGCACGGGAGCGATGGTGGTTCATCGCCCTCAGCAACTGTCAGTCCAGCCAGGTACACCATCGCGGCCACAAGGCCTCACATTCTAACGACACGGGAAACAACAGACTTCATTCAATGTCGAATTATATACATCATCATCCTGTGTTTTTGTTATATTCACTAGTGCACAGAACTTAGGAAATGAAGAGTATGATGTTTTTTCGAAGGAGACAGGAGCAATTTTTTTTCAAACTTAATTATCACGTGTGTCTTCAATAAAGGTCACTGTGTATCAAATATATTTCATAATTATTGTCTGAATCCCGATATACATGCTAAAACGTGAAACTTCCTCAAGTTTTGTCCATGTGTGTAACTCTAGCACATACCCATATTATAATAATTTTAAGTGAAGGTTTCATAATACCTACACTATATAAATAAATAAACAACCTATCTATACTTATACATAACTATAAGCTTATGTTCATAGGTTCTCTAAACACCTTCAAGCTGCCTTATTCAGTAAATGTGCACGGTATATGAGAAAAATCCATTAAAATAGTATAACGGTTTGGAGTTTAATTTGAAGAAACCGCTTAGACGGTTCATCACTAAATAATTAACACTCTCATCTAATAATTTGTATCATTGCAGTAATATCTGTAGAGATAATAATTGATAATATTTATCATAAGTAGCATATATTGCCGAAATTAATTACAAAATGTATCGATAGATGGCAATTTAAATTAGAATTATAATAACTACACATGTAGAAATCAGTTCTATATAAGCTGTTGATTTTGGAAAGCGACGATTCGGGATCGAATCCCACCTTGAACATTTTTTTTTTTTTGAAGAAATAATTTGCTTCAATGGCCCTCAATTCTTGCAAAAGTCCAACCTTACCAGTGAATACAATTAACTAAATAGGCTCTGGTTTTTTATAAATGCAAAAGTTGAACCGCTTCCTACATGTATAGTAGACTTGTGGTGGTGCACTTACAGTAAAAGTAATCGCTAACTACCCCTCTTTATTATCATGGTCTGTATCACATGAACTTGGTATAAGTAAAAAAACTAGTGGGATTGATGCAAAGATTGGGAGATTATTGTAACAATTTATGGGTTAAAAAATTGTTTTAACTCAGGTTTCAATCCTGGGTACTGAATAACGTGAATAATAAGATTAAGACATCTCTCATTGTACAAGGTAAGAAAGAAGACATGTTTAGACATATGAGCATATTGGATATCTTAAGACGAAAACATCATACGTCCTAGGATGTGTTTCTTTGAAGTATTTGACTATGACTTTCTTTAACTTTCGAACCTGAAAGCCCTTCTACAGGAGAATAAAATATAATAATAATAACCTCATTCTCCAATAGAAGACGAAGTATGCTATTATAACATCATTCAAAATTGAATTCAATAGAATTTTCATATATAACAACACTAACAAGATTTAGAACAGGCCATCTCAAGCCATTGAAGATATAAAATAATAACAAAATCTACCCCACTTGCCCTAAATGTAGCTTGACACCTGCAGCTCCAGAACACATTTTGGCTTGCATTAGATGCACTAAACAGGACCTTTGGGAGAGGCCGCTGCTTATCATAAAACAGCTCGAGGAGCTTGAACTCATGGAATTTGTGTAATCTTTACACAAGGGGATAAGAAACAACTACAACAATTATTTTGTTTCACTGTATAAGGGCTTTCAGTACGGAAGAGTGGTCACGAACGATTTAAACTCATAGACAAAACTAAAGGAAGTTTTATCTTTCAGCATGTATATCAGGATTTAAACAATTACTCTGAAAGATATTTGATACACAGTGAACTTTATTGAAGACATACCAGATAACCAATTTGAACAAAATTGTCTGTCTCCCTGAAGAAACAGACAACTAGCAGCATCAAGGGGACTTTCCATTTTCATAAGTTTTGTCCATGACTGTATATATAATATTGTAAAAGGAATCTCATACCTTCAGATGCCCAATGTTTTCATTTTGGTATATGACCCAGTCCATATCTCAGAAGAAGGCCAAGTGACACTCACTCCTCACTTTCTTACTGCTACTCTTTTTGTGTTGTTTTTCTTGCTTCCCTCTTTCTCTTTCTTTTTTTTTTCTATATTGTTATTTCCTTTGTCTCACTGCTTTGTTCTTATGCATACCTCTGGTGAATCCTGTATAGGGCCAGTGATCCTAAATAAAGGCTTTTTGTTGTTGTTGTTGTTGACTATCAGTAAAGTTATACCTAACATTTCTATGTCCAGGGTCTTTCTATGAGATACAAGTTCACCATGACCAATGATGAGAGTAATGTTTTGTTCCGTCACTTCTCAGCTGATGAATTCTGTAAGTATCTATTCCACACGATTCCTATATTTTATATAAAAATTCTTGCGAAAAGTCCAACCCCACCAGCGAGTGCAAGTAACCAAACGGGGCTCTGGCACATTTTTAAGTGCAAAGTCGGACTGCTTTTCACATGTGTAGACATGTGGTGCGCTTACAGTAAAAGCAGTCGCTAACTACTCACCATGATTATCATGGCCTGTACCACGTGTACTAGGGATAGGTCACTCTTCCCCTATAAAAACTCTTTGTTGTTCTTTCCCGATGGCCGGCTCAAATCTTTTGTACATTATGTAAATAATCTTTTGTTTTTCCTTTGTTCTACTCGCCTTAAGCCAGGCAGTGCTTTTATCAAATTATGTTTATTATATAATCCTAAAGCTTAATTAAAGCAATATCTGATCAAGACTACTTTTATTATTATTCTTTCAAGAATTTTAACCACGACTGCATTACCATAATCCTCAACATGATCTAAATTCAAGCATAAAATCTCTTTTCTATTTATATAATACATATATATATATATATATAAACCCAGTGCTGTAGTGGAGGGTATACGGGGGTATACGCCGTATACCCTATGCTTTTAAAATTTAGATAGCGTATACCTAGTGGTTTTACTTAAAAATAGCGTATACCCTATGATTTTGTTCAAATTTTTTATTAAAAATTTATTATTTTCTTTCTTTGTAATAGTAAAAAAAAATGATGATAAAAATTGTACTGAAAAATTGCAAAAAAATTTCAAATTAACAATTCACACAAAATATTTCATTCATTTAGTAAAAATTTCTTGGGAAAAATATATCAACTATATTCAAATTAATAATCAAACAAGCCTCCTTTAACGAAAAACGGAAAACGAATATAACCGAACCTTTAATTTTTGAAAATGGTAATTTTGTTTAAAAAACCACAATGAAATGAAAACTTTAAACTTTCCTAATATTTAAAAGTTATTATATTTGCTTAATAGAAAATATGTTAAAAAATTAAAGTTTAAATAAAAATAAAGTTATATTTTCTGATGTTAAAATCATTTACAAAAAAAAGTAAAAACGACTTCTTCAAGATAGATGTTCTCTTATTACCAATGCTGTATTTATCCAGCAGTGATGTAAACTAATACATAAACAATTTGGTTGTCGATTTAAAACGATTTTCTTCTAATTCTATACAATTGAAAATATATTTGAATTTTATCAAATACTCTTCTTTAACTAAAGTTGCTATGGTAACCATGCTAAACTACGTTATTGTGGACGTTAATTTTGCATATTCTTTAGTTTATTTGAAGTTAGCAAAAGCTGTTGACAAAATAACATTGATTTTCAAAAAAATATAATTTTGAAAACTTCTTTAAGTAAGTTTATTGATACTGGCTTAAAAGCTTATTTAAATTGTTTTTAATTGTTGATGAAAAGTTGGTGTTTGTTTTTTAAAAAAATAAATAAAATAAAGATTTTATTCAAAACAAATCGATTAAGTAAGTATCTAAATTTTGTTAATGTTAAAATAAGTGAAATTTAAATTTTCTGTACTTATACTAGCTTTCGAAAATAACTCTTCTGTTTAATTATGGACCGCTGGTTGAAGACAGGAAATTTATGTACTAAAAGAAGTTTGGAGGTAGAAGAAGATGCAGAAAAGAATGAACTAGAAGAAGCTGTTGAAAGAAATAAAAACACTGTTGGTACATCAAATGCAAGTACTATCTCAAAAAGAGCTGATATATTGATCAATAGTTCACCAGAGAAAATCAATGACCAGGATTCCAAATTTGAAGTTTGGAATGATTCCCAATATATTCAATTTAAGGAAAAGTATCCATGGCTTTCAATTTCCAAAGGTAGACTCGGATGTAACATTTGCGCAAGTGTTAAAACTTTAGGGGCTGCAAAAAGTGAAAGAATTCATATTTCACCAGAATGGAGTAACTACCTAATAGAAGCAGCAGGAAAAGATCGGGCAAGCAAATTATCAAACATTCGAATGAAATTTAAAAAGCATTGTGAGTCTGAAGCTCATAAAATAGCTGAGAATATTAAGAAAGACAGAAAAAAAAATTAGAAGAATATGCAAACAATATGAACATTGAAGTAGAAAATGAAAATATTAAGCTTTTTAGAACTGCTTATAATATCGCTAAAACAAATAGACCATATTCTGATTATGAAAATCATATCACGTTACAAACATTAAATGGAATTAAATTAGGATCGACTCTTCACTCCAGATATTCTGCTACACAAATAATAAACCATATAGCCTGCGAAATTCGGAAAATGCTTGTTGCGAAGATTTTGTCAACAAATTCAAAAATTACTATACTAATTGATGAATCAACAACCTTAAGTAATAAATCAACTTTGGTCATTTTCTTGAAAGCATATTTAGGAGGAGAAAGTATTGATTATATTTTCTTTGATTTGTGTGAATTACAATGCCAAGACTCAGAAAATATTGAAAAAGAGCTTTTGAATACTTTGTATAAACATGGGTTGAACGAAGAATATTTAAAAGAAAATTGGATAGCAATTGCGACTGATGGGGCAAGTGTCATGGTAGGAAGACATTCGGGAGTCGTAACTCGACTTAAGCAAAAGTTTCCAAAACTTTTTGCATGGCACTGCCTCAACCATAGATTAGAGCTTTCTGTTGGCGATACTATCAAAGAAGTCCGCGGAATCAACCATTTTAAAGCTTTTATGGACAAACTGTATTCATTATATAGCCAATCTCCCAAAAATTGTCGTGCTCTGGAGGAAGCTTGCCATGAATTAGGAACAAGATTTGCTAAAGTGGGTCGAATTTTAGGAGTACGATGGATTTCAAGTAGTTTTAGAACAATAAAAACCGTCTGGGAGTCATACGAGTCATTGCACCATCATTTCAAATCATCAACATATCTCGATTCCACATATCAAGGGTTATTAAGAAGATTGGAGAGTCCAGAATTTATATTAGATTTAGGTTTAATGTACGACACGCTTCAGGAAATGTCAATGTTGTCTTTAGAGCTGCAGTCTAGAACAACTACTTTACAAAAGGCGGAACATATAATAAAGAGAACAATTAGAGTCATAGAAAGCTTCAAAACATCACCAGGAGAAAAAAGCTTGCTAGCTCTTGAAGCGGCAGAAAACTTAGTTTTTAGGAGCGTAACATTAGTTCCCAATGCCAAAATTATTCCGATTGATAGAAAAAAATTTCTTCTAAGTATAATAGAAAAGTTAAAATTAAGGTTGTGTACAGAATCAAATGAAGATAATGAGCAATTAATTAAGGATATTTCAGCTCTAGAACCAAACAATTTTGACGCAGAAAATGTTCGATATGGAGAGGTCGAAATGAGACGTATTTGTCGAAGGTTTAACTTAGATGAAATGAAATGCATTAACGGCTTGAGAGATTTTGTTGATGATAAAAACAATGTTCCCGAAACACTTCAACCATTTTTCAGGGCAATTTCAACATTGCCCTGTTCAACAGCTGAATGTGAGCGAGGTTTCAGCCTGATGAATGATATAATAACAAACTTGCGGACTTCTTTGCTAATATCAAATGTTTCGAACTTAATGTTCATAAATTCAAATGGACCACCAATCGAAATGTTTCAGCCGAAAAAATACGTTCAATCATGGCTTTTACATCATAGATCATCTACTGACACTAGATCAAGAGTTTGTGCCAGAAAAAATACAGATGCATCTCGGCAGTCATTATGGGACATTTTTATGTAAAATTTGTATGTAATATTTTACGTCTTTTTTTCAAATAAAAATATAATTAAAAATAACCTTGTTTATTTTTACCAAAAATTTATATTCTCAAGCGTATACCCTATGCTAATTTTACGACTACAGCACTGTATAAACCTCGATACTTAGTTTTATGATTATTTAATAACTTATTATCTTTCCATTCATGGACACAATGTATACTTTTTCATTGCCTGTACTACAAGTTTATATAAAAGAGCGTACCTGGATCTATAAAGAAAAAAAAACAATTTTTTCTCAAAATATTTCAAGAGATTGTTCCCTCTTTATCAATTTATTGTACAGTGTATGATAAAGAGGGAGAAATCTCTCTAAATATTTTTTGAGAAATTTTTTTTTTTCTTCAGAAATCCAGGTATGCCCTTTTATATAAACCTATTTGATGGATCACCTTTTGACTCAAACTGTACTACAAGGTTGTTTTACTCTGTGTGTGTAGATATTCTACAAGTAGATATTGTCTTCGCCGTTATCTACATATTGCTTTTCTTCGCATCCTGTTATGAAGCTTGTAAGTATATCTACCTAATTCATATTTCTTCAAATAAAAGACATTTCGGCCAGTAAATCTTTTAAATAAAAAAAATCTCTTTAAAAAGATTTTACTGACCGAAGTGTCTTTTATTTGAAGAAATATGAATGCCGGCCAGGCAGCCTCTATCTTTACGATACCTATTTCATATCTACATTGTAGATTGTAGAATTTTTATACCAGAAAATCCTGTAGACATGGATAACCATCTCCTCTGTATTAACTGCATCCCCTTCTATTTCTTCAATTGCCACAATAGAGATTTTCGTTCCATTTTACATGTTAGTGCGTTGTAGATTGTAGAATTTCTATCAGAGAATCCTGTAGACATGGATAACAAACTCCTCTGTATTAACTGCATCCCTTTCTACTTCTTCAATTGCCACAATAGAGATTTTCGTTTCATTTTACATGTTAGTGCGTTGTAGATTGTAGAATTTCTATCAGAGTGTTCTGTAGACATGGATAACAAACTCCTCTATATTAACTGTATCCCCTTCTATTTCTTCAATTGCCACAATAGAGATTTTCGTTCCATTTTACATGTTAGTGCGTTGTAGATTGTAGAATTTCTATCAGAGAATCCTGTAGACATGGATAACAAACTCCTCTGTATTAACTGCATCCCCTTCTATTTCTTCAATTGCCACAATAGAGCTTTTCGTTCCATTTTACATGTTAGTGCGTTGTAGATTGTAGATGTTGTACAATAAAACAAACATAAACTTCTCTAAACCAATTGCCTTGCCTTTAAACGTTCCTTATTATAATTTGATAGTGTAATTAAATAAACACTACAATAAAACCCCTACAAACCGAAACAGGGATATAACGAAACTTCCTATATAGAAAATCTAAAATAATCTACAGTTTCATTTTACAATATAGTGGACCATGGTTATAGTGAACCTAAAGTTCGGTTCCATTGGGATTCAATATCTCAAGGTTTTACTTTATATTAATGATAATATTTATGGACCTTATCCCAGTACAATATCACATTTGTACTATTTTTTCACATTGTGTCGCGGTCTCACGCAATTCTGGCCTTAACTACCCTTTCATAATTTTTCAAGATGCCTGACGGACCAGTTTTTGGGTCGTTGAGGTGGTTAGCTTTTCTTGATGATTCAAGAATAGGTAATTGGCCAATTCTGGAATAATTATAAATCAACGAGAATAGTTGATATTTATTCCGATAGATGGGGCGCAAGCCATCAGCAACTTTCAGGTGCACGATAAGGAGATGCCTTTTTCATAATATTATCATATGTTATTGAGAGATGATATCTTACCACGCACGGATGAAGAGTATATATTCACCTATACATCTACCTGAAATTATGAATTTATCTATATAAACACACTATTATTGTATTTTACTTACATACAGTAGCATCTACAGCGCCAAGAGCCGTGTCTATATAGACATATATATAAGGAATGGTAGCCAAGAACAGTGTCTATATAGACATATATATAAGGAATGGTAGCCAAGAGCCGTGTCTATATAGACATATATATAAGGAATGGTAGCCAAGAACAGTGTCTATATAGACATATATATAAGGAATGGTAGCCAAGAGCCGTGTCTATATAGACATATATATAAGGAATGGTAGCCAAGAGCCGTGTCTATATAGACATATATATAAGGAATGGTAGCCAAGAGCCGTGTCTATATAGACATATATATAAGGAATGGTAGCCAAGAACAGTGTCTATATAGACATATATATAAGGAATGGTAGCCAAGAGCCGTGTCTATATAGACATATATATAAGGAATGGTAGCCAAGAACAGTGTCTATATAGACATATATATAAGGAATGGTAGCCAAGAGCCGTGTCTATATAGACATATATATAAGGAATGGTAGCCAAGAGCCGTGTCTATATAGACATATATATAAGGAATGGTAGCCAAGAACAGTGTCTACATAGACATATATATAAGGAATGGTAGCCAAGAGCCGTGTCTATATAGACATATATATAAGGAATGGTAGCCAAGAGCCGTGTCTATATAGACATATATATAAGGAATGGTAGCCAAGAACAGTGTCTATATAGACATATATATAAGGAATGGTAGCCAAGAACAGTGTCTATATAGACATATATATAATGAATGGTAGCCAAGAACAGTGTCTATATAGACATATATATATAAGGAATGGTAGCCAAGAACAGTGTCTACATAGACATATATATAAGGAATGGTAGCCAAGAGCCGTGTCTACATAGACATATATATAAGGAATGGTAGCCAAGAACATTGTCTATATAGACATATATATAAGGAATGGTAGCCAAGAACATTGTCTATATAGACATATATATAAGGAATGGTAGCCAAGAACAGTGTCTATATAGACATATATATAAGGAAACGTAGCAAAGAACAGTGTCTATATAGACATATATATAAGGAATGGTAGCCAAGAGCCGTGTCTATATAGACATATATATATATAAGGAATGGTAGCCAAGAGCCGTGTCTATATAGACATATATATAAGGAATGGTAGCCAAGAGCCGTGTCTATATAGACATATATATATAAGGAATGGTAGCCAAGAGCCGTGTCTATATAGACATATATATAAGGAATGGCAGCCAAGAACAGTGTCTATATAGACATATATATAAGGAATGGTAGCCAAGAACAGTGTCTACATAGACATATATAAGGAATGGTAGCCAAGAACAGTGTCTATATAGACATATATATAAGGAATGGTAGCCAGGAACAGTGTCTATATAGACATATATATAAGGAATGGTAGCCAAGAGCCGTGTCTATATAGACATATATATATAAGGAATGGTAGCCAAGAGCCGTGTCTATATAGACATATATATAAGGAATGGTAGCCAAGAGCCGTGTCTATATAGACATATATATATAAGGAATGGTAGCCAAGAGCCGTGTCTATATAGACATATATATAAGGAATGGCAGCCAAGAACAGTGTCTATATAGACATATATATAAGGAATGGTAGCCAAGAACAGTGTCTACATAGACATATATAAAGAATGGTAGCCAAGAACAGTGTCTATATAGACATATATATAAGGAATGGTAGCCAGGAACAGTGTCTATATAGACATATATATAAGGAATGGTAGCCAAGAACAGTGTCTACATAGACATATATAAGGAATGGTAGCCAAGAACAGTGTCTATATAGACATATATATAAGGAATGGTAGCCAAGAACAGTGTCTATATAGACATATATATAAGGAATGGTAGCCAAGAACAGTGTCTATATAGACATATATATAAGGAATGGTAGCCAAGAACAGTGTCTACATAGACATATATAAGGAATGGTAGCCAAGAACAGTGTCTATATAGACATATATAAGGAATGGTAGCCAAGAACAGTGTCTATATAGACATATATAAGGAATGGTAGCCAAGAACAGTGTCTATATAGACATATATATATAAGGAATGGTAGCCAAGAACAGTGTCTATATAGACATATATCTAAGGAATGGTAGCCAAGAACAGTGGTCTATATAGACATATATATAAGGAATGGTAGCCAAGAACAGTGTCTACATAGACATATATAAGGAATGGTAGCCAAGAACAGTGTCTATATAGACATATATAAGGAATGGTAGCCAAGAACAGTGTCTATATAGACATATATATAAGGAATGGTAGCCAAGAACAGTGTCTATATAGACATATATATAAGGAATGGTAGCCAAGAACAGTGTCTATATAGACATATATATAAGGAATGGTAGCCAAGAACAGTGTCTACATAGACATATATAAGGAATGGTAGCCAAGAATAGTGTCTATATAGACATATATAAGGAATGGTAGCCAAGAACAGTGTCTATATAGACATATATATAAGGAATGGTAGCCAAGAACAGTGTCTATATAGACATATATCTAAGGAATGGTAGCCAAGAACAGTGTCTATATAGACATATATATAAGGAATGGTAGCCAAGAACAGTGTCTACATAGACATATATAAGGAATGGTAGCCAAGAACAGTGTCTATATAGACATATATAAGGAATGGTAGCCAAGAACAGTGTCTATATAGACATATATAAGGAATGGTAGCCAAGAACAGTGTCTATATAGACATATATATAAGGAATGGTAGCCAAGAACAGTGTCTATATAGACATATATAAGGAATGGTAGCCAAGAACAGTGTCTATATAGACATATATAAGGAATGGTAGCCAAGAACAGTGTCTATATAGACATATATATAAGGAATGGTAGCCAAGAACAGTGTCTATATAGACATATATATAAGGAATGGTAGCCAAGAACAGTGTCTATATAGACATATATATAAGGAATGGTAGCCAAGAACAGTGTCTACATAGACATATATAAGGAATGGTAGCCAAGAATAGTGTCTATATAGACATATATAAGGAATGGTAGCCAAGAACAGTGTCTATATAGACATATATATATAAGGAATGGTAGCCAAGAACAGTGTCTATATAGACATATATCTAAGGAATGGTAGCCAAGAACAGTGTCTATATAGACATATATATAAGGAATGGTAGCCAAGAACAGTGTCTACATAGACATATATAAGGAATGGTAGCCAAGAACAGTGTCTATATAGACATATATAAGGAATGGTAGCCAAGAACAGTGTCTATATAGACATATATAAGGAATGGTAGCCAAGAACAGTGTCTATATAGACATATATATAAGGAATGGTAGCCAAGAACAGTGTCTATATAGACATATATATATAAGGAATGGTAGCCAAGAGCCGTGTCTATATAGACATATATATAAGGAATGGTAGCCAAGAACAGTGTCTATATAGACATATATATAAGGAATGGTAGCCAAGAACAGTGTCTATATAGACATATATATATAAGGAATGGTAGCCAAGAACAGTGTCTACATAGACATATATAAGGAATGGTAGCCAAGAACAGTGTCTACATAAACATATATATAAGGAATGGTAGCCAAGAACAGTGTCTATATAGACATATATATATAAGGAATGGTAGCCAAGAATGATATAAGGAATCACTTCCATTCCATCCCAAGGAATGTGGACCTCCACATAACGGCTACAAGAATGTCCAGGATCTCAGAATTCCAATCTCGACTGAGCTGCAATTAAATTCCTCTCTTGTTGGAAGGCGGAGCGCTATAATTGCTGGGATTAGCTTCTGAGGAACCCATTCTGTTGGAGATTTCTCTGTTCTAGACTTCCTTTATATGGTGGAGATTTCTCTGTTCTGGACTTCCTTTATAAGGTGGAGATTCCTGTTCTAGACTTCCTTTATAAGGTGGAGAGATTTCTCTGTTCTAGACTTACTTTATAAGGTGGAGATTCCTCTGTTCTAGACTTCCTTTATATGGGGGAGAGAGAGAGAGAGATTTCCCTGTTCTAGACTTACTTTATAAGGTGGAGATATCTTTGTTCTGAACTTCCTTTATAAGGTGGAGATTTCTTTGTTCTGAACTTCCTTTATAAGGTGGAGAGAGATTTCTCTGTTCTAGACTTACTTTATAAGGTGGAGATTCCTCTGTTCTAGACTTCCTTTATAAGGTGGAGATTTCCCTGTTCTGAACTTCCTTTATTTGGTGGAGATTTCTCTGTTCTGAACTTCCTTTATATGGATAGATATCTCTTTGTACGACTTCCTTTGCAAGTCAAAAAGCGCCATCACACACACAACAAAAGAAACAGTGTCATTTTTGAAAAGTCGAAACCATGCCAGGCTTATTTTTGACAAGACCCGGCCTGGTACCAATCTCTTTCCATCCCGGTTGAACCATTTTGTTTCCTCTCGTTCAAAAAGAAAAAAATATTGAAAAAATATTTGTTTTGGGTATAAAAGAAACATCCGTGTTTAAATTATTTCATTTTCTATATATAGATGACATGTTATTGCTTCATATTAACTTATGTTTAAAAAGAATCTCTACAGAAGATAAATTATTTTCACAATAACAACTAAGATTTTTAATATTACAATTACAAAGGAAATTTTTATGAAGATTAAAAGAAGATATGATTCGATAATAATAATAATTATTAAAAATTAATTAATATATAGATATGAAAGCAATTAGAAAGAAATTATGGATCAAGCTCCATCAATCATAACTAAAGACAAGGCCATTAAATAGAAGTAATAAAAACCAATGGTGATAATTAATAGATGCAGCTGCACAGGAATAGTTAGCAATCGTTGATTAGAAGCAGGCAGATGGTTAAGAAAATAGATTTAGCTTTCAGCTGCAGAATTGATAAGGAAGCACTTGCATCTGCTGTGAATAGAAGAGAAAGTCTCTGATTTTATTTTCTTTATACATTAGTAGAGATTTACATTCATAGACAAAACTTAAGGATGTTATACTTTTTAACATGTATATCGGGATTCAGAAAATAACTCTGAAAGATATCAATATATTTCAGAGTTATTTTCTAAATCCCGATATACATGATAAAAGATATAACTTTCTTAAATTTTGTCTATGGAGGTATATCTACTTATGTATAAGGAATATGAAATCAGACTTTTACACAGTGACCTTTATTGAAGACACACGGAATAACCAATTGTGAAAAAAATTGTCTCTGTCTTCTTAAAAATAAACAAACAAACAAACAAAAAAAACAGTTGACCAGCGATATCAAAGAGATTCCATTTCCTTCAAAAAGAGCACCTAGAAGTATAACTCCCAGCCAATTATACACGTCGTTAGCCTGGGCATGTTACCCTGAAAGCTAGAGAAATTAAAAATGGTACAAGAAACTTAACCCTGTAGAGATTGCTTGTTGAAATTATAAGTCAGGGGTTGGATGTTTATTAGAAATATCTGTATAAGTTCTATAAAACTTCCAGCTAACTATTCAGCGTGTATAGTTAACTAGAAATTATACTTCTAGGTGATCCTGTTGAAGAACATGTTATCCTGAAAGCTAAAGATTTAAAAGCTGGTGCAAGAAACTTCCACCTGGATTGCTTATTGATATTGCTCGTAGAAAATTAGGAAAGACAAACTTCAGGATTACACGGCAATTTAATACAACAAACAATTAAAATTTATAAAATACAATAGAAGTAATGAGGAAAGTTTACGCAGAGTAAAAAAATATATAAACATATCAAGATTGACATAATCTGTTAATACAAAAATACATACTTTTATTTAAGAAAAAGGCATCTCCTTATCGTGCAACTGAAAGTTGCTGATGGCTTGCGCCATCTATCGGAATAAATATCAACTATTCTCGTTGATTTTTAATTATTCCAGAATTGGTCAAATACCCATTCTTGATTAATCAAGAAAAGCTAACGACGGAAATGCCTTTTTCTTAATTTATGCACCTTATCCCAGTACAATATCACATTTGTACTATTTTTCATACTTTTATTTATTACCAGTTTCAAATAAGACACGCTATATCCGATCTGGATAATTGCGCGTGAAACTATTTACAATAATTGTAGTAGAGTAGGTAACAGAATTATCAAAAAGAAAATAAAGAATTAAGAAAAAGAGCATTAAATAAACATATACATTAAACAAATAAGCAACAACATAAGCAGATAGAAGAAATCGCAAGGTAGTTATTTACAATATGTTAAGCAATGATGGAAGTTGATTTAATGAAGTTATCTGTAATAATTAGTATCGTGGAGGGAGAAAGTTGATCAAGTTGAGTTATTTACAATGAGTTATGTTCTAAAGTAACTTATTAATTATTTACATTGATGTAAATCAAGTCGTATATTAGTGTAGTTACTCAAGTTGCATGATGCTGTCTATTTATAATAAAAAGTCTGCAGAACCTATTAAATTTCGTATATATTTCCCTATTATAAACTATTTGACCCAGATAGGTTCTTTCCATTACATATTTTGCTACAATATTAATAAAGTATAAGTAAAGGGATGAAGGTTTGTTATAAATGTATGTGTGTTCTATGAAGCGATGTAAAGGTGGAACATGTGTGTAGACATGCTGGTATCTAGAAATCTACTCCATCAGACCTACAAGCTCTACATGATTTCCATTCTTCTGGAGCTGATGTCCCTCATGGTGCTCTGTGCCTACTATGGCATCTACGCTGAAGATGGAGTTGGAATTGCCAGCCTCAAACTAATTGGTAAACTACTTACATTTTATTTAGATAGAAATTTTGCCGGTAGGTTATTGATCCAAAAAGACAAAGGTTGCCTCTCCCGTCAAAAAAAAAAAAAAAAAAAAGTCAAAACCAGACGCTATCTATTAACCTAGCAAACTAACGGTCTCAGGTCGGTGACAAAGCCACAACACCAGCTTTGGCAAACTGAAAAGTGTCTTGTTTGAAGGAAGAGGAGAACTTTGTTCTTTTAAGTTTTATTTGTTATATTACCATTATGATCTTAGTTGCATTAATTTTTCATACCTAAATCAAAAGGATGTTTAGATATAAACAGTCTTCACAAATCAATAAAACAATCATCTGTATCAAAATTAAGTTTAAAACATCAGACCTCCAGGTATACGTTACTTTTTGTGTTGTTCAATGGCTGTAGATATATATATAAAGTAGAATTAAATATAATTTATATGAAAGATAGTTGTATTAGAGAAGGGGTAATGATAATTGAAAACTAAATTATAAAAATATTACTTTTAGGGTATCAAAAAGGTTTTTTTAAATTTAAGTAATTTAGTAAGAATAATAATTTAATTCTACTTTATTGTTCAGTAATAGCTTGCTCATTCTGTTTTTCTTCCAGAATTAAAAAAAAATAGCTTGCTATACTGACATTATACCTTCAATTCGACATCAAAGTTTTCTATAACTTTCTTTAAATATTATAAAACCTATATATATGTTTAGTTAAGGTCTTTACAGTATTTATTTCATGTCTGAGAGGGCAGTAGGAGGAAAATCGAATATAAATAAATAATCCTACAGGTTTCAGGAGATGAGTTTATTTTATCTTTATTAATCTCAAGCTTTCGGGCATTTCTGTCCTTCTACAGGAGTACATAGAAACGTATAAACGCCGTTAAGATGCTAAACTGATCTATATATACATTTAAATATTAGGATAGATGATGAAGAGCTTGAGATTACGTTAATAAAGATAAAGAAACACATCTCCATAAACCTGTAGCATTATTTATTTATATTCGAGTTTCCATCCTACTGACCTCTCAGCCATAAAATAAATACATTATTAACTAAACGTATCTATAGACATTGAACAACACAAAAAGAAACCCATCTACAGAAATCTGTAGTATTCATTTGGTTAATATCCAGGGAATTTAAATCAATTGATAAAAAATCGGATATAGTTGAGATTGAAGGATGGTTTGTAGGAATCAGTTGTTTGGAATTGCTGTTGTATGAGGATTATTCTTTTATACTTATCCATGGAGGCCTGTGATGTTTTAAACTTAATAGTATTTTTATTTATTTATTTCAAAACACAAAACGCGATATCCTGGCTAGGGATAATTGCGTCGATTTACATTTTTTTTAAAACAGTTATAAACATATTATACAAGAAAAATTAATCAAAAATAAAAAAGAGAAGCAATAATATATATTAGGAACTTGAACTTTTCAGGTTAGAAATAGTCTTCGCTTTAGCTTCTTTATTCTTAAGAAAGTCTTAAATTCCAGTGGTGATTTTTTTTTCTATCTTTTGAATTCTTCTCTTTATTTCTTTATAGTTTCCCATCCATTGGACTTATTTGCTTAATACTTCTTCCTTTCATTCCATTCCATTAATTCTGACTGCTACCTCGTGCCCCCTGGATAACCAACCAACGACATCACCTCTTTTTACCCAACTGGCCATACTATACCGCTCCTCTTCCAGGATGATGTATAGATCTTCCTATAATACACCATCTACAGAACCAAAAAGGCCTAACCAAACCACCTCTTGGAATGCATGAACGCCTCAAGACAAGGCTTATATTTCAACCCTATCAAGATTGTAAATTTGATCAGCGAATTTAGCCTCCATGACCTTATATGATTATACAAAAAGATAATATTAAAAAATAAATAAAGCCTTCAGGGCTAAGTTTCTTATGCAACTTTTTATTTTCAAGTTTTCAGACTTGTCAGTCCTTCAACAGGAGTATCACATTGATAAATTAATAACATAAACTATTTTTATATACAAATTATTATTTACATATTTTAAATACTTATGATATTAAGAGAAAGAAAATATATTACCTTCTTTGTGAAGCTTTAAATCCCATATAACAATGAGATAATAAAAAATGCTTATTATGATGCATTAGCGCGCCATCTGTTATCAAAATACGAAACTATTATAGACACGTATGATTCTTTTAAAAATAAAACAATTTCTACTGCCCTTACTGCAATGGAAAAATTAATGGGAGAGCCTGGCTCATCAGTGGTCAACCCTCTCAGCGGTTTCGCCAGTTTAATCTACCATACCGCTGTTATATTGCATTTTTAGAACTTCCTTTTATAGTGATACTGATGATAGACTCTTGGAATGGGTATTTTAGATGAACTATGGACATAAGCTTTGAAGACAGCAGAATTACATATAATTATAAATATATAATATGCTTCGAGCAATCGTTTTTCCACAAACATCAAATTTGTGCCTTTTATTTGAACAATTATATTTTGATGCATTAGTGTGCCATCTGTTATCAAAATACGAAACTATTTTAGACGCGTATGATTCTTTTAAAAATAAAACAATTTCTACTGCCAGTATTATTCTAATGCGCATGTTCGTCAGACTAATGCAATATGTAAATATGGGATGCAGGTCGTCTGCTGTCTCTGGCCAGCCACGTCTCCTTCCTCCTGCTGGTGATGCTGGTGGCCAAGGGCTACACGGTCACCAGAGGCCGCCTCAAGCCGCTCACCTCAGCCAAGATCGGCATCTTTTCCACCATCTACACCACTATCTATCTGGGGCTGTTCGGATATGAGGAACGGATGTTTGACCCGGGACAGGTATGACAACATTGCCCTCCTTATATATATATATGTCGTAAACCCGAGTAAGACAACAAGTGAGTTGGAAGCAGTCGGGGTTGAGTGGCAAGGCGTGCAGAGTGGGAAGTCCGCATGGGACAGTAAGGACAAAGTTTGGGATTAAAAGACGCTCTCCTAGTACGTCTCACGTGGCACCAGGACCAGGGGAAAGTTGAGGATTAACTGAGGAAAGCTCGGCGTCCAGCCTGAAGCCGTGGGGGCAGAGAGGAGCCAAAGCGGCGGCCACGAGGGTCACCGTGAGATGGCAACGAACCTAGTACTGAGCGGGCCTGTCCGAAAATATACACTGTAACCTTACTAACTGTCAACATCCGGACCAACCCCCCTTCTTTGTCCCTCTCTGGATCCCCCGGGTGTCCCGTGGCAAGCTGGTGTCACTTTGAGACGACTAGAAAAGACGTCATACTTTATTACTTACATATCACATTGTTTGAATTACGATATATATATCCAAGCCATAGCTGAAACCATGGTATATAGCAGCCCTGGCCAACCTAAATGACACCACGGGCCTTTTTGATTAGGAGCAATGTTACAGGGCCGAATTTTAAGGAAACGTGCTTTAAGAAATGTAAAAAAATAACGTAATTTACGGATAAACTCTTTATTGTTTCAATTAAATTTTAGTCTTATCTAATGTGAAATTATTATAATTATTTCAATATATTTTCTGTTTTTGAATATACAGACGAGAAATGAAAGTTACAAAATAAATATAAAGTTAAATGGCGAGACGCAAATTTTATACGGCGGGCCGCAGGTTGTCCAGGCCTGTGGTATATAGTAAAAAAAAAAAGGCATCTCCAGATTGTGAAACTAAAAATCGCTGATGGCTTACCGCCATCTATCGGAATAAATATCAACTATTCTCGTTGATTTTTAATTATTATAGAATTGGCCAAATACCCATTCTTGATTAATCAAGAAAAGCTAACCACGTACGCGTTTCGAGCTGTTGATCCTCGTCAGCGTGGTGCAAGCTGTACCTTGATTAACCCATACTTGATTAATCAAGAATGGGTATTTGGTCAAATCTGGAATAATTAAAATCAAATAATAGTTTATATTTATTCCGACAGATGGCGCAAGCCATTAGCAACTTTTAGTTTCAAGATCAGAAGATGCCTTTTTCTTAATTTAGCCACCTGATCCCAGTACAATTTAACGTTTGTACTATTTTTTTAAATGCTATACAGGTTGGCTTTATTAAAGGGAGATGTGCTTATTTATAGGTACCTATATATATATTAGTAAATTAAATTTAATTGCCATCTATCGTTAAAATTTTACACAAATAAATTTACTGGCAATGCGCTTCTTTTAAATATCATCAAATATTATCTCTACAGACCTTACTGCAATGATATGAGTTATTGAATGAGAGGGCTTGGTTCATCAGTAGTGAACCCTCTCAGCGGTTTCGCCAAATTAATCTCTAGACCGCTCTACTATTGTATTGGATTGGTTTGGAATATACCCTGTATTTACTATGGAAGGCAGATTTGGGGTGTTTAGTGAACTATGGACATATGTTCATCTACAGACCTATACGCTTATGTCCATAGTTCACTAAACACCCCTAAGCTGTCTTCCATAGAAAAAACAGGGTATATTCCAAACAAATCCAATACAATAGTAGAGAGGTCTAGATATTAATTTGGCGAAACCGCTGAGAGGGTTCACTACTGATGAGCCAAGCCCTCTCATTCAATAACTCATATCATTGCAGTAAGGTCTGTAGAGATAATATTTGATGATATTTAAAAGAAGCGCATTGCCAGTAAATTTATTTGTGTAAAATACCTATTTATGTTAAATAAAATAATCTCTTGTATATATCAATATTGAGTAAAAATATATCAGTACACCAGGGAGAATATCTTTTTCAAAAACATTTTTATTCTCTAGCTTTCGGGCATGATGCCCTTCTACTGGTATTATATTTTCTCCTGTAAAAGAGCGTTCGTTTCCGAAAGCTAGAGAATAAAAATGTTTGAAAAGATACTTCTCCTTAGGCCTGATATATTTTTACTCAACATATATATATGAAAAGCACATGTGCTTCTCGTCAGGATTTACCTTTTTTATTTTTAAAATATCAACACCTGATATTTTTATTATTTTTCTATCGTTTTGTTTTCATGTGTTAAGCGTATTTACGCAAGTTTGGCCTTTAATACCCATTTCTTGGTTTCTCAAGAAGCCACTGGGACCAAAAATCTTTTTGGTCTCAGTGGTACAGCGTACTCCACGATGACGAGCGCCAACAGCGCGAAACGCGTTCGTGGATGGCTTTTCATTATCAAGAAATTGGGTTGGCCAAATATCAGGGAATAGGCTAAATCAATGTTTAGTTGATTTCTGTTCCACTAGATGGCGCTCTGCTAACTGAAAAGCACATTTGCTCGTGGTCAGGAAATGCCTTCTTTATTTTCAATATAATATAATTTTTAATTTAATATAATACACTCTCCCAATGTCTCTATATTCAACAATCCTTGCTAAACTAACACTTTGCCTTATGTAAAACTTACTTTACTATGTGTATATAACTATGGGTATTTTAATATGTAAATACTACTATGTAAAGAATGCTATGTAGTTAATAATAATGTCTGAATAAAGAGTTTTAAAACGTCAAAGACTTAACACTTTATTAAGTTTTGTCTCTATGAGTGTATGATATATAAATTAAAGGGAGATGTTCTTCTTTAGGTACATATGTATGTGTGTGAGGTTATCGGGTACTTGACTAACGGCTGTGGACTTACAGGTCCTTCATCTATACGAGAGTCCAGCTGGAGTGGGCATCATGGTACTGAGGCTGTTGGCCTGGGGATGGTTCGTGTACGCTGCCATCTTCACCGTAGTACACTACCCCGAGAAGTCCTCCTTCTACACGCGTTTCTTCTTCGTCTACACGCTGTGGTTCCTGTCCGGGCCGTGTGTCGTGCTGGTGTCGACCTTCGCCGTGCCCAAGTGGATGAGGGAGAAGATCATCAACGGCGTTCAGCTCTTCATTTCCTTCGGGGCGCATGCCTACTTCTTCGTGAGTCCTCCTCTTTCTACACACACAAGCCTTTATTAAGACCAATATAGTCTTATACGTTATTTAATAAAATCAACGGGGAGGGGGAGGGGGGGAGAGAAGTATGACCACACCAGTCCCCCCCCCCCCTGGACCCTTGGAATATTTGACGAAATTCAGGTTCGTTTTCAAGGAGATTAACCTGACAACGGCTCTCATTTTCCAATGAAAAGACATTGGACACGACAACAATAACAACAAAATCAACAAGTAATCCCTTCCTATCCTCAGGTTTAAATTTCTTTTTCCATTTTTATTTCTAGTTTTCGGGCTAACATGCTCCCTTCTCAACAGGAGTTCTAGAAGTATAAAAAAAACACAATTCCAGCTAACTATTGCTCTTCTTTGAATATATCTTATTGGTTTTAAAGATTTTAACTTCTCTATATATAGTCTCAGAGTCTTGTTTTTTTGTTATCTATGATTGAACTTTTGTCTTTTTGTGTCAGGTTTTAACAAGACCAACTGCAGCCAATAAGAACTTTCCTTTTCATGTCAGAACAACGCAGGTATGGATTTTACTATCTATAATTATTGTGATGCAAGTTTTATTCTAAAATATTCCCCTGTGTGTTTTGATTATCAGCTATTTCTTAATAATTTCTATTAATGTAGCCACTTCGGCTACAAATTATTGATTAACTAGTGTTTGTTTACTGGTGATGTCTTCTTTATCAAGATGTGAGGTTGGAATAAGATTGACATGGCTTAGGTGACATTTATTGATCGTCTTTTGCAGATTGTGGCCAGAAAAGATGTAGTACATCTTTGGCAAAATTTGAGAATTTATTTAAGAAAAATGAATCTACTGATCGTGCTACTAAAAGTTGCTGATAAGGGCCAACAGCCTGAAAGACGTACGTGATTATCTTTTCTTGATTAATCAAGAACCAAATGAACCAAATACCATTTCTTGGTTAATCAACAACAACAACAACAAAGCCTTTATTTAGGGCCTCTCGCCCTATACAGGATTCGCCAGTTCACAAGGGATGGGGAGAACACTGTGTGGCCTTTTTCCGGGATATAATGTGAAGCTGTTATAATGGACCAAACACAATGCTCATGTTTTACGACCATAATCTGCCACGCTATCTCGGAAAACATCCGTAGAACTTAGAATGAACAATCCCTGAGTTACAAATCTTTCTCTCTCTAATCCGAATCAATGCAAAACAATAAGTCTTGAAAGATAAAGACACTCCATGTGAACCAAATCGGTGGTTTACCACCGAAGAATATTTCTTATGTGAACTCCCTTTTCCTATCATCAGATGAATCACGCAATTTAGAACCCTTTCAATTTTTTTCAGAGAACACCATCTGATTTTAATGAGGGGTGAAGACTTGAAATGTACTTTCTGTGGATCAGGAATAATAATGGAGATGTTGCACTACTTATTTGATTGTGCTACTCTGTCTGAGGAAAGATGAAAACTGAATGATAAAACGGGGCAACTTTGTCCTTCATTTCCGGCACTAATTAATGAAATATCAAAGAATAGGTATATAGCGGTGGTGATATTTGGATTCCACAGGATTATATCCCGGAAAAAGGCCACACAGTGTTCTCCCCATCCATTGTGAACTGGCGAATCCTGTATAGAGCGAGAGGCCCTAAATAAAGTCTTTGTTGTTGTTGTTGTTGATTAATCAATAAATGGTATTTGGTTAATTCTGGAATAATTAAAAATCAACGATAATTTGGTATTTATTTCGTCATTTATTCAGTCATTAACAACCTTAAGTTGAACGAATCTATAGATGACTTTTTCTTAATTTACCTGAGCCCAGTACAATTCCACTTTTATACCTTTTTTATTTATTCAGGACTTATTGTTTAGCATTGATTCGGATCATATAGAGAATATACTCTGTGAATATATAGAGAATTGACCAAAACATGGCCGTGTTATTTGTTTGAATATTATCACTTGTTCTTTCCTTGTATTTCTTTGATGTCTTGGAAGCTGACTTCTTAGGTTGAAATAATTAAACTCTATAAATATATAGAGAATTCATCAAAACATGGCCGTGTTATTTGTTTAATATGAATAGTATCATTCTTTCTTTGTATTTCTTTGATGACTTGGAAGCTGACTTCTCAGATTGAAGCGCTATCAAAGCATAATTTGAACACTTATCCAATTCGAGTAGGTAGCTTACACATTCTCTGCTATCAATCTGGTATGTTACAGATTGGAGTAATCAATCCAACTTTGAACGGAGGATTTGAAGTAAAGAACTTAGACCGGTTTACCCATCATCCCTATGCCGTCAGTTATCCAGTAACGGATTATTTCACACTCTTCACTGTCCCTCCAAGTCGCAGGGGTCCCCCACCTGCCACCCCTGCCTCAGCCCCTCTGCCCACTCCAGCCCCCGGACCTCTACTGCCTCGTACAGAATCCTGGGAACTCACCCATCCCAGAGCAATTCGAGCTAAAGATCTCGATAACACGTGAAATCAAAGAAAGGATCAATGCATGTGCCACTAGTAAATCTTTCTATCATTTCTTTCTCTCAAATCGTCTTGAGGAATGCTGTGAAAATCCTTATTTTATTCATATGATATGTGTAAAATTCTTTAATGATATGTAAAAAAGGTATGAAGAGAAAAAAAGGATAAGTATCATTCCGAAAATTGTTCAAGACATCAATATTCAAATCCTTGATCAAACGATCACTTTCTTGTATATTTGAAAACTATTTTTTTGAATAAAATACTTATCAAAATGTCTCTCTATATTTGAATTATTTTATTTGAATCATTTTCTTTTGTATAAGACCTGGTATAAAATATTATATATATATATTATAAATATATTATAAATTACTTTATGTATTAGTTAGGAACGGAAAAAAAATATGTCCAGGGTAGCCTAGTGGACATGGCATCTGCCCAGTAAGCGGAACACTCTGGGTTCGATTCCTATCCCTGGACACTTTTATTTTTCCGTTCATCATTGCTCTTCACAATTCATCCTTTCATACCTCATCCCTAAGGTTAGAAATAATCGTTATTTCTCCTTAAAATAAATTTGGATATTTCGTCGAAAAGAAACACATGTGGGATAATTTAAATGTCGTTTTACAATCATAATCTATATTATATTGTATTATAAAATATTTTGTTCGCAATCTCAACTAACAGCTGATTTGAGGTTCAATAGAGTTTCTAATCGACAATGAATCAAAGACACAAATCATTTAACTTCTTACTTTATTAGGTATATGGAACTGCTTTTTCTTAGATTCCGGTATTAAGTCTATTTAAGATGAAATGTCTTATTACAATACTTTTGTTATCGTAAAGACAAAGGCTGCTTGGCCGGCATTCATATTTCTATAAAAAATAGACACTTCGGCCAGTTAGAGTTTTTTTAATTTTTCTCAACGTTTCGACAAAAATCTTTTGTCTTCGTCAGGAGAAGTAAATAAAAATAAAGCATTTGGCAAAGCGTTAAAAATTGTTCTGCATTGTTCTTCCCAAATGTTTTATTTTTATTTACTTCTCCTGACGAAGACAAAAGATTTTTATCGAAACGTTGAGAAAATAAAAAACTCTAACTGGTCGAAGTGTCTTTTTTTCATATAAATACTTTGGTTGTTATTTTGTTTATATATATATATAATAGAATTTGAGAAATACAGTAAAAACTTACTTAAATACATATAAAATGAAAATTTATTTCCAGCTTTTATCTTTTTATATATATCCTAATCTTTTTTCGAAGACATTTTTATGTGCCTTTTCAGAAAATTGTTATTACATATCTAAATGGTAAAATAGGTTGCCAAATGGAGATGAATAAAAAGTGGTAATTACACTGTTGATATGTTGTATGATTATAAAAAAAACACTTTAATATAATTATATATGTCAGTATAACGAGAGAGTGAGAATATTAAAAGATATCGGCATATTTATGATATGGGTGTGTATTTTTCCGAAGAAAAATTTGATTAACATGAAAAGTTATTACATTTTTAAAACGTGTAAAAAGGTTTTGTTAATAAAATATATATATTGAAAAAGAGTTTTGTGTGTTTGTGGTCTGACTTTTAAACCAATAACATACCCAACAAAATACCATTATACTTATAGACAAAAGTTGAGAGAGTTTTTTTTTTACTCTTTAGAATGTATATCGGGATCCCCAAAAAACAACTATGAAAGTTATTTGATACACAGTGACCTTTATTGAAGACACACGTGATAACCAATATACACTCATAAACAAAACTTAAGGAAGTTGTACCTTTTAGCATGTATATCGGTATTCAGACAATAACCCTGTAAGATATTACAGTGACCTTTATTAAAGACACACGAGATAACCAATATACACTCATTGTTAAGGTACGCGAGGTCAGATTGAAGAAACCTCCTCTTAACAAGTAAGACTTTTACCCAAAGTCTTGATATTATTTGGACTGCTTCGGGTGATCAAGCGAGAAAGAAAATAACGAAGACAAAAACCAGCGGCTACACACGTAAAGCTCTCGCTCTACTAAGAAACTCTTTATTTCAACAACACGGCTCAGTTATATACAAAAGGGAAATTTACATAATAATAATCCATTCAAATTATATTTGACATAATAATAATTCATTTAAAAGAAATTTACATTCCAAGTCATACACTCAAAAATATATTTACATATTCCATGCCACGACTTTTAACATACCCCCACCTTTCTTTTTTGTAAAAAGAAAAAAATCCGTTCCACCGTGATGGGGGGATCCAGGCAGGTGGGACACCGTTGCAGGGAGCCCAGGCTCTCATCCAGGAAAACCATCCTCTCCTCGGCACACTGCGGCACCCTCTCCATACACACCACCGGAGGTTGCCCCATAAGCGTCCATCTTCTTCTTCCAAAGGAATCGGAGGTAGTCCCAATCATTTTCCCTGATGGCCATCACCTGGAAATATCTCCTCACGTCGGCCAAAACTCCGTACTTATTTTTCCGAAGTTTTATCCCTATTTCCGGGATTCTCCTCAGTAGATTGGGTATCTTTTTTAAATATCGCCTCAAGGATAGTCCGCTGCGTCCTCGACAGGACGCGCCGTCACATACTGGCCGTATAGGCGTCGTTTCGGACTCACACCCAAATACAGGGCGATCAGGAAACCAGTATCCTTTTCCCTCAGGTGGAATTTCATCAACTCCTTCGATGAACCCATCATTCAACCAATCCTTTGTATCAATAATACCTTCCTCCATCCTTGATTCAGTACCTTGTTCTGCATCTGGGTTTTCTTCCACCCTTGAATCAGTACCCTCAGCTACTGCTCTAGAATTGCTCACCGGTTTATAACCTTTAATTGCAGTCTCAGAATCCTTTACTCCGTCGCCCTTAGGCTTCGCTTCAGAATCTTCCTTATCCTTTAAATTTGCCTCTTCATATTTTTCATTGGCATTATTTCTACCAAATTGCCCCCACCTTGAGAGCCAATCCCCTGGGTTGCCCTTAAGTTTTTGTAGATCTCCCTTATTCTTTATTTTAGATTCCGTATCTCCAGTTGGTCTTGCTTCAGGATCATTTACTCCGTCGCCCTTAGGCTCATCTTCAGAATCCTTTACTCCGTCGCCCTTAGGCTCATCTTTAGAATCCCTTACTCCGTCGCCCTTAGGCTCATCTTTAGAATCCCCTACTCCGTCGCCCTTAGGCTCATCTTTAGAATCCTTTACTCCGTCGCCCTTAGGCTCATCTTCAGAATCCTTTACTCCGTTGCCCTTAGGATTCACTTTATCAGGTTTTGCTTCCGCTTCATTTGCTTTGTCTTTAGCCTCAGCTTCCTTCACACCTACATAGCTATCAACTGCAGTTTCAGAATCCTTCACTTTATTTCATTTAACTGCCGCTTCTGTTTCCTTCCCTTCACCGCCTTCAACTGCTGCGTTCAATTGCTTTTCTTTAATAGCATTCACAGCACCATTTTTGTCCTCATATTCAATATCTATTATAGAGGGAGCTGAACAAGCTTCCTTTAGTATTCTAGCTTTAGCTAGAGCAGGCTTCACATCCGTAGCTCTAGCAGTTTTTACAGAATCCTCTTTTTCCACGCCTTCAATTTCATTTTTCATGGACTCTTCCGGGCTTTTCGATAGAGACGTAGAAATAGTCTGAAGTTTGATAACTTTCTGATTATCGGTCTCTTAATTCGGAGAGGCACATGACGCCCCTGGTGGAATTTGAGAAGTCTTGACCTGAGCATCCCTATCCTGCTCACGCATTACGCGAATTCTAGCCTTCAAATAATATCTTTCCGTGATGTAGACTTCACAATCCTCAAATTCATTATCAATTTCATCGTCAGTAGCCTCATCTTTGGCCAATAAAATTGCCTGGCATCGTTCATTCAATGCCACCAGCTCCAAATGGAGAGATTCTAATCTATCAAATTTGGCATATATGCCACTTTTATCAATAAGAGGATCCCTTAACTCTGTATTCATATCATTTACCACCTCGGTAAAAACGCCTCTTATCGCCTTTCTACGTCTTCTGCTAACTTCCTCCATCTCACCTTGTAGTTATCCTTTCACCTTGTAGGTATCCTTTTTACCTTGTAGGTAGCCTTTCACCCTGTAGGTATCCTCTTACCTTACTTGAGCTTCTTCAACCTCTTTGTCTACTTGAGCTTCTCTCTTCCCCTGAGCTCCCTTTAACCTTTAACAAGGGCTTTTTGAGCTCCTTTAAACCTTGAGCTTCACTGAGCTCTTTTTAACCTTTAACAAAGGGCCTTTTGAGCTCCTTTTAACCTTTAACAAAGGGCTTTTTGAGCTCCTTTAAACCTTGAACAAAGGGCTTCTCGAGCTCCTTTAAACCTTTAACAAAGGGCTTCTTGAGTTCCTTTAAACCTTTAACAAAGGGCTTCTTGAGCTCCTTTAAACCTTTAACAAAGGGCTTCTTGAGCTCCTCTAAACCTTGAGCTTCACTGAGCTCTTTTTAACCTTTAACAAAGGGCTTCTTGAGCTCCTTTAAACCTTGAGCTTCACTGAGCTCTTTTTAACCTTTAACAAAGGGCCTTTTGAGCTCCTTTCAACCTTTAACAAAGGGCTTCTTGAGCTCCTTTAAACCTTGAGCTTCTTTAGCTTCTTTGCCTTGAGCTCCTGTTACTCGGGAGACAGCGCTACCAGGTCTTCCCGTCACCTGTTACTCGGGAGACAGCGCCTACAGGTCTTCCCGCCTTCTGTTCCTCGGGAGACAGCGCCTACAGGTCTTCCCGCCTTCTGTTCCTCGGGAGACAGCGCCTACAGGTCTTCCCGCCTTCTGTTCCTCGGGAGACAGCGCCTACAGGTCTTCCCGCCTTCTGTTCCTCGGGAGACAGCGCCTCCAGGTCTTCCCGTCTTCTCTACTTGACCAGCCCACGCAGCCCACCCGGGGACGCCACTAAATGTTAAGGTACGCGAGGTCAGATTGAAGAAACCTCCTCTTAACAAGTAAGACTTTTACCCAAAGTCTTGATATTATTTGGACTGCTTCGGGTGATCAAGCGAGAAAGAAAATAACGAAGACAAAAACCAGCGGCTACACACGTAAAGCTCTCGCTCTACTAAGAAACTCTTTATTACAACAACACGGCTCAGTTATATACAAAAGGGAAATTTACATAATAATAATCCATTCAAAATATATTTGACATAATAATAATTCATTTAAAAGAAATTTACATTCCAAGTCATACACTCAAAAAGATATTTACATATTCTATGCCACGACTTTTAACACTCATAAACAAAACTTAGGAAGTTGTACCTTTTAGCATGTATATCGGTATTCAGACAATAACTCTGAAAAATATTACAGTGACCTTTATTGAAGACACACGAGATAACCAAGTTTTAACAAAATTGCTTCTGTTTCCTTGAAAAAAATAGATGACCGGATACAACAAAGACTTTTCACTTCCTTAAGTTTTGTTCATGAGTATATTATTTGGAAACACACACTATCATGGTAGATATTCTAAAAAAACCTTAATAATCCCCTATATAAAATCATATTAGAGAATATATATCGTCAAGGGAGAAAAGTGACTTGAAAAAAATCATTTAATTAACTCACAAGCTTTCGCCTTTGCCGGTCCCAAGACCGGATGAAAAAGGAGGAGGGGGAGCAGTAACAAGCTCACTAAAAAACCTGGGTTCAGCTGGCCCGGCTGATAGTACCCTGTAAGGGCTCCTGATCCAGGGATACAGGATGAGCAGCGTTTGTACTCCATGTTAGGAGCGGCTGCACATGGCGTCTGTTCCTCATGTCAGAGGCGGCAATTTATTTTAGAGCTAAGTCGGCCTGCTACAGAGTAGTGCTCCCAGTCTTAATATATATATTGCGTATGATATTGTTTTTTACAGCACAATACAACAATGTTGGCAAGTTTCTCTAGAGTGGAATGTCGAGGTGACGAATCCACTCCAGGGCCTCCTCTGTGCACCGGTGGATATCCCCAAGTGTTCCCTGGAAGAATCTTCGAGGACAGTCCCTTAGGATATGGTGCATTGTTTGTATTTGTCCACAGTCGCAGTTCTGGTCTGGACTCATGTTCCACTTATTTAGTAGGTAGTTGCATCTACCAGTAGAGGTCCTGATTCTATTGAGGGTTGACCAGGTCCTCCTAGGTAGGTTGTAGCCGGGAGGTTTGGTGTTAGGGTCCTCCACCAGGTCTTTGTTGGCGATGGCAAGATTGCTCCATCGGTTTCTCCACTCTTCTTTAAGATCTACATTTTCATCGGCCACCCATGCAGGATTCCTTGATATTAGTCGAGTTGGGGGAGGAATTTCGAGAACAGTGTTGATTGGAAGCTTAGTGTTAGCTTTAATTTTACTGAGAAGGTTGGAGGTAGATTTCTTTCTTCTGAGGTCAGGAGGTGCTATGTTAGAGAGATATGGGAGCCAGTCTATAGGGGTAGGTCTCATGTTTCCCGTTATTAATCTCATAGTTTGGTTAAGTTGAGCATCTATGCTGTCTGTATGGGAGCTTCTTTCCCACACAGGGGCGCAGTACTCCGCAACTGAGTATATTAAGGCGAGGGCAGTCGTGCGTAGAGTGTCAGCACCACAGCCCCACGAGGTGCCTGCCAACCTAGTCATGATATTATTCCTTGTTTTTAATTTATCTCTCGTTTTTTCAAGGTGTTGGCGAAAAGTGAGAGATCTATCAAGGGTTACTCCCAGATATTTGGGGCATGGATCATGGCTGAGTGGTTTGTTGCAGAATGTGAGTTTCAAGGGTCTATTGGCTTTATGGTTATTCAGATGGAATACTGATGAGACTGTCTTGGAAGGGTTGGGAATCAGGTGCCATTTTGAGAAGAAATTCTCCAATTTCTTTAGGTCTTCATTGAGTATCTGTTCCAGAGTTGAGAAAGATTGTTCTTGGTGAAGAAGAGCTATATCATCAGCATACAGAAATTTTATTATAATAATAGTCTTAATGACAAAGGCAGACGCATTCTACTTCACCCAGTCATGATGGTTCTCAAGCTCTACAAGCTTGATACCCTTATATGATTGAGTGGAGATAAGAAAGAAGAAGAAGAAGACAAGCTTTCGGGCCTTAAAGGCCATCTACAGGAGTAACGTTAGGGCGTTATAGCTGACCATACTCCTGTAGAAGAGATATCGCCAAGACACGAAAGCTTGAGTTAATTAAATACTTTTTTGCAAGACACTTTACCCTCTAGATGAACATTTTCTCTCTCAAATGACCATCGTGGTATACTAAACAATGATCTAACTTCGTTTTATTTCAACACACAAAACGCAATATTCCGGCTAGGGATAATTGCGTCGATTTACATTTTTTTAAACAGAAACAGTTATAAACATATTATACAAGAAAAGGTAATATCAAAAATAAAAAAGAGAAACAATAATATATATTAGGAACCTGAACCTTTCAGGTTAGAAAGATAATCATAAATATATTTCCAAAAATAGTTAAATCTGTGATAATTCTCTCTCTGCTATTTACAAATTGATATAGATCTACAACATTGTTTATTGTCTGTTGTCTAGCGGTGAAGAAGAGTGGGCATTCCAGCAGTAGATATAATCATTATCAATAAAAACAATAATAAACATTAAGAGGAGCCTCTTGTGTAAAATTCTTTAATACCTTACTATTAAGGTACTGTTAGTTAGTACGGTTTACTATCCACGCCCGTTGAAGAACGTTTTGTTCGAAAGCTTGCGGTATTAAAGAATTTTACACAAGAGGCTCCTCTTAATGTTTATTATTGTTTTTATTGATCGTGATTTTAAGAGTTTTAATCCTACAGATATAATCATTATCTAGGTATTAAACAAAAACATCAATTCTGGATAAAAGAAGAAAATTATCATAATCGCCTTTTCAGTGATACGCTAACCAATGCACGGTGGATTCTGTGGCCACTGGACATGTGTCGGACCTGGAGGCTGTTGGGTTCTGCGCTACCTGGAGTATAGAAGCCCCATCTATACTTCCTTCTTATATATCTATAAGTACTTCCTCGGCGTGGAACTGAGGAGTGTTCAAGAAGACCTTGTCTGGAGGAGAACTCTCTCAAGGTGGGGAAGCCTTCCTTGCTAAAGAAATTTGTACACATACACAACTACATATATACCCCTACATTTTATCTACCCTTTATTTACTATTTTATTAAATATTTTTCACCTTTGTAAAAATTTATTAGAAGAATCAATTAATTTGTTTAAATTGTCTATAAAAAAAATTGTCTATGCTTCCTTCCTATGGTGAATCTGACCAGGCCAGTGGGGGTCCAACGACATATTGACTTTCTCAATTTGTGACGATCAAACTCTGAAATAAAACAATTAATTGTTCTGAAATTCCAATCCTTTTCCCTCTATACATCTTCTTCGCATACACCAATTTTTGTCCTAAACGGATAACTCCTTGGTGCGCCAATCTTTTTGTAAAATAATGTATAAGCAAGCTTAATATTAGTCTTTTAGCCACCATAATCAAATGAATATTTTTTAAAAAAGTTCTCAACCTGTTTTTGTGGTATTGAGGAACAAACCTCAAGACATCTACTGATCGAATTCCCAGCATTTCAAGATTATAGAATGAAGAATGAACTAGTTGTTTGTGAACTTAACGATTTGATTTCCGATAAAAATCATATTTAAAGTTTAATTCATTTTGTAAATACATTCTAAACTTTCTACAAAATCTGGATCTCTAGTGTTTTCATGTGTTGAATAATGCAAATAACTTATGTAAATAAACTTTTCTCCTTGTTTGGCGCAAGTATCCCTTGCAGGATATAGCGCTTTGGAAATAAAATAATCCAAATAACAAAATAAATCACTATTAAAAGAAATCTAATTAAAAAAGCAATCATCATTAATAAATAGAACGCTATTTAACAACTTCCGCATTACGATATAAATATCCCTATTAAAAAAATCCCGAATAAGAGATGAATATCAAGTATAAAATGAACTCAATAAAAAAATCAATAATAAAAAAGGCGAGCACAAAAAAAAACAGATAATAAATAAGAATCCCGGAACAAAACACCAATCTAAACACGATCAGATACCTTAAAGGAAAAAAAATAACATAAAGATGTCATAGAGGGAACGAACAGGTTCTCAAAAAGAAGTAATGAGTATAGAGAAGATTTAGGAAGGGTTGGGTCAAGAATAGAAAGACCAGATGGCAAACAATTCGAAAGGAATGGTATTGAAGTGACAGCCCCTGATCATCCATTTCATGGCTAAAAGGTTTTTTTTTTCTTCGGCATCTCATCAGTCATCTATCTCCATTGAATATTTAGATGAGGAAGTCGCCATTTCCTCTTCCACGCCTCGAAGAAGTCATTTGTTAGCAGATTTGTAGTTGCATGTTGACCCATGGTTTTATCCTTAGGCATTTCTTACTTAAACAATGGATGGTACTTAGGCGATAATTATGTTCTTATGTTCAATCATTCTTTCATCATCATGTCTATAATCCATTAAGGATCATTAGAACAGCTTCAATGAAATGTTTCTCAGTTAATGTTGTTATCATTGTTTTTTGATAGATTTTGTCTTTAGTGGTGGTGCTTATCTCCATGATTAAACCAATTCCTGAAGTCCACTTAATTGTCTTTATTTCATTGAAAGATGAGTTCGTCTATTTCTATATGTTATCAATTCAGTCTGCTCTTGGCCTTTCTCTTTGAACTGAAGTTAAAATCTACAAGAGCTATTAGGAAAAAGCGTTAAATATACCCATATGATCTAGCCATTATAATTTTTCCCTTCAGAATCTCTTAGTGAAATTTTCTTCCAAGCAGATTTGTTTAAAGTGAACTAAACTCATGGATAAAACTTGAGGAAGTGGGAAATTATTTGATGTCGCTGATTATCTGTTATATATTTTTAAAGAGACAGAGGCAATTTTGTTCACACTTGGTTATCTCGTATGTTTTCAATAAAGGTTACTGTGTATTAAATATCTTTCAGAGTTATTGTCTGAATCCCGATATACATGTTAAAAGGTACAAGGTTTTTCACATTAATCGCATTAAACATATATCTTTGTGTACCATTTATTTAGTGAATATTATTCATGTTCTACTGGTAGCAGATTACTGGCAATGTCATTACGCTCTACATTATGTTTAACTTTTGATTGATTTGGCCATATGACATGTTTCACATTCAAACGATATTAAATCTAAATATATATATTTGAATCGTTCTGAATATAGAGCAATCCATATTTAAATCTTTAGATAATAAAAAGGCATATATTGGATTGAATAAAAGATGCACTGTGATACTAAAACACTATGCGGCGCTGAGTTTGTTTATACAAAAATATAATGCCTTGACAAAGGTTGGCGTTCAGCCAACTGAAATATTAGTAAATAAAATTTCATTCAATTCAATTTATGCATTTTTATTATCTATATATTTGAATATTTTTAATAGCTTCAGAGTCATCCATTCTTGTTTCTCTCCTCAACATTACCTTGAAAAATGTTTTGATGTTGTGTCTTGCATTGGCCTTTTTTGAAGTCCGCTAGATTTGGGGAATCCTACTAACTTAGGTTTTCCCCTTTTTAACCTTTATCCAACTTTTTGTCTGCAACCCATTTGGATCTTTCGTACAAAATTTTACACCACATTTAGTCTAAACTTTTCTAGGTTTTTCGTACAAAATTTTACACCACATTTAGTCTGAACTTTTCTAGGGTTTTCGTACAAAATTTTACACCACATTTAGTCTAAACTTTTCTAGGTTTTTCGTACAAAATTTACACCACATTTAGTCTAAACTTTTCTAGGTTCTTCGTGTGCAAATTTTTACAATGTCTTTGGACGTTGAATTTCTTCATGTGTGAACTATTCATCTTCCATTTAAAACAATAAGAAGTAGAAGCTTTTTCCTCAAATTTGATTACATGAACTTTTCGGCGACACACTGACGTCCTTTTTCAAGGCAGAAAACTTCACATGATATTGTCTTTTTTCGATCTATAGCGTTTTGAAGCCTATATACAAATACTTGTTCATAGTGTGTAGCAATTCAGTGCAAAATAAATATAGAATTTATAGTAATAAGTTAAAATAATATGTTTTTTTAATAGGCACAAATGAGATTGAAAATATTCAGTAAACTAGATTTCTAACTCGCTAAATTATAGAAATTTTCGTTATTCTTTCTAACCCTTTGTATATACACTCATGGACAAAAGGAAGTTATACCTTTTAGCATGTATATCGGAATTCAGACAATAACTCTGAAAGATATTTGATACACACTTTATTGAAGACACACGAGATAACCTAGTGTGCACAAAATTTCCTCTGTCTGCTTTAAATAACCCGACGACTAAGGGCATCAAAGACCTACCACTTCCTTAAGTTTTGTTCGTAAGTGTATGTATAGCCTGCAGCGCAATTCGATTATAAATAAAATATAGAATCTATGTATAAGCTAAAACTCATAGGTTTTTAAAATATGTACAAATGATATTAATAATATTCAGAAAACTAGATTTCAAACTCTTTTAATTATAAAACTTTTCGTTATTCTTTCTCCTTATTTGAATATATTCATATGTTTGATTTTAACACTATATATATTTAATTAAAAAGGCATATATTAGATCAAAATATCATTTATTTTACCAATATTTCAGTTGGCTGAACGCCAACCTTTATCAAGGTATTATAACATATTAATGTGTGTCAACAACAAACTCAGCGCCACATAACGTCAACAGAATTAAGTTTTAAAAATATTTTGCTTATATTCAATGGGAAGAAAAATATTTTTGATATATACATATGTTGTTAATATTTATAATATTGTTAATATTTTACTATGTTAATATCTTTTGTTGTAAAGATAGAGAATTGAGTATGCAGTCCTGATAAGAGAAAAGTAGAGAAAAAAATAATTATTTACCCTTTCAAGTAGTTTTTATTCTCAATTACTTGAAGAAAATGACACATTAAATATTTTAACAATTATATATAATTTATAAAATAAATTCTGTATTATTTAATTTTAAAAATAGGTAAGTTAACTATATATACATATTTACAACAATTTTAAAAGTGGCATATTCTAAAACTATGTTCAAAAATGTAGAATAAAGAATGTAGAATGTAGAATATCGAATAAAAATAAAATATTTATTTGAAAAAATGAAATGTATATTTAAAAAAAAAACACATATATATTTGCATTTTTAGATTATATAATATTTCCCTCTTGTGAAAAAATATTTTGAATGTTAAAATTTTAAAATAAAATTGGTAATTACAAAATAATTAATTAAACGAAATCAAAATGTCTATAGAAATAATTCGAAATTAAACAATAAAAATCAATGTCCAAATTTTTCAAAATAAACAAAAGAAAGTTTGTTTATAAATAATTTATGTAATTTTGAAATTATAATAAAAGTATATATAAGAAATAATAATGAATGATTTATATAAAAATTATACGGAGCAGAAAAAAAGGTATTTAAAATATTTTAATTAAATTTCAAAATAGTAAAAGGCTGCAGAAAATGTTTATTTTTCACAAAAATAATAATTTAAAATGAGTTGTTCCTAAAATATTAACATTTAAATCTATGCGAGATAATATATAAAGGTATTTCTCAATGATGGTTGAGTAATGAAATGGTAATAGAGAGATAGAGATGGAGTGACATTAAGTAAGTTGTGAATGCATCAGAATTGGTGAAGATATTTGTCCCTCATCGTCCAAATCCAAAAAATGACCATCCTGTAAAAACATATGGTTTATCATCAATATCTATTAACTAAGTGTTAGAATTTTGGTTTACTATTAAGTCATTTTCTATGTAAGTGCTATAGTGAAGTAAAAAATCTGCTTCTGGGTAAAATAATTTAAGTTTATTAGAGTGTATAATTTCTGTTTGTTTTCTTTGAGGTAAATTGGGTTTATTTATTTCATATGTGACTAGGGAAAGTTGTTTTAAAATTGTAAATCTCCTTTAAAAATGGGTTCTGGGTGTTTAATATCATAAAGCTGTTTTCTGTGTTTATGGGATTTTATGGTTATTTCAATAGCTAATTTTCTTGCATTTTCTATTGGTGTATGTGTTTCTGTGTCATGTTCTATATACTGTGGTTGTATTCCATAGTATAAGAACCTAGGTGTAAAGCCTGTTATGGTATGTACTGCATCATTTTAGCTTTCAGTAATTTTAGGAATATATTTTTTCCAAGGAATTTTCAAATTAGTATTATATTCACATCTTAACCTATTAATGATAGTGGAATTTAATCTTTCCATTTTGCATTTGTTTCTGGATGATGGGCACTGGTGAGTAGATGCTTAACATTATTTCTTTCTTTAAAATGTTTAAATTTACTGCTAAGAAAAGCTGCATTTCTGTTAGTTATTAATATTTCAGGTTTATTAATTTGGAATCAAAATTTTTTTCAAACAAGTTATATAAGAATCAGCTGATACAGATTTAGTAGGAAAGGCCCAAAGGAATCTACTATGATGATCTACTATCATGTGTGTCTAGTTGTCCCATAATTATGTAAGGCTCCCATTGTATCTAGAATGTGATTGGGGTGTGTAGCTATCTGTTGTAGTTGTCCATAAAAAATCCCTAGACTTATTAAACTGGCAAGTTTCACAATGTTTGGTATAATTATCCCTAGTCATATGTGGCCAATAATAGTGTAGGGAAATTATTTTAGTCATTTGAGTGGTTCCAGTATGTCCATGCTTTGTATGTACTGTCCGGTTCGAAAGATCATATGTGTGTCTTTTCCTAATTGATCAAAAAGCTAATCTACATTAATGACAATTGTCCATTTAAGTATATAATTACTATATACAGATCTTGAGCTCAAATCATTTTAGATTTTAAATAAAATTATTTGAAAATCTTTTTGATATAAATAATGTTGACAATTTCATGAATTGAGAATCACATTAACGGCGATTGTATACTTAAAACTCGTTCGTAAAAACGATAAAAGTAAATAAAAAATACAGTAAAACCCCTCTCTATATAGCGAACACCAATAGCCAACTGAGCCTGTGGTTCATTATAGCCATGGTTTATTATAACTATTATTATATTTTTTAATCAACAAGGCGCGATATTGAAGTATCGACAGAATTAATAATATAAACAAAGTGGTTGATTCAAGATAGATAAATCATTTAGATCAGGGAACAATCGATGTCTCACTTCTTGTAAAATTCGGACAGTCATAGATAAGGTGAAGAGCAGTTTGTTCAGTTTCTCCGCAGGAACAATTTGAGTGTTTCCGATAGACCTCTTTTTTATTCATTATAGTTCACACTGTAAAACGACATTTGAATACTATCCCGCATGTGTTTCTTTTCAACGAAAAATCAAAACCCATTTCAAGGATTTCCCATCCCTGGACACTTTTATTTTTCTGTTTATCATTACTCTTCACAATTCACCCTTTCATACCTCATCCAAAAGGTTAGAAATAATCGTTATTTTTATCCTTGAAATGGGTTTTGATTTTTCGTTGAAAAGTAACACATGCGGGATAGAATTCAAATGTCGTTTTACAATCAAAGCCGCATTATATTGTATTGTAGTTCACACTGTATTATAAAATAAAACTGGGGATTATACATTTCAGCTATAAAGATAAAAGTCGCCTATCTCCCCCGTCAAAATATAGATGAAAATTCTCCCAACAAAATTTCCATCTGTATATACATTTCAGGTTGGTTATAAGTAAAGTTTCGTTAAATCCAAGAGATCGTTACAGCGAGCTTTTACTGTAGATTCTTTTCCCAAGATTTAATTATAACTTTACAATTAGTATAATCATAATCACTATCATTATAAATCATTCTATTAATTATCTAATTAGTGAACTATTTTATAAACAAGGACTCATTAAAAAGAGGAAATTTTAATGGATCAATTTTTAAAAAAATTTTATATATATTTAAGAAAACTATACACGAGAAGATAATTGGTCCCAAAATGCCAGGAATGTTAAACAGCGCTGCTAGATAATGTGACGTCAAAATAAGGGGCAATTACGTCATTAGCATGGGATAAACATTCCGGAAGTGAATACCGGCCATATCGAGATCAAACTGTGATAACAAACAAGAACCATGATATATCATGGATCTACTGTATAATTTTACCTTTGTAAATTATATTGTGATTCATGGGAGATTTACCTCTCAGTTTTTATTGTGTTTACCTTCTAATTTGATTTATACTGAATTAAGGTCCGGGTGGTTGGTTTTCTGTACTTTAGGAACCCGGGTTATCACTTTTTTTATCATCGAATTCTCAATATTGACTTCTCCTTTTTATTATATTTACCTTTTCTAATTTGATTTATACATATTAATGGTCTGGGTAGTTGACATTCTGAACTTTTTTTTTTTGTCTTCGAATTCCCAATGTTCACTTTCTTCAACAACAACAACAACAACAAAAACCTTTATTAAGACACTATTGTCTTACAAGGGGATTCCCCTAAAGGTTATATATGTACATGAGTGAGGAGGAAAAGCAATTTAGAGGGGAGGGGGAGCAATCAGCCGTTGTCTGTGGAGTTGAGCACTTCTTCCCTCATTTTATCAATCGCCTTGAAAAATTTAAAATATTTATAAACAAATGTTTTATCCAGCAGGAGAGTAGTAAAAAATTTATATACATGTTGTTCATTGTAGTGAGTTAGCCCCGAAATTTCGCGATTTTACAGTCTCTTTTCATGTAGGAATGGGCAATGAAATAGATAACACTGGTCAACAAGATTTTTGCACAAGAGAACCTGATTATGTTTCTAGTGTAACTTTTCATGCTGAACTCAAAAATCTAATCAGAAATTTCCCATCACCTATGGTTTTTGCGTGACGGTCTTTTTTTAGTATTGGGATAAATACAGTTTTGCACAACCCTTATTACATTACACTGGTTTATCAAAAAATATTTTTCTTTGTCCACAAAGAAATAGCATCTTATCTACATGTCCTGAATCCAAATATACCATTAGTTTTTTTCTATTACGCAATATTTCTGAGATACACCTACTTGAAATTTGGAAATATTGTTAATATATAGACATATATGAACGAAACATATTTATTTATTGAAAAGCAGTGACAGTGGATTTTCTTCTATACTTTGCTTGTGGTAGATCCCTCTTGAGTGTCCAGCAGTAGTCGGCAAGCATAGCGGGACTCAATTTACCTTGGTACCGCTTCTCCATGCTTGATATATCTTGATGAAACCTCTCACCATGCTCATCTCTAACTGCGCCAAGATTGTCTGGAAAGAAATCTAGATGTGAATGCAGGAAATGGATCTTGAGGGACATATTACATCCCAGTGCCTTGTAGGAAAGCAACAGATCATTAACTATGTCTCGGTAATTTTCAACCTTGACACTTCCTAAGAAGATTTTGCAAACCTTTCTAAAGGAATTCCATGCTGCTGCTTCAACTTCATTCAAACTATTTTGAAAATTTCCATCCTGCTGCAATTCTCGAATCTGAGGTCCAACGAAAATGCCTTCTTCAATCTTCGCTTCACTTATACTAGAAAATTTTTGTTTTAGGTAGGCAAATCCACTGGCATTTCGATCCATTGCCTTGACAAAGTTCTTCATTAATCCCAGTTTAATATGTAATGGTGGTAAGTAAATATTTTCTGAATCGATCAGGGGTAGATTTGCAATATTTTTATATCCTGGAGTAAAGATTTTACGGTTTGGCCAGATTTTTTTAATGTAATGCCTTTCCCTATCTCTGCTATCCCACTCACACAGAAAACAACAAAATTTTGTATATCCAAGCTGTAATCCACGCAAGAGAGCAACGACTTTCAAATCGCTGCATATTTTCCAACCGTATCTTTCATATTCTATCTTTTTCAAAAGCAGTTTCATTTATTATGGCATATATATTCATATATACAAGCATTTATTAATGTATTTATCCCAATACTAAAAAAAGACCATCAGGCAAAAACCATGGATGATGGGAAATTTCTGATTAGATTTTTGAGTTCAGCATGAAAAGTTACACTAGAAACACCATCAGGTTCTCTTGTGCAAAAAAAAAAAGTTTTTTTTTGTAGACCTGTGTAATGTACCAAATTGTCTTGGATGCTAACATTGCAGAAGTAGCAATTTAAAGGGTCGCTGTTCCAAAATCCCGTGATATCCTCGGGGAAAAATAGCCATAGAATCCTTTGACGGGCTATAAATCGTTTAACTTTCAAAGGGAGGTTTGATAGTAAGTAGTCCTCCGTCATAAAGGAGCTACTAAGAGATTGGTAGTGAATAAAATGAATTGAGTTTTGCTGTTTACCTTTTTCTATTATATTTACCTCCTAATTTGGTTTTTACTGATTCAAGGTCCAGGTAGGTGAATTTCTGCATTTTATGAACCCACTTTATCACTTTTTTTTAGTCTTCGAATTCCCAATATTTACGTTATTTTATTTATATTACCTTCTAATTTGATTTATACTGATTAATAATGGTCTGGAAGTAGTTGGCATTATGAACTTTACCCGTTTTATCGCTATTTTGTCCTCTCGTATTCAAAATATTTACTTTCTTTTATTTATACCTTCTAATTTGATTTATACGGATTCAAGGACCGAGTACGTTGACATTCTGAACTTTAGGAACCCAGGTTATCTCTTTTTTTTGTCATCGAATTCCCTATATTTACTTTAATTTATTCATATTTATCTTCTTCTAATTAGATTTTTTTACAAAATCAAGGTCCGGGTAGTTCTCATTCTGTATTTGGTAAACCCACTTTATCTCTTTTTTTTGTCGTCAGATTCCCAATACATTTACTTTCTTGTATTATATTTGCCTTCTAATTTGATTTATACCGAATTAAGGTCTAGGTAATTAACATTGTACAATTTAGGAACCTGGGTTATCTCTATTTTGTGTTCGGATTCCCAATATTTATTTTATTTATGTTTACGTTCCACGCACACACATAATTTTATTTATACGGATTCAAGTACCGGGTACGTTAACATTCTGAATTTTAGGAACCCGGGTTATCTCTATTTTGTCATCGTATTCCCTATATTTACTTTAATTTATTCATATTATACTTCTAATTTGATTTTTACCTAATCAAGGTCCGGGTGCGTTGACATTGTACACTTTAGGAACCCGGGTAATCTCTTTTTTGTTATCGGATTCCCTGTATTTACTTTTTTTACTTTCTAATTAAATATATACTGATGCATTGCATTTACTGTTATTTATTTTATGAATATTGGAAGTAATTCTAATGCCAATTATATATATGTGCATTAAAACCCTTCTTAAAGGAGAACACGGGATATAGCGAACCTTCACTTATAACGAACTTAAAATAATCTCCAATAGCAGTGATGCCATAGAGTGAACCATGGTTATAGTGTGAATACATAGTTATAATGAACCAAAAGTTCGGTGTTATTAGAGTTTTACTGTGTATATACTTTAAAATCTTTTTCCAATGCCCTTATACTCAATTGAATAAAAATTGAAAAAGCAAAGGCATGGCTTATTAGTAGTAAACCTTCCCAGTGGTTTCGTTAGTTTAATCTCCAGATTGTCCTACTATTGTATATATATACATACTAGCCGAATGACCCGGGCAATTTACCTGATTGAATGTTTTGATTCAAATATTATTTGTTACAGTTATAATTTGGCGCCTTAAATAAATGCATATGTTAGTTAATAACTATAGCCTGTGTGCTTTATCTGTCTATGTACTGTTGGCTTCCGTAGGCGTCTCTTACTGGGAAAAAGAAAGAGAGGATTCCATTTGGTTGTTAACTAATATATGCATTTATTTAAGGAGCGACCCGCTCCAACACAATAGTTACAAAAATTGGGGGGGGGGGGGGGGCAAAGGTGGTGTGATCGTAGCCGAAAAAAAGAAAACCGTGACAGAGGCGACGAAGAATGACGCTCGTAACTGTATATAGAATAATGGCGCAAGCCAGATAGCGCAAGCCATCAGCAACTTTCAGTTGCACAATCAGGAAATGCCTTTTTTTCTTAATTTATCCACCTGATCCAAATACAAATTCACTTTTGTATTATTTTCACACTATTGTATATATATAACATTAGCATGTGATTTTCATATAGGGTCTACATTTTTTTTAATGGATTAGAGTAAATAGTTGTTTTAAAATAACTATAGACACACATTTCTCTACGGCTGTAGAAATATATACTTATAAAATTAAATATTTAATACATCATAGACAACACAAGTCCATTCATTAAAATCAGCATCATCTATAGCTGGAATTCAACATTCAAAATATTCAACAAATTAAAACATTAAGACACGAATGTTTCTTTTCACAAATAAATCAAACTTCGACTGTCCTTACTGAGATGAAAAAATATATATATTGGGAGAGCTTGGCTCATCAGTGATGAACTCTCCCAGCGGTGTTGCCAATTTAATATACCAGAATTATCATATAAGCAGAATGGTCCAATACAGTATTAGAACTCTAAAGAAGCAGTCTGGTAGATTAAATTGACGAAACCGCTGGGAGGGTTTACCACCAGATGAGCCAAGCCCTCCCAATATTTTTTTCATCGCAGTAAGGACAGTAGAAGTTTGATTTATTTGTAAAAAAAAGAAACATTCGCGTCTTAATGTCTTCATTTATTACCATAAAGCTCATAAATGGATTGATCTGGGTAAATCCGAAGAAATTTCTCTTATACATTGATTTATCACTGAGTCTGATGATGGAAGTAAAGTAAAAGTTATTCAGATTTAATGGTAACAATGAAAATATTATATACATCTTTTTTATTAATATTAAACTCATTTAGATATTTTTGTTTCATTTTTGATGTATGTCTTTTCGCTGAGTATTATAAAAAAAATTCTCTTCAAAATTGGTTTTTGAAATATTATTTTAAAATCATTTTTTATAGATTTTTTTAAAATCACATATACACCCCCAAGAATGAGAAAATTCCAAAGTATACCCTAAGAAAGAGTTATGCGAATTGGGTAGAAAATTGAGATGGATAGATAAATACATATATTAAAAATAAAGAAGACATCTCCTGAACACGAGCACATGTGCTTTTTAGATGGCAGAGCGCCATCTAGTGGAGCAAAAATGAACTAAACGTTTATTTAGCTTGCTCCGTGATATTTGGCCAACCCAATTTCTTGATAAATCAAGAAAAGCCATCCACGAACGCGTTTCGCGCTGATGGCGCTCGTCAGCGTGGAGTAGGCTGTAACCACTGCGACCAAAAATATTTTATGACATATATATATGGAAAAAAATAGTACAAAAGTGAAATTGTACTGGGATCAGGAAGATAAATTAACAAAAAGGCATCTCCTGATCATACAACTGAAAGTTGCTTATAGAGAGAGAGAGTTTGCGCCATCTGTCGAAAATAATATCAACTAATCGTTGATTTTTAATTATTCCAGATTTGGCCGAATATCTTTTCTTGGTTAATCAAGAAAAGCTAACCACGTACGCGTTTCGGGCAGTTCCACGATCAGGAGAGGCTATTTCCTTAATTTATCCACCCGTTACCAGTAAAATTTCACTTTTGTATTATTCTTTCACATACTTTAGCGTTTCGCAGTTACGGCCTTAAATACCGGTTTAATGAATTTTCAGGATGCCCTGAAACACCAGTTTATTTTTTTGGCCTTTGAAGTGCAGCTTGACCAAACTGACGAGGACCAACAGCCCCTAAACGCGTACTTGGTTAACTTTTCTTGATTAATCAAGATAAGGTATTTGAGACCAATTCTGTAATAATTAAAAATAAACGATTACAATATAATATAATGCGGCTTGTGATTGTAAAACGACATTTGAAATACTATCCCGCTTGTGTTTCTTTTCAACGAAAAATCAAAATTTATTTCAAGGTGAAATAACGATTATTTCTAACCTTTTGGATGAGGTATGAAAGAGTGAATTGTGAAGAGTAATGATAAACGGAAAAATAAAAGTGTCCAGGGATGGGAATCGAATCATTACTCTTCACAATTCATCCTTTTATACCTCATCTAAAAGGTTAGAAATAATCGTTATTTCTCCTTGAAATAAATTTTGAATTTTCGTTGAAAAGAAACACATGCGGGATGGTATTTCAAATGTCGTTTTACAATCAACGATTTGTTTGTATTTATTCCAGCAGATTTAGCAAGCTGTCAGTAACATTTAGTTTCCTTTTTCTTAAGAGATGTTTATCCAAAAAATAGAAACCTCTGAAATGTAAGCAATAGTAAAAAATAAGTCCTACGAGGATAAGTATTTTTCTTTATTTTATTTATTCTCTCAATTTTTAGGTTATTATAAATTCTTCTACAGGTGTATATAGCAAAATAAATCTTATTGTATTCACACCATTACTAAAAAAAATCAATCAATAAATAAAAGGTTGTTGAAAATAATTACACTCATGGACAAAACTAAAGGAGGTTGTACTTTACAGCATGTATATCAGGATTGAGACAATAACTCTGAAATATATTACAGTGACCTTTATTGAAGACACACGAGATAACTAATATACACTCATGAACAAAACTTACGGAAGTTGTACCTTACAGCATGTATATCGGGATTTAATCAATAACTCTGAAAGATATTACAATGACCTTTATTGAAGACACACGAGATAACCAATATACACTCATGGACAAAGCTTAAGGAAGTTGTACCTTACAGCATGTATATCGGGATTCAGTCAATAACTCTGAAAGATATTACAGTGACCTTTATTGAAAACACATGAGATAACCAATATACACTCATGGACAAAGCTTAAGGAAGTTGTACCTTTCAGCATGTATATCGGGACAATAACTCTGAAAGTTTTTTTTATACACAGTGATCTTTATTGAAGACACACGAGATAACCAAGTGTGAAAAAAATTGTCTCTGTCTCCTTAAAAAAAAAACAGACAACCGGCGATATCAAAGACTTTCCACTTCCTTAAGTTTTGTCCATGAGTGTATATAAAGAAATACCCTCTATTTGCCCCCCTATCTCCATTTTTCTCTCCTTATTTATTTATTTATATTTTTGCTTATCCCTAGTACACGTGGTACAGGCCATGATAATCATGGTGGGCAGAGGTAAGCGACTGCTTTTACTGTAAGTGTCCCACATGTCTACACATGTGAAAAGCAGTTCGACTTTGCACTTACTAATATGCCAGAGCCCAGTTTGGTTACTTGCACTCGCTGGTGGGGTTGGACTTTTGCAAGAATCGGTGGCCATTGGAGCATCTTTTCAGTATATAGCATTTAATATATAGTAATATTTCCAACAAAAACCTTGACTTTATAGAATAACTTGACTTGATAAAAGTGAGCGTACTGCTTGCCGAATTTTCCCAATAAATTGTAGAGATATCTAAGATGAGCTTCTTTTATAAGTAAGAAATACACCTAGAGCACTGTGCATGTTGAGAATGGAATTGCTTAACGCTTTTAAAAAGTAATCCAGAACTAATATCAACAATTTACACTCATGGACAAAACTTAAGGAAGTTGTACCTTTTAGCATATATATCGGGATTCAGACAATGAGTGTTTACTAAGTATGAACAAAATTGCTTCTGTCTTAAAAAAAACAGACGACCGGGGATTTCAAAGACTTTCCACTTTCTTAAGTTTTGTCTATGAGTGTAGGTAACAAAATCTGAAAGATTTCAGTTAAAAAACTATAACCAAAAATTCCCATTAAAATTGAGACTATATAAGCAGATTGAACAATACAATAGTTGTAGCTTAGATCTGGTGACTTATATTGGCGATAGCACTGGGAAGGTTTTCCACTGATGAACAGAGATTTACACATTCGTTATTTATATAATATATAAATGACGTTAAATAATTTCTACTAAACATATTTTATGGAAACTACCATTGAATGTATATCCTCTATTAAAATTAATAAAATATTTAGATGCAACCATTTCTTATTTTTCAATAAACAATTCCCTACAGCCATTACTGAATTGAGGGGGGGTCAGTAGTAGGATGGTATATAAACCGTTGGTTTCCGACCGCTACGACCCATAATCGAATCCCACATTGGGCAATTTTTTATTATTGAAAAAAACAAATGCTCTAATAGTCCCCGATTCTTGCAAAAAGTCCAACCCTACCAACGAGTGCAAGTAACCAAACGGGAATCTGGCATATTTGTAAGTGCAAAAGTCGAACTGCTTTTCATATGTGTAGACATGTGATGCACTTACAGTAAAAGAAGTTGCCTACTTCTAAACCACCTTAATTATCATGGCTTGTACTACGTGTACTAGGGATAAAAAAAGATAAAATATTGGGGAGGCCTGACTTATCAGTAGTTGATCCCTCCCAGCAATGATAAACCAGGGACCCGCACAATATTTTATCTTTGCAGAATAGGCATTAGGGATTGTTTATTGAAAAAAACGAAGGACACTCATTGACAAAATTCTAGTGACCTTATAGTCTTAATCTCTTCCAACCAGCTCATTGCAGGTTTTCCTCTTTTCCTTTAAATTTTTCCCAACAATAATGTATTTTATAATCCATTTGTTTTCAATTATGTATAGGTTTATATTATGCATTATATATGAATATAAAAATACGCATATATCGAATTTGAAACATTTATTCGCCCAATATTTTTAAGAGCAACTCGCCTATCTTTATTATTCAAAACTCAATATATCTGCATTTTTATTTTAAAATAAAAAAGGCATATATATTGTATAAAAAGATAATTTATTTACGAATATATCAGTTGGCTGAACGCCAACCTTTTTCAAAGTATAACAACGTATTTATGTAAAACAAAAAATATTGACATAAATACGTTGGTATACTTTGAAAAAGGTTGGCGTTCAGCCAACTGATATATTCGTAAATAAATTATTTTTTAAAATCCCATATATATATATGCTTGAAAATAGAGCAATCCATATAGTAAATTATTTAAAAATGCTTATTTTGGATCATAAAGTTTTATTTTCTAATATTTCGTATGGCAACTAGCCAAACTTCTTCGGGGAACAAGATTACATCCTCGTGAATTGATACGCGAGCATCTCAAAACAATCTTGTTCCCCCGAAGAAGTTTGGCGAGTTTCCATACAAAATATTGGAAAATAAAACTTTATGATCCAAAATAAGCATTTTTAAATATATATATGCATTTTTAATCAACGATCTATTTATGGATTTTGCTCTATTTTCAAAATGCATTTTTATTTATATAGTTATGATATGGATTGCTCTCTCTATAAAGGTTTTCAAAATATAAATATATTTATAAAGCTATACAACCAGTTTAACCGCATAAGTTTATTTTTATTTATGAAAAATCATTTTTAATTTCAAAGAGAAATAATTTAATATTTCTAACTTTTGGATGACGTATGAAAAGGTTGAATATATGAAGAGTGATGGTCTATATATGAATGGATGACGTATGGAGGGTGAAAAATATGAAGAGTAATGGCGAACGGAAAAATAAAAGTGTCCAGGAACGGGAATCGAACCCACAACCTTCTGCTTACCGGGCAGGTGCCATGTCCACTAGGCTATCCTGGACAATATTTCTCCGTTCGTAACTAATATTTAAACTGACTAATAATACTTATAAATGACTGCGGCGTATAACTTATGCGGTTAAACTGGTTGTATAGCTTTATAATTATACGCCGCAGTCATTTATAAGTATAAATATATTTATTGATAAATTATAAATGAAAATACACCCTTTATTGTTCTATAAGTAAATATATTGTGGAGGATTATCACACATACAATATACTTTCATTAAAAACTTAACCAAATTTTGGGTATGAAACGTTTAAATAAAAATTGTGTGTGAAGCCACATTTACAGGCTCATCGAATTATAGCTGAGAGGAAATTTTACAATTAAGACATTTTCATAAATAATATAAATATAAAGAAAATACACCTATCCTTTGGTCAAAAAATATTAAAATACAATAAATATTGTCATAGAAGTCACCTATCTTGGTAATTATCATGTCATAGAAGTTAAATATCAGTGGAAGCCTCTTATTTTTTGGTTAATTCAGTTTTCTTTGGTACCTAAGACCCTGTCTCTCTAATGCGTTCACGTCGACACTTCAAGGCCTCTTAAAGCTGTTGTTGTTGTTTCTTATCCCCTTATGCAAATATGATACAAATCATTGAGTGTATATGCTACTCGAGCTGTTTGATGATAAGCCTCTCCCAAAGGTCCGCCCCTATAAGCTAAATATGTTGAATATCCTATATTAAGAGCAACATTTAATTTGCATAGGAAAGAATTGTTTTACGCTTTTTTGTGTAACCAATTTTATTCAACCTTTCTTAGGAGGCAACCTGTCTTGCGAGTGTTTTTTTGGTTTGAAACCAAATGGAAACTTCCAAGACAGGTTTTACTCTTTACATACAAGTATATAGTTGCTTTCTCCTGTGGAGAAATTCTCAGATTCAAATCGACAAATAATGTTATTCTCGTAACTCTAAGTCCATTTACATCAAATAATTAATCACTTCAGCTTTGTAAAAAAAAAGGGGGGGGGGGGACCTACCTATATATCATCTTGGTTCGAATTTACTAAAAACTGTTATTATTGCATATACATTTATATTAAAAATAAAGACGGCATTTCCTGACCACGAGCACATGTGCTTTTTAGATGGCAAAGCGCCATCTAGTGGAGCAAAAATAAACTAAACGTTTATTTAGCTTGCTCCGTAATTGTTTTTTCATACATTTATATATCTCTCTCTTTTTGGCACTAATGTTTCTTATCAAGTTGAAAATATCAGTTTTCCAGGGATATATTTCTTTTACCATTGTTTAACTTGAGTTCATAATTCAATAATTCCTTTGTATCAATTTTAATGTGATATCAATAGGCTTTCAGAGATAATTTTATTTTAAAAGAATCTAGAATAATTTTTAACACTTTGCCAAATGCTTTAATTCGTATTTGATCCTGGCGAGGACAAAGATTTTTGTCGAAACGTTGAGATAATAAAAAGATTTATACTGGCCGAAGTATCTTTAATTTGAAGAGATAGGAATGCTGGCCAGGCAGCCTTTATCTTTACGTTAATCTTATCCCTGGAATGCTGGTGTTTTCATTTTAACATTGACACAAGAGATTGTTTTATTGAATTACGAACTTATGTGGGGGGTCGGTGGAAGGCTGGTTAAACCGTTTGGTTTTTGACCACTACGACCCGGGTTCGATTCCCGCATTGGACACTTTTTTTCTGTTTAAAAAAAAAATGGTCCAATGGCCCCCCGATTCTTGCAAAAGTCCAATCCCACCAGCGAGTGCAAGTAACCAAACGGGGCTCTGGCACATTTGTAAGTGCAAAGTCGAACTGCTTTCACATGTGTAGACATGTGGTGCGCTTACAGTAGAAAAGCAGTCGCTAACTACCCACCATGATTATCATGGCCTGTACCACGTGTACTAGGGATAAGAAAAACAAAACGAACTCATGTTTCTTTTCATTGAAATCATCAAAAACTACTATTTAAGATCTTAGTATGATGATAGAAATTATTAGATGAGAGTTTGGCTCATCAATGGTTGAACCATTCAACGGTTTCACTAAATTATTATCCAGATCGCTCTACAATTGTATTGGATTGCTATTCTTACATAGTTGTTTACAACTCTGAACACTCGGATTTTCCTGGAAAATCTCTTAAAGATTTCTTGAAAAAGGTCATGGTCCACCTGTGCTGTGTGAGCAGAAGAGCTTAAATTGACTGTTCCATTATATGTATGTTCCATATGTAAATACCTGTTTTTTTCCTCTTTTCGCTCTCCACTTCTTCCATGTCTGTATATATTTATCATGTGTATATAATCTTTCTCCATTTTTACCCCTTTGTATATTTCCCACTTTCATAGGTTTCTCCGTCTTGTAACCCCAAGGAGAATCCTCTGTAAGACCTGTATGTCTTAATAAAGGTTTTTGTGTGTTGTGTGTGCTATTCCTACATAGCCTGTAATTTCAATGGAAGACATATTAGGTGTATTTAGGAATTCTATAGACATAAGATTATAGGTCTGTTGAAGTGTATACATAGAATAACAATTAAATGCATCGAGTTCTTTCGAGAATATTATCTTAAAATTATGGCCTATCCATACATAGATTTATATATGCGAGCTATATGCATAATAGAAAGAGATTAAATACATTGTTTTAATGCACTTTGACATTGTAATTGTAATAATGGATTATGTATTCGATATCTCTTATGAATAGATTATTCACACTCATGGGCAAAACATAAGGAAGTTGTACCGTTTAGCATGTATTTCGGGATTCAGATAATAACCCTGAGAAATATTTGATACACAGTGACCTTTATTGAAGACACACGAGATAATCAATTGTTAACAAAATTACCTCTGTCTCCTTAAAAAAAAATAACAGGCGACCGTCAAAGACTGACAACTTCCTTAAGTTTTGTCCATGAGTGTTGATCAAGAGGTGTTCTTGATCTATCTATTCTCGGTCACTTGATATGCTGAGATGGATCATTGGACCTCGGCTGGATGAAAACCTGCACTCCATTTTCACGTTAAACAAGACATACATCTACAAGGTCTTTTCCTAACCTTGAGATGAGAGAAATTGACAAAGGCCCTCAGATTTTATGGAAGAAGTCTCTTCGTCCTTGTGGAAGCCTTCTCGACAGCCAATAATTGTTCATTGTATCTTTATGTTCCCCATTATTGTTATTATGTGTTAACCATTGTTGGTCAACTCGTTTGTTTTGTCTATCTATCGACATCTTTATATTTCAGATATTCCTGAGCAGTTTTAAGAGTATATACGCACATTTAGCTTTTTCTTTTCTCTCTCCCTCTCTCTTTTTTTTTAAGAAACGATAATGATCTCCTTGTGAACCGTTTTAAACGGACAACCAGCATTGTCCTGACGAGGGTCAACAACTCGAAAAGTGAAGCTCGGAGAGTTCTCATATATTTAATAACTGACATCAACCATTCATCAAAATACAAAAACAACCTTCTTTTGATTATATTTCCTGATAGATGGCAGAAAGTCATCAACAGCGTTCAGTTGCACAATAAGAATATTTTTTTGGTTTTATTTCTGTTAATTTGGCTCTTTTGATATTTTGGAAATAGAGATACGATTGGATGCAAAATTTTGACAAGTAAGTCCAACAAATTTCTATGTGTGCTTAGTCGTTCTTTCATTAATATCCATCTGTGACTATTCCCTGATGGTATAAAGCCAATCTATCGAGAATTTAGAGAAAATATGCCAATATTTCCATATTTTGTAGATACCATTTTCCTCCAATAATATGGAAACTTTTCCCAATCATTTAAAATCTCATTTTGAGTTTCCAATAAGCTTTTAATTTCCGATAAATTTCTGAAAATCGATAAGGAACTAAACAGATAGATGCGTGTAGAGAATAAAGCATGAAAATCACGCTAAAGTATTGGGAAAATAGAAGCAAAGTGGAAAGGAAATTTCTCTCTGTTCATTCACGAATCAGTTTCATCTAATTTAAAATTCCAAACTGGTAATAGGGAATTGGTTGAAAAGGGGGAAATGGGAGGGGGGGAGAAAAATTGGTGCAATTTCTCCATGAGAGAAATGGGGAGGAGGAGGATACAGGGATTATCCTCTAGGGGTACAAATGAGTGAATCAATGGAATTTCCAGTAATGCCATTAGCTGTCATTTAAATATTCGACCCTCCTCAAGCTGCAAGGCTATTGGCCAGCAAATTAATTTATGATAATATGGGGAGCGTCAGGATTGGTCCATCGATCTTTTAACCACGCCCCTCTAAATTCACCGAACCCTCTACTACTGCTAATTGCAAACTCCTGTAGCCTTTTAATTAAAAATATCCTTAATTGGGTCTGTCAGAAAATAAGTCTCCTGAAACTAATTACAAAGCGATTATGGCTCTAGGCCATGTCATTTTTGGTCACGCCATCTGGTGACAATAGATTCAGTTAGATGAGGCGAGATCATTCTTGATATAAAATCCTTTTTCTCTTTTTATTGATTTTATCATATATAATTGTTAATTAATTATTGATAGTAACTATTTCTCTCTGTGATAGTTTAGATTATTCATTGTCTTGATTAGAAATAAATTCATATATCAATATGTTTACGATTGATATAATAAATAGCATGTTTATAATGTAAAATTAAAGATATTGAAAATATGTTATTGTAATAAAGAGAAATATATTGATATCTTTTTAAGAAGTACTAAATGTCAATGATGATTTTGTGAGATGTAATTTCGATGTTTCAGATTATATGGGTAAGTACAATATTCATGTCACAAATGAATTTCAAACAAATTTTTCTGTGTAAAAATTACAGAAAAATCGTGATTAGAAGTTCACTTTTAACAAAATGTAGCTTTTTATTTTATCGAAAGTATTTGAATATCAATGTAAGCTTTCGAACACAGGACCTTTAACATAACATTTTGTAAATCTGAGAAAGATATCCTATAAGTTTTTTTTTTTTTTCGAGAATATAATTTCGATCTCTAGCTTTCGGCAATGGAAAGCCTTATATAGGAGAAAACACGATACCATAAATCTCGCCAATAGGACACGAGTTATAATATATATATTTATATTCAGATTTTATTTTACAAAATTTCATTAACATATGGAAATATATTCTATGCTTTTTGTTCAATATGTTTAGAAATAGTTTGCCGTCGCGTTTGTATAAAAAAAATTGATATGAGAATTTTTTCTTCCATATTTGTATGAAATATATTGTGTAAAATAGTATTTTATTTTGTATATATATATAACTAGCGGATGTGTACCCGGCTTCGCCCGGGTTTTATCCGAGTGAAAGTTTGCCTAACGAATATTATATATTATGAAGTATAATAAACAATGTTAAAGATTAGTTTTAATTATTAATCAAGATTGTGTGTGAATATGTGAGAAAGATGTAATATCGTTTTTGTTTTCTTGGCCGACTGTTTTACATATGGTGTTATCTTAAAATTGCTTGTTTTGAATATTTTTTTAGATTGAGTTGAATGAATTGTTGAATTTTTTTTTTTGTATTTATATATAAATAAAATTAACTCTGTTGATTTTTTTTTTGTATTTAATCGATAACAGCGAAGTTACGCATGTTAAAGTTAGGAAAAATATTTTGATGTTAAGCAAAACCTGCTCCATCTCGTTTTACATAAATGTTGAAAATTTGGTCGAAATTGATGCATTGTAACGAAAGTTTTTAGTGAACAACACTTATAAATTTGCATTTTATTAATATAGATTATTATAACTCGTGTCCTGTTGGCGATTTAATGTATCATGTTTTCTCCTGTAGAAGGGTTTATCATGCTCAAAAGCTAGAGATATGAATATTTTTTTCAAAGAAACTCTCTCTTATCCCTGGGAGAACCTGTTATCTTCACCTTAACAAAATTGAGGCTTATTTAGTTGATGTGAAAACTTTTTTTTTTGTAAATTCTCCATTTATTCAAACTAAAACTTTATTAGAAACAGTGTTTCTAATACCTTTAGAGTTTAATCTCTTTGTTTACATTTATGTTACGACTTGCTAACCTAACCTAATCTAACATAACCTAAACTAACCCCCTTATCTATTTAGTATCTTTAAAAACAATAAGAGTAATATACCTTGCTATAGGGAGCCCCAACGGGACTTAACTTTTAGCTCGTTATAGCCATGGGTTCTCTATAACCATTGTTCACTATATATTATTTTTTAAAAATATTATTTTAGGTTTTAAATAATAAAGAAAAATTAATTGATAAATACACTCATGGATAAAACTTAAAGGAATTTGTACCTTTCAGCATGTATATCGGGATTCAGACAATAACTCTGAACGATATTACAGTGACCTTTATTGAAGACACGCGAGATAACCAAGTGTGAACAAAATTTCCTCTGTCTCCTTCAAAGAAATAGATGACTGGCGACATTAAATAGTTTCCACTTCCTTAAGTTTTGTCTATGAGTATATACGTAGATTACTCAGTTTTAATCTTCTTATCACTAGAACCTGTGTAAATTGTAGTATTGAGCTATTTTGTTTCTGTATTCTGTATTTTTTTCTTTAGATAGGCTTTTCTGGATATCTATCTTTTTGTGTGTGAACCAAGCTTCTGTTATAAAGGAAACTTACATATATAACGAAGTTTTAATACAGTTAGCTTGTGGACTGAAAGGTCTGGGTATTCTGGTGTTCCTAGGATATACCTGTTTAATATCCTCTTGTTATGTAAATAATAAACCAAATATGACTTCCCTGAAGATGAGTGAAAGACATCCTGAAGATAGAGGCTGCCTGGCCGGCATTCATATTTATATGAAAAATAGACACTTCGGCCAGTTAGAGTTTTTTTTTTCTCAACGTTTCGACAAAAATATTTTGTCTTCGTCAGAAGAAGTAAATAAAGCATTTGGCAAGGCGTTAAAAATTGTTCTGAGGTTGCAAAGGCGTTCTCACGTGATTTTTCCAATTTAGTACAACATCTAAGAGCACGAGTCAAAAACAAATATTAAACTCGTCAAAGAATATGATCTTGGAAATAAATATATTAGATAATAAAAGGCATATAATTGGATACCGTATGTTTTGGTACCGACGCGCTTCGCCTAGCCAGAACAATGGAAAGGCTTTCTATCAACAGTTGGAAATTACACTTACATTTTAATCACCAGTGTCTCGCCGCAAACATAATTCTACCTTCTTTAATTTTAAAAGATCCTGTCCGCACAAATTATAAATCCAATATATGCCTTTTATTATCTAATGAATTAAGTATGGATTGCTCTATTTTCAAAATAAATATATATAAATGACATAGAATAAAAATTGATAGAAATAAATATTTAATGATAAATGATAAAAGAGTGTGTAAGCGTTAGAACTCTTCCTGTTTAGATAATCAAATAAAGTAAAGCACGAAGGAAGATAAGTTTCTTTTCAATAAACGCGAGCGAGCTTTCGGGCCACACGCCCTTCTACTGGCAAAAAACTAAGATATTCAAAGAGATACAAGCCTATTTATACTATGGTAAGCAATATTTTAGCATATTTACATTTTTTCTTATAGACGGAGAAACAAAATACAACTATGATTACAATTAAGATATGCAAATATAGGGAAAAATTCTCCGTCTATAAGAAAAAATGTAAATATGCTAAAATATTGCTTACCATAGTATAAATAGGCTTGTATCTCTTTGAATCTCTTAGTTTTTTGCCAGTAGAAGGGCGTGTGGCCTGAAAGCTCGCTCGCCTTTATTAAAAAGAAACTCATCTTCCATCGTGATTTACTTTAAAAGAGTGTTTGTTTATATAAAAGATTATACATTGGATGTTTCAAATCTAGTTTAATATTGGTTCAATCGACATAACTTTTTAATCTATGTTTCTCTAGTCATAATTACATATCAGATACATCTACATATATGAGCAAATATATTATTTCTCCAAATTGTCTATTAGTATAAAGACAGGGATCTGACTTTGCTTGAGAAAATCCTAAAGTCCTTAAAATTTCATTAATTTTCTGGTACCAGGATCTTGCTGATTGTTTTAACCCATAAATTGATTTGTTAAGTATACAAACTAGATTTTACTTCCCCTTATGAATATATCCCTCTGGGATGTATTCTCTTAAGCCTTATCAGACAATAGATGAATTGGTATAATTTGATAGAGATCGCTTGTCTTGAGTTACCTCATTCATCAGCTTCTTAATGTCATGCTTTCATCCATTTATACAGACTTTTACTTTATAAATAGATATTTGCTACTTGTGCACGCATAGACAAAACATAAGACAGTGTAAAGTCTTTTATGTCGCCTGTCGTCTGTTTTTTTTTTTTTTTTTTTTTAAGGAGACAGAGAAAATTTTTTTCACACTTTGTTATCTCGTGTGTCTTCAATAAAGGACACTGTATCTTTCATATTTATTGTCTTAATCCAGATATACATGCTAAAAGGTACAACTTCCTTAAGTTTTGTCCATGAGTGTATACACACTTGGTTATCTCGTGTGTCTTCAATAAAGGACACTGTAATATCTTTCAGATTTATTGTCTGAATCCACATTTACATGTTAAAAGGTACAACTTCCTTAAATTTTGTCCATGAGTGTATACACACTTGGTTATCTCGTGTGTCTTCAATAAAGGACACTGTAATATCTTTCAGATTTATTGTCTGAATCCAGATATACATGCTAAAAGGTACAACTTCCTTAAGTTTTGTCCATGAGTGTATACACACTTGGTTATCTCGTGTGTCTTCAATAAAGGACACTGTAATATCTTTCAGATTTATTATCTGAATTCCGATATACATGCTAAAAGGTACAGCTTCCTTACGGTTTGTCCATGAGTGTATACACACTTGGTTATCTCGTGTGTCTTCAATAAAGACACTGTAATATCTTTCAGATTTATTGTCTGAATCCACATTTACATGTTAAAAGGTACAACCTCCTTAAGTTTTGTCCATGAGTGTATACACACTTGGTTATCTCGTGTGTATTCAATAAAGGACACTGTAATATCTTTCAGATTTATTATCTGAATTCCGATATACATGCTAAAAGGTACAACTTCCTTAAGTTTTGTCCATGAACGTATACACACTTGGTTATCTCGTGTGTCTTCAATAAAGGACACTGTAATATCTTTCAGATTTATTATCTGAATTCCGATATACATGCTAAAAGGTACAACTTCCTTAAGTTTTGTCCATGAACGTATACACACTTGGTTATCTCGTGTGTCTTCAATAAAGGTCACTGTAATATCTTTCAGATTTATTGCCTGAATCCACATATACATGTTAAAAGGTACAACTTCCTTAAGTTTTGTCCATGAGTATATATGTCTCTCTTAGTTTCTTATTGGCATATACAAGAGAGTCTGCCATGATAGACCATAGCAAAAAACATTGATATAACCGGTTTCTCCTGGAGGCAGTCTCTTATCAGAAACTATGTTCGGGTCATGCTAAATCCTGAGGAAGTCTTTCAACCAAAAGTCTCTCTGAAGAAAGACCCCTCCAATAGAGAGACAGGGTTTGTTTATGTCTAATGGGAGACACTACTGTATATGCAAATAAGATATAATAATATATTATTTACATAAAATGTGAAACCCTATTACATAGAGATTTTAACGTCAATTTATTTTGCATTGATATCAACGAATTGTGTTCATCTTTTTACATTTATTTTTTTATTGAAGTGTCATTAGCTTCCGTTGCCCGGTTAAGTTGCATATCCGAAGGATTCTTAATTCATGATTGTAATAATTGGAAACACTTCTCTAAGAAAGTTTTAGAAGTAAATTCTATATTGTGTTATATAAATGTTTGTTTTTGAATCAATATTGTATACATTGATCAATTTACATCGATCTTCTTTCTGTGTGTAGAATTTTCTATTTCCACTACTGTATGAATGGACCCCACGAATCGATGAATTGATAATAGAGTTAATAATTATTGCGTTTTATTTTTGAAACCTATGCGATAGATAATATAAATAAATATATCTGTTAATTAAAAAATGCATATATTGGATCAAAATATCATTTATTTTGGTTATCTCGTGTGTCTTCAATAAAGGTCACTGTAATATCTTTTAGAGTTATTGTCTAAATCACGATATACATGCTAAAAGGTACAACTTCCTTAAGTTTTGTCCATGAATGTATATCTCTCATAGTTTCCTATTGGCATATACAATAGAGTCTCCCATGATATACCATAGCCAAAAACATTGGTATAACCTGTTTCTCCTGGTCTCTTATCAGAAACTATGTTCGGGTCATGCTGAATCCTATTGATAAAATAAACGATATTTTGATCCAATATGTGCCTTTTTAATTAAAGATTTATTTATGGATTGCTCTATTTTCAAAAAGATATATTTGAAGTGAGAGAATAAATTCGTTGTGAGCCATCTCTGATTCCATCCACGCCAGCCGGCTATCTGCAACACACATCAAATACAGGAGTTTAGTTTTCTATAAATTTGCATAGCACATATATGTTTTTTTTTTTTTTTTTTGTAATTTAAACCTCAATATGTGATAAATCTAAATATATTTTTATTTATCTAAAGAGACAAGGGTTGCCTCTCCCGTCAAAACATACGTCTAAAACCAGACGCCATCTATTGACCGTCGCCGCAACTAGCGGCCTCGGGTAGGTGACAAAGCCACAACACCAGCTTTGGCAAACTGAGTCCACCCTGGTTTCGGGCTAATGGCCCTCTTCAGTCTAAAGTGGACTTTATTCCATGAGATCCACACGGGATCTAATGGAATCTTGACAATCTGCCAAAGAGGTGTTTAGCTGGCAAGGTGGCTGGGCCATATCTATGGCTAAAATATAGATGGAATTTTTGCCGGGAGGAAATTGATCTAAAGAGACAAGGGTCGCCTCTCCCGTCAAAACATAGTCTAAAACCGGCAAAATTTTCATCTATAGTTTTATTTATAAAAGTAACACATTACAAATATTCTAACAATTTAACAAAATCAATAAGGAACCTAGGGTTTAAAAAGAAACCTAGATTCCTTATTGATTGATTTGTCAAAGTGTAAAAGCAGGGAAGAATATTTATTAATCTAACAATTAAAAAACTTAAGTTCTTAATTCAATTTAAAAAAATAGTTCCCTTCTTTCAATATCAAGGGGTGTCTAATAATTTCTAGACCTAGTGGCGTAAGTTCATCTCTGGACTCTAGCTCTCTCTTTCAATTCAGCAGTTAACTCTGCAGCGCTGGTAGAGGCGCCATGTTCTTAGTACATAGTATCACATGCATATATATATGATTATCTTTTTTAAATAGTACAGACTGTGCACTTTTGCATGTATTGACAAGATTTCAATAAAATTATTTTAATTGTCAATTGTCTTCCAACTCAGTATTCCCCAGTAGAGATGACATCTCTATTATAATTAAACAATCCCTTGTTTCAAGGGGAAAATATCAGGCTTTCAGCGATAATTCTCTTTTAAAACATTTTTATTTCCTAAATAGCTCTAGCTTTCGGAGATAAAAGCCATTCTACTATAAATCTCCAATAGGACTATAGTTAAAAATTAAATACATAAGATGTGTTTAATTATTTAAGGTAATCTTTAGATCTGCATTGAAATAATTGTAAACACCCTCTGTATTTGATTTTCAACTCTATTCCTATTGGAAATATATTGTAGAGTGTTCTTCCTGTAGAAATGATTTCGTACCCGAAAGCTAGAGATTTGGGAAATAAAAATGTTTTAAAGGAAACTTATGCCCAAAAACCTGATATTTAAAAATTTTTAAAGAGTAGTCAATAAATAACTCTGGCAACTTGTAAGTGTAAAATTCAAACTGCTTTCGACATGGTTAGACATGTGGTGCTATTTACAGTGTAAAAACAGTCGCTAACTACTCACCATCAATATCATGGTCTCACCGCGTGTATTTGAGATAAGTAATAAAAAACTCAACGTTATTCAGATTAAATTCTATATGGTAACATTTACCTTTACAACTACTTCTGGGCAAAATGGCATTCTCCAAATTTATATTAATCCCCACACACAATTAATAATATACTTAACACAATTATCTAAACAAAAAAATATATAATCAAGAATTTTCTTGAGATATGGCATCCTATAAACTTGTAGAATTCCAAAATCTCATATTTACTACAGGATCGAATTGATATTCTTTCTATATTTACTGAACTTCAATCCACGAACAAACAAGAAGATAAAAAAATAAATATTACATGATTTCCAAGTTTTTTTACCAATGTTATACACTCGTGGACAAATTTAAGAAAGTGGGGAGTCTTTGATGTCGCCAGTCATGTTTTTTTGGAGACATTAATAAGTAATTTTGAATTAGAGTGTAGCAGAAATCACACACAGCTTTATTAAAACCGCCGGTCTTATACAGATTCACCACAGGAAGGAAGCACAGATAGAGGTCCTATATTCCAGGTAGCACAGAACCCAACAACAGCCTCCAAGTCTGACACATGTCCAGTGGTCACACCGTGCATATGTCAAGGTAGCAGAATCCGTACCCCGAGTAGTCACAATAACAGCTCTAATCTTGCATTTGTCTAACAATGTATCATAATGTCTTAAATAGGCATTAACCATTAGAAGATAAATTTCTCTTTGTTTTTACTATTATTATAAGTTTTATTTTGTTCTCTCTCTTGTAAATCAATAAAGATAATGCCTGATTAATATTCTTGGAATCATTTTCTATAAAAAGTCATAAGCAAAGTCAACAGAAACTCATCTTCAGAAACCTATCGTATTTTTAAATTAATATTCAGGAGATTCAAATCTATTTCACAATTGTGGAAGTATGCTAAATATGGATTCAGAAAAATAAGAGATGTTTAATATAAATCTGTTTTGAAAGGAAACATCGAAGGACCTGAAATTCCGATCATTTTTTTGATACACCGATGTTTTTAATCAGCGGTTTTTTAATTATGTTAAATAATGTGTCGCACTTTACAAGAAATTATTACGGTATTAATGTAATAATTCTTGTTAATATTTTAATTTTTTTTTCAAAAAAATAAAAAAGTGAGACTCTCTCTCAGGGCGTTAACAACAGCGAATGATTATTTTGAATGAAAACACGATCAGGTTTCAAAGTGAGATGGACAAGAGCTATTAGAAACCTGCTTAATCTACCATATCTGAGTACGATGCAACAATACTGATAGGAAAATGGAAAAAACGGAAAGAAAATATAAATAAGAAGACTCGTAAAAAAAGACTTGTGCAGGGTTTGTGGAAGTATTGCTTGCCGTAATATCCATTCATCCAAAAAGGGATCAACAAGATAAGGCTCCGTTATGAATCCACAAACGCTGAAGACAATAAAATAATAATTATACATATTGAAAAAAAACTCTAAGAGAGAAAGAGAAAAAATA